>CAJQZJ010001826.1:20348092-20415490 GCA_907164525.1 Lophiomys imhausi | reverse complement strand
CAAAGTTATATATAATTATCATTAGTTAACTAATATGGAAGAGTATAAACAGTACAGAGTCTAGCTTCTTCTTCCCCTGGTATCATCCTCTAATGTTCTTTCCCCAGAGTAATTACTGGAAGAGGCATGTGGTCCTTTCTTTCACATTTTCTCCTATGTGATTTATTTCATACTGCTTTATTCTTTTTAACAGGACTAGAGTTACTATATGCATGTGTTCCTTTAGATGACTCTGCCAGCAAATGTTCATTGCCTGCACAATGCACAAAATCTACTTTAGATAGCCTTTCACAACAGTGTTCTTTCTTTTAAATATCAGAGCAAGGATGAGCCATGCCATTCATTTCCTTGTTGGTAATTACTATTATAAATAATGCTGCAGTGACTAAATCTGCACATAGATACATGTTTGTGCACTGTGATGTTCTGACTATGTCTGTCGGGTAAATTCTCAGTGAAGGAAATTCTGGATAAAGATTTAATATGTTTAAAATGGCTATACTAGAGATTATCTTCCATAAATTCTGTGTCAGTATATTTTATATTTCTTCAAACATTATTTAAAATTACTCTTTTCTTTTAATCAAGTCATTCATTATCATCAGTGTGCCTTAGTGGTCTTTTATATCATTTGCCAGTCTGAGGATGCATGTATCATTAATGCCATGAAACTACCCCATTGACCTGAAAACTAGACTTTTGTAATATTTTCTCTGGGGCTATTTTGTAATCTTTGTAGGTAGGTGTTTGGTGCATTCACTGACAGTGCTCCTCAGGGTTCCCTCCTCAGCTTTCTAGAGATTTCCCTCATCAGTCTTGGCTTCAAATATTGTCTGTAGGGGTTTGGAAAGATTGCTCAGTGGTTAGAGCACTGGCTGCTCTTGCGGAGGTCCTGGGTTCAGTTCTGTGCACCTACATGTCAGCTCATAGCTGCCTATAACCGAAGTCCCATTAGATCCAATGCCCTGTTCTGATATGTAGACAGTCATACAGACAAAGCACCCATGTAAATTAAATAAATAAATATTGTCTGTAAACTGGCACTAACATTTTTTATTAGGAAATATATTTTAGCCTGGAAAACAAAAACTCAGCTGTCTTCCACTTCTCTGGGTTTCCTCTTCTCTCTTCTGGAATGTTAAGTGGCTGCTCCTCTCTATCCATGGTTACTCTGACTCACAATTCCACCTGTTACAGTGCACAACTGTCTTTACCTTTCACCATGACTTTCTTCATGTCTTTGCAAAATAGGCCTTCCACTAATTAGCTGCTTAAAAATCTTTTGTTTGTTTCTTTGCCAACAGAATGAATTTAAATTTCTTTTTATAATATTCAAAGCTATAAAGAGGCCTGGCCAAAAAAAGGGAGGGGGGATGAGGGCTGGCTGCAAATTACTTGTCTTCTCATGTGGCAGCTTTTCTTTTGTCTTTGGTTCTCCAACCCTGGAGTGTCTCCACTGCAGTTTTGCTTCAGCTTTTATCACAGCTTGGCCAGGCTGCAAGTTAGTCTTCTCCCTCAGCTTACAAAAGCTTCCTTTCCTCCTGCCATGAATACTAATACATGAAATGTACATGTCAGAAGACTCCCTACTCCTTATTATCCCTCACTGTAAGTTAGTCTTGTGAAATTACAATGTGCTAGATTATATTTTTAGGCATAAGGAAGTTCAGTGGTTCTGTTTATTATTTTTTATTAATTAGTTATTTTTCTTTTATTGAAAATAGATTCTTTTCTCATACAATATATACCGATTATTGTTTCCCCTCCCTCTACTCCTCCCAGGTCCTTCTCACTTCCCCTCCCCTCCAGAAACACTCCCTTTCTGTCTCTAATTAGAAAAGAACAAGCTTTTGAGATATAGCAACCAAACATGACAAAATAAAATATCATAAGATGAAGCAAAAACTTTCATATGGAGGCTGGACACGACAACCCAACAGCAGGAAACGCATCTTAAGAGCAGACACAAGAGTCAGAAACTTACTTGTTCTCATAGTGAGGAGTCTCATACAAATACTAAGCCAATAGCTATAATATATATGCATAGGACCGGGTGCATACCCATGTAGACCCTGTGCTTGCTGTGAACTTCTGTCTCTGTGAGCTTATACACACCTTGCTTAGTTATTCAGAGGACCTTGTTCTGCGATGTGTTCCATCCCCTCTACCTTTTAATCTTTCTTCTTCTTCCAAGTGATTCCCTGAGCTCTGAGGAGAGGGTTTGATGGAGACCTCCAATTTAGACTCTCTCTCCTCACATAATGTCTGAATGTGGGTCTCTACATCAGTTCCCATCTGCTGCCAGAGTAAGCCTCTCTGATGATTACTGGATAAAGCACTGATCTATGAATATAGAAGATTATCATTAGGAATCATTTTATTTATTGTTATTTTATTATTTTAATTTTTTTATACCAGTGTTTGGTTTTACCCTAGGTCTCTGGGCTTTCAAGTCTCTGGTTCTTGGTCACCCAAGCAGTGTTGGGAATAGATTCCTTCTTGAATGGGCCTTAAGTCAAATCAAACATTGATTGGCTTCTACAACAAATTCTGTGCCACCATTGCCCTAGCATAATTTTCAGGGAGAACAGATGATGTAGGTCAAAGATTTTGTGGCCAGGTTGGTGTCCATGTTTCTTTTTTGATATCCTGCAGAGTTCCTCCCCAAACCAAAGAGACTAGAATATTGGACTGAAGGCTTGTGAGTTATGTGGATATTGTCCTCAGCAGTGGGGCCCTGCTGTCAGTTTCTGGAGAACAACCTTTGTCTTAGCAACAGCTGGGTTGTTTGGAAATTTCCATGGGACTCCCTTGACCAACTCAGTTGATTGCAACCTAGTCCCACCCTGGAAGCCTCAGCTGGCTACAAGTGTTGGCCAGTTGAAACTCCATATCCCCCATTACTAGGAGTCCTCACTAAGATCAGGAAATTTTATAGATTCCAGGAAATTTCCACTGCACTAGGTTTCCACACCACCCCATATATTCTCCCCAATTTCAACCATTTCTCCTTGTACTCTCTCCCTCCATTCCATCTCCTCCCTACTCAGTAACCCTCCTGTTCCCACCTATTCCCAGTTCACCTGGAATATCTATTCTATTTCCCCTTCCTAGGAATATCTTTGTGTCCCCCCCCAGACCTCTCCTCTTTACCTAGCCTCTCTGGGTCTAGGGATCGTATCTTGGTTATTATTTACTTAACAGTTCATATCCTCTTATAAGTGAATGCATACCATATTTATCTTTCTGGGTCTGGGTTACCTCAGGATGACTTTTTTCCAGCTCCATCCATTTGCCTGAAAGTTTCATAATGTCATTTTTAAACAGTGGAGTAATACTCCATTGTGTAAATGTAACCCCCCCCCCAGTAATATAAAGAACATTCTCACATTCTTTACTCAGGTCCCTCTGTGGCAATATCTCATGTCTCTATTGTATAGTATCATAACATGGAAGTTGAAACTGATACTGCCTGACAGTACTAAATTGTACTCGGTTTTATGATGTTTAGATTGAAGTAGTCACTGTGGATTGTAGGGACAGGACAGAGGCTGAGGTCAGTTAGGAGATTTACATTAATTCAGGCACTAGATGATAGTGGCTTAAGACCGATGTGGGCAATGCAGGAGATCATTAGTAATCAGATTCTGTTATGTTTTGTAAGTTCAAGCAAACAGGATTACTTGATGAAATGCTTATGGGATGTAAGAGAAAAAAGAATGTTTCAGTAGCCATCTATGAGATTATTTTAAATAGATTGCCAGAACATAGTCTAGAAAAATCAAGAATTTGTTCTTGGACATATTAAGTATCCAATGCCTTTAAATATCTAATGTATGTTCAATAAGTAGTTGAGGGTTAGGGAAGTTGTCTGGAAAGGACTTAAAAGTTTAGGAATTGTCAGCATAGTGATAGTATTTAAAACATGAGTCTGGATGATTGAATACAAAGAGAAACTGTGTATGGACACTGGGACACTCTATCATTTATTGGGCTGAAAAAGAAAAAGGAACAGCAAAAGACAGTGGAGAGTAACTAGTGAGATAGAGTGAACCAAAGAGCAATACCATGGAAACTTGATATTTTTATTTTCTCATTAGTAAGTTGAGAGAATAAAAGGATGTTTCCTCATCTATGTTCATAGCAGCCTTATTTGTAATAGCTACAAACTGGAAACAACCCAGATGTCCCTCAACCGAGGAATGGATAAAAAAAAAACTGTGGTATATTTACACAATGGAATACTACTCAGCTATCAGAAACAAGGAAATCATGCAATTTGCAGCCAAATGGATGGAACTAGAGAAGCTCATCCTGAGTGAGCTAACCTAGACTCAGAAGGATGCACATGGCATCTATTCACTTATAATCAGATTTTAACCATATAGTACAGGATATCTATACTACAACCAATGCATCAAACGGAACATGAACATAGACTTTGTTTCCTGTCAATGAGGCACTTTGCCCTAGTGGTGCTGCCTTGTAGGCCCCCAGTGAATGAGGAGGCTCTTGGCCCTCATATGACTGCTGAACTGGGGCGGGGGACTGTTATGTAGGGACACTCCCCTCCAGAGGAGTGGAATGGAAGGGTTAGAGGGCAGAGGGTGGGAGGGCGGGACTAGGAGGGGTGGAAAGAGGGTACTATAATGGAGATGTAACCTGAGGTAATAAATAAACATAAAAAAAAAGAAACTGAAGAGGACATCAGAAGATGGAAAGATCTCCTATGCTCATGGATAGGTAGGATCAACATAATAAAAATGGCCATCCTGCCAAAAGCAAAAAAGAAAAAGAAAAAAGAAAGAAACTGTGTCTTATGTGGCTCCAGCTGATCAGGAACTTGCCATCTAGATTAGACTGACCTTTAACTAGCTTGGGTTTTTCTTTTTCTTCCTTAATACTATCATCTGTTTAGCCAGGCGTTGGTGGCGCACGCCTTTAATCCCAGCACTCGGGAGGCAGAGGCAGGCGGATCTCTGTGAGTTTGAGGCCAGCCTGGTCTACAAAGCAAGTCCAGGACATCCAGGGCTGTTACACAGAGAAAACCTGTCTCAAAAAACCAAAAAAAAATATACTATCATCTGTTTATATTTTATGCATTGTATAATCCTGTCATTGTAGTAGAAAAATTATTTTAAATATTAAAAGAAATTCAGAAATTAAAATTAAAATCATAAAATAAAAATAAAACTAGTTTCAATGTATCTCATTTAAAAATGAAGTTTTTTTATAACTAGTAAGGTATAAAATATAATGGGAGAAAATTCTAGAACTGACTGAAACTTTTGATAAGTTAGAAAAATGGTTTGAAAAAGAAGTTGGCTAGAAAAAGTAAAATATGAATAACTTTTTGACTTCGCCAAGAGGTTGTCAGCACAGTAACAGGCAAGGTGTGAGGTTTGCTTGGAGCAACTTCAGAGCACAATGGGGTGCTGGCCTCAGAGACAGGTGCAGAGCACCATCACCACTGGTTTCTCTGTGAGACAAAATAGGCGTATCAAGTACATAGTGGTTTTGTCTTGATACGGTTTTTCCTGCTGACTAGGTTTACGTACGACAGTGTAGTTGAAAGAGATTGTGCTTCAGAGGTATCTAGCCTTCGTCTTTATTTATTTTAGTGCTGTCACGTGCTTGAGTGACCTAGTGATTCTCTAAGTCTGAGCCTTATTCACCTCATCTGTAAAATAGGAAATTGCCCATAATGAAGTAATAGGACTTGATCATAATGTTGAAAGTCCTTATTACTCACTTTATAGTTTCATTTTGTCTCAAATTGTAATGTTCATGTTCTTTGTACTCCATTATTAATAATAGACAACCTAAATTCCTTACTCTTGAGCTGTGTAGAATAATTAGAGTACTCTATACACATGTGCTAAATATTACATATGGCAGCATAAGAGGAATTTAAAATAATGAATAAGATAGTCATTCTCTCACTGCTAGAGAGTGACTTTAGTTTACTTTCCCTGCCTAATACTTTTCTGTCCCTCTTTGAATTTAGGAGTATGTATCCTGTTTGGAAATCTTTTCTCGAGGGAACAATGCAGGTAGCCCAGTCTCGGATCAATATATGTGAAAACTATAAAAACTTCATTTCTGAACCTGCAAGGACAGTAAGAAGCTTAAAAGAACAGCAACTAAAACGGGTACTGTTTCTATTTCCTTTCTTCTGTTGTATGTATTTAAATATTTGGAATCAGTAAGATTATGCTAAATTACATTTAAACTTAGAGCTTTAAAAAAAATGTGTTCACAAATATTCCTGGGTAAAATTTTACCAAGAGTTTTCAACACGTGCCATCCTTGTTTGCTTGGTTGTTTTGTTTTGTTTTTTGAGACAGGGTTTCTCTGTGTAACTCCGGCTGTCCTGGAACTTGCTCTGTAGACCAGACTGGACTGGCACTTACAGAGATCTGCCTGCCTTTACCTACTGAATGCTGGGATAAAGGTGTGTGCCGTGACTGCCCAGCATCACATGCTCTTAAACTTAAATGTTTTGTTAGCTGATAAAGTTGAGTATAATCTGAATTTGTAGAAATTGGGAAAGCTCAATAAATACTTCTTAGAGACATCACTTACGCCAGGGTTGATGGTACATGTTTTAAATTCCAGCACTGGAGAGAAAGAGAGAGAGAGACAAAACAGGTCTCTATGAGTTCCAGACCAGCCAGACCTAGAGAGTAAGAATACTTAAGTAGCTCAAGTAAATATAGATACATAGTTTTACAATATTGGTTTGATGTATGTTAAGGTACTTAATATTCTTTATCAATCTTAATTTCAGTTTTCCAGTTAGACCATTTTGGGCAACTTAAATTGACACTATATTAGTAACTTTAATTTTTAAAAGCCTAGTGTAGCTGGGAGTAGTGGTGCACACCTTTAGTCCTAGCACTTGGGAGACATGGGCACATGGATCTTTTCGAGTTTGAGGCCAGCCTACTATATATAATGAGTTCCAGGTCAGCCAAAGCTAACTATTGAGATTCTGTCTCACCTCCAGACCTCCAGAAAGACTAGTGACTACTTTAAGAATAGCTGGATGTGGTGATACATATCTACTATTCAGGAGGTCAAGGCAGGAACATTGAAAATTTGACGCCTACCTGGGCTACAAAGCCAGTTCAAGACTTATCAAATATGAAAACTACTTTTTTTCTGAAAAAAGGATTAATTATATATATATATATATATATGCACACACACATAAATATTTTCAAAGGAATTGTTTATTTGATTCAATTAAAAATTGATAGGACAGTATCATTGTTGAATGTCATTTTAATGAAAAGTTAGCTATTAAAGGAAGGTGTTTAATACATTACTGCTGTGTGTCAGGACTGTGCTTTGTTGCTCTTAACTTAATCAGTAAATGTCACTTGTTGAGGTAGTTATTTTATTTTAATCTCTGTATTATTAATGAGAAGCTAAGATTAATGGGATTAAAAGCACTGAAGTCATGTAATTAACATCTGGAAACACCAAGATGTACCCAGGTTGCCCTCCCTCAAAGCCCATGTTCTTGCTGCACTGTATGAACTTAGGTTCCTTTTCCCTGGGATATCAAAGCCTCTCTGGCTAGTTTAATTTCTCTTTATCCTGAAATAAAATTACGTTAGGTCCTAGAGGGAAAAATTAGATGTTTAAAGTGTGCCTTTTTTTTTTGTAAATTAAGTTACCATGATACCTAATTAAGTTCTTTATTAGAAATTGTTAATATTTCAAAAAATAAGTAATTACTTAAGGAGGTAGCATTTGAGGAATCATACAATGTTTGGTTTTGATTTTATTTGGATTTTCAGAAATGAAAAAAAAAACCTCTTATATTCTGTATGCCAAAAAATGATTTCAGTAGCCCAGAGTCAGTATTAAATTTTAAACTTTCTAGAACACTCATCTAATATCATTTGGCTTACACACATGTATGTAAGAATGTCTGTAGCTTATCTTTGCCAAAGATGATCACTTTCAAAGGAAACATGGTGAACAAAGTATATGACAACTGCCAATGATTCTAATTAGAGGAAAATGTGTTGTGTTGGGGGCGTTGGAGGAGGAAAGATAGAAAGAGGGGTGGAAGATAGAAGCAGAGAGTTTATTTTGATGTCCTGTACTGGAAGGAATACTACATTTCTAGTTGCCAATATATTTGCCAAATCTTAACTCAGTTACTGAAAAGTTCCATCTTTTCTCAATACAGTGTTTTGAAAGACTATTAACTACTTTTGATTATTTTCTCTTCCATTATTGGAATAGTCTCAGACCTGAATCTAACCAATATTACCAGTATTCCTGGATAAAGAATATTTGATGAGATTTGACAATTATTGGTGATGTATTTATATTCCATCTAGAAAATTAATGGACATTATATACTCACTAATATACTAGTTTAGAATTTTGGGATTGATAATAACTGGCATCCTCTTTAAACTGACCTAAGCCTAGAAGAGACCCTGTTAGCTTATGTGTCTAAAATTTCTAAGATTTCAAGTATGGACAGATCCAGGGTTTCAAATGCTTATATTTAGAATTCACATAAAAAAATCATCAGCTCTACTTTTTTGCTTTTTACCTTTCTTTTTAAAATGTTATTTAATAGTGTTACTGGTGTATATGATATGTGAGAGTAAGTGCAGGCGTGCACATGTGGAGGTCAGAGGACAACTTTGAGGAGTTTGTCCTCTGCACACAGTCTGGTCTGGTCACCTGACTAAGCCAGTCATGCCTGTGCATCTTTACCTCTCTGACTTGACGGCCTCTTTCCTTATATTTTAGCAGGTTCTTCTCTCACTAGGTTACAGGTAGGCAGCCTTAAATCCTTCTCAGTTCCCACGAGTTTCAATAAACTTATCAGAGTTGATTTCCATACTATTGTATCTTTTTGTTGGTGTTTAAATAAATTCTTTTTTTTCAACATTTATTTATTTATTCAAGTTACATCTCAATCACAGCCCCCTCCCTCTTCCCCTCCTGGTCCACCCTCCTGCACTCTTCCCCCTCACCCTCCTAACCTCTTTTTTTTTTTAAGGTATAGCTTCCCCCACATCTCCCCCTTTTAGTCCAGTAAAAGGTTCTTTTTTCTTATAACAATAAATACAATACAAAACAATAAGAATAATTAGGCAACAATTATGAAAATTATAATGTATAACATACATTCCCATTGTCCAGGCTGTATGTATTTGGCAACTAATATTGATATTTAAATAAATCTTAATGTAAATTTTCAGGTCTAGAATTTTGACTCACTTAAAAAAAAGGATCCCATGTTTTAGATGGAATTCTTAAATTTTTTTCTTTTCTTTCCCTTTTTGCAGTACTACAGATTAATCACAGAGCCTTGTGTGTGCTAGGACAGCTTTCTGCCATTGAGCCATATCCAGACCTTTTGTTTTGTTAAGCATATTACTCATAATTCTGTTATATTAATCATGCTGGTCACTTTTTCTTTTTTCTCTTAATTTGTTTTTTTCAAGTTACATCCCTCCTCCCCCCAGGTTCCACTCTCCCTCACTCCCTCCCTTGTCCCCATCTCCCATCTGCTCCTTCTCCTTGGACAAGGGGAGCCCCCCCCCAATATCAAACCCCTCAGTTCATCAGTCACATGAAGGCTAAGAGCTTCCTCTTTTGCTGGGGTTTGATATGGCCACCCATACCCAGCTAAGGGAAGGTGTTCCACTAGCAAGCAGTAGGGTCCATGACTCACTGCTGGGTAAAGTTTTCTGTTTGATAGTTATTTTAAGTTCCTGTCGGTTTGGATCTGTTGGTTGTAGGATGGTAGTCCTATGCTATATGGTTAATATCCACTTTTAAGAGTGTGTGTGTGTATATATATATATATATATATATATATATATATATATATATATATATATATATATACATACCATGTGTATCTTTCTGGGTCTGAGTGAGCTCACTTAGGATGAGCTTTTCTAGATCCATGCATTTGGTTGCAAATTGCAAGATTTCCTTGTTTCTGATAGTCTAGTAGTATTTCATTGTGTAAATGTACCACAGTTTTTGTGGTTTTTTGTTTGTTTTTGTTTTTATCCATTCTTCAGTTGAAGGACATCTGGGTTGTCTCCAGTTTCTGGCTATTATGAATAAAGCTGCTATGAATATTGTTGAGCCCATATCCTTGTGGTTTGATTTTTGGATATATGCCAAGGAGCAATATGGCTGGGTCTTGAGGTAGAACTATTCCCAATTTTCTAAGATAACGCCAAATTAATTTCCAAAGTGGTTGTACAAGTTTGCACGCCCACCAGCAATGAAGGAGTGTTCCTCTTTCTCCACAACCTCACCAGCATGTGCTGTCTCTTGAGTTTTTTATCTTAGCCATTCTGAGGGGTGTGAGATAGAATCTCAGAGTTGTTTTGAGTTGCATTTCTCTGATGACCAATAATGTTGAGCATTTCTTAAACTACCTCTCAACTTTTAGAGATTCCTCTTTTGTGAATTCTCAGTTTAGTTCTGTACCCCATTTTTTGATTGGATTATTTGGTTTCTTGGTGTTTAATTTCTTAAGTTCTTAATATATTTTGGATATCAGCCATATGTCGGATGTGGGGTTGGTAAAGATCTTTTCCCAATCTGTAAGTGGTTGTTTTGTTCTAAATGACAGTGTCCTTTGCCTTACAGAAGCATTTCAGTTTCATAAGGTCCCATTTATTGACTGTTGGTCTTAGAGCCTGAGCTATTGGTGTTCCGTTCAGGAAGTTGATGTGCCAATGAGTTTGAGGCTTTCCCCACTTTCTCTTCTATTAGATTTAATATATCCAGTTTTATGTTAAGGTCTTTGGTCCACTTGGTCTTAAGTTTTTTTTTAATAATTAAATTTATTTATTTGTTGCTTCAGGTTACATCTCCATCATATTGTCCTCTTTCCCCCATTCCCAGCCCTGCCCTCCCACCCTCTATCCCCTAACCCTTCTGTCCCACTCCTCTGGAGTGGAATGTCCCTCCATAACAGTTCCTTGCCCCAGTTCAGAAGTCATATGAGGGCCAAGACCCTCCTCATACACTGGGGGGCCTACAAAGCAGTACCACCAGTGAAAAGTGTCTCATTGCCAGGGAGAGAAAAACTAAAAAACAAACAAACAAAAGAAGTCTATGTCCATGTTCCCTTTGGTGCATTGGTTGTAGTATAGATATCCTGTACCACATGGCTAAAATCCTACTATAAGTGAATAGATGCCATGTGCATCCTTCTGAGTCTGGGTTAGCTCACTCAGGATGAGCTTCTCTAGTTCCATCCATTTGGCTGCAAACTGCATAATTTCATTGTTTCTGATAGCTGAGTAATATTCCATTGTGTAGATGTACCACAGTTTTTTAACCCATTCCTTCATTGAGGGACATCTGGGTTGTTTCCAGTTTCTAGCTATTACAAATAAGGCTGCTATGAACATAGATGAGGAGACTTCCTTGTGATTTGGTGAGGAGTCATTTGGATGTATACCCAGAAGCGATATGGCTGGGTCCTGAGGCAGAGCTATTCCAAGTTTTCTAAGATATTGCTGTACTGACCTCCATAGTGGTTGCACAAGCCTGCACTCCCACCAGCAGTGGAGGAGGGTTCCCCTTTCTCCACACCCTTGCCAGCATGTGCTGTCATTTGAGCTTTTAATCTTAGCCATTCTGACAGGTGTGAGATGGAATCTCAGAGTCGTCTTGAGTTGCATTTCTCTGATGATTAAGGATGTTGAGCATTTCTTCAAGTGTCTCTCAGCCATTAGAAATTCTTTGTGAATTCTCTATTTAGCTCTGTCCCCCATTTTTTGATTGGATTATTTGGTTTCTTGAGTTCTTTGTAGATTTTGGGTATTAGCCCTCTGTCAGATGTGGGTTGGTGAAGATTTTCTCCCAGTCTGTAGGTTGCCATTTTGTTCGAATGACAGTGTCTTTTGCCTTACAGAAGCTTTTCAATTTCATGAGGTCCCATTTATTGATTGTTGGTCTCAGATCCTGAGCTGTTGGTGTTCTGTTCAGGAAGTTGTCACCTGTGCCAATGAGTTCAATGGTCTTCCCACTTTTTCTTCTAGTAGATTTAGTGTGACCGGCCTTATGTTAAAGGTCTTTGATCCACTTGGACTTAAGTTTTGTACAAGGTGATAAGTATGGGTCTAATTTCATTCTTTTACAAGTGGACATCCAGTTGGACCAGCACCATTTGTTGAAGATGCTGTCCTTTTTCCATTGTGCGGTTTTGGTGTCTTTGTCAAAAATTAGGTGGCTATAGGTGTGTGGGTCCATTTCTGGGTCTTCAATTCAATACCTTTGATCTACTGGTCTGTTTTTATACCAATACCATGCTGTTTTTATACTATTGCTCTGTAGTACAGCTTGAAATCTGGGATGGTGATACCTCCAGATGTTTTTTTATTATACAGAATTGATTTCCCTATTCTGGGTTTTTTGTTGTTCTATATGAAATTGAGAATTGCTTTTTCCGGGTCTATAAAGAATTGTGTTGGTATTTTGATAGGAATTGCATTGAATCTATATATTGCTTTTGGTAGGATGACCATTTTTATTATGTTGATCCTACCTATCCATGAGCATGGGAGATCTTTCCATCTTCTAAAGGCCTCTTCAATTTCTTTCTTGGTCTTAAGTTTTGTGCAAGGTGATAAATATGGGTCTATTTGCATTCTGTTACATGTTGACATTCAGTTAGAGCAGCACCATTTGTTGAAGATGCTTTCCTGTTTCCACTGTACAGTTTTGGCTTCTTTGTCAAAAAGTAAGTGACCATATGTGTGTGGGTTTATTTCTGGGTTTCTAATTCAATTCCATTGATCAACTGGTTTGTTTTTATGCTAATACTATGCTGTTTTTATTATTGTTGCTCTGTAGTACAGCTTGAAATCAGGGATGGTGATAACTCCAGATGTTTTTTTTTTTTGTACAGGATTGATTTAGTTATTCTAGGGTTTTTGTTTTTCCATATGAAGTTGAGAATTGTTCTTTCAAGATCTGTAAAGAATTGTGTTGATATTTTGATAGGAATTGCATTGAATCTGTATATTGCTTTTGTAGGATGGCCATTTTTATTATTTTGATCCTACCTATCCATGAAAATGGGAGATCTTTCCATCTTCTGATGTCTTCTTCAGTTTCTTTCTTCAAGAACTTGACTTTCTTGTGGTTCAGGTCTTTTACTTGCTTGGTTAGAGCCCCCCCCCCACCCCAGGTATTTTATATTATTTGTGGCTATTGTGAAGGTTGTTTCCCTAATTTCTTTCTCAGCCAATTTATCTTTTGTATAAAGAAGGGATACTGAGTTCTTTGAATTAATTTTGTATCCAGCCACCTTGTTGAAGATGTTTATCAGTTATAGGAGTTCTCTGGTGGAATTTTTGGGATCTCTTATAAAAAAAAAAAACCCATGATCATCTCACTAGATGCTGAAAAAGCATTTGACAAAAATCCAACACCCCTTCATGCTAAAACTCTTGAAGAGAGCTGGCATACATGGACCATACCTAGAAATAATAAAAGGTAATATATAGCAACCTGGTAGGCAACATCAAACTAAATGGAGAGAAACTTAAAGCATTTTCCCTAAAATCAGGGACAAGGCAAAGATGCCCACTCTCCTCATATCTCTTCAAAATAGTACTTGAAGTTCTAGCCACATCAAAAAGACAACTAAAGGAGATCAAAGGGATACAAATTGGAAAGGAAGAAGTCAAAGCATTCCTATTCACAGATGACATGATAGTATACATAAGTGACTCCAAAAATTCCACCAGAAAACTACAACTTAACATAATTTATAAAAACATTTCAAGTTAATATTTAAAAAGATTTATAGAAAAATAATTACAAGTACTTTTCATAGTTGACTTCACTTTTTTTTAGTGTTTATTTATTACTTCAGGTTACATCTCCATCACAGTGGCCTCTTTCCACCCCCTCCCAGTCCCGCCCTCCCACCCTCTACCCCCTCTCACTTCCATCCCACTCCTCCAGAGGGGAGTGTCCCTACATATCAGTCCCCCACCCCAGTTCAGCAGTCATATGAGGGCCAAGAGCCTCCTCATAACACTGGGGGCCTACATGGCAGCACAACTAGGGCAGAGTGTCTCATTGACAGGTAAGAAAGTCTATGTTCCTTTGGTACATTGGCTGTAGTATAGTTATCCTGTACTATATGGCTAAAATCCGATTATAAGTGCATAGACGCCATGTGCATCCTTCTGAGTCTGGGTTAGCTCACTCAGGATGAGCTTCTCTAGTTCCATCCATTTGGCTGCAAATTGTATGATTTTGTTGTTTCTGATGGCTGGGTAGTATTGCATTGTGTAGATGTACCAGAGTTTAAAAAATATTTGAAATTATGTATGTGTATGTAAATATGAGTGTAGAAGATGCCTATGGAGACCTAAAGGATGTTGGATTCCCTGGAACTGGAGTTATAGGTGGTTGTGAGCTGTGCAGTTCGAGTGTTGGAACCTAAATTCTAGTCCTGTACAAAAGTACAATGTGTTTTTAATCACTGAGCCATTTCTTATATTTTTGGTTGTGAGCCTAGCCTTTAACGGCTGAGCCATCTCTCCAGCCCTAACTGAGCCATTTCTATAGCCCCCATAATAGATTTCTTACTTGTCTTAACCCTTTAATCTTCTTAATACTTAAAATAGACTTTATTAAGATTATGAAGGAATACAGAATTGCTTTATTCTTTTGCTTTTATTGTCAAGATATTTGCAACAATACGAGTATTCATAGTTGCTTTTCTAGCATTTACTTAATGTTAACAGCATCAATGGGGTTATTTCCAAAGAATGATGGGTAGGCAAACTGTGACACTATTTGGTACAGTACTTGAGATGGAAGTACCAGCTGTTCACCAGATTTTAATTTGCAACTGAATGACAATAAATTGTGTTTTCTGGGTTTTCTCGTGAGTTTCAGTCCTGAAGGCAAATTGCATAGTCCTAAAATGAACTCATTTTCTGTAAGCCTAAAAACAAAAATTTTAATAATTGCATTTTTGTATTTAACAGTGTGTGGACCAGTTGACAAAGATCCAAACAGAATTACAAGAAACTGTGAAAGATTTAATGAAAGGCAAAAAGAAGTACTTTGAGACTGAACAGATGGCTCATGCAGTAAGAGAGAAAGCTGACATTGAAGCAAAGTAGGTATTTTAGCATTTCTAAGAAAATGTCTATGTAAATAAATGTTATCGTTGTCAATGCTTTGTTCTCTCTTAATAGAAACTTGGTTTTAAGTTGTGCTGGATCCATTTGACCCCTATGTATTTCGTGCTATTGATCACATTTTTTATTCTATTGGCTGGTTTTTATCTGTTTTAATATGGCAAATAGGGATATTTGATATTTAAAATTGAGTTTTGAAAAGGAAAGATGACAAATAAACATTGTATTTACAGACTTGAGAGCTTACTGGCAGTTTAAAGTTGCTATACTGTCTGAAAATAAGGGCTTGGGAGCCCCATTTTGATCTTGTTGGCTCAAGTAGTTGAAAACCTCTTTGAATCTCACCTGTCATTGAAGGATCACGGGTACATCAAGAGAACAAGAGTTGGATCCATGTAAAAGCTTTTCTGAAGCACTGCTGTTTTGGGTTTTTTTTGAGGTTTTGTTTGTGTTTTTTATGAAATTTAGTAGATAAACATTTACATCTATGCTTTAACAGTTGGTTAATTTCACTTTCAGGTATATGCATTATAGTTCTCTATTTTGACAAACAAGGAGAAGACACTACAGTTAGTTATAGGAGATATAAATCCCACAAAAGTAGGTATTTTTCCAATGACAACTTGACAGCATCTGTGCTTGGAAGAGCACACACATCAGGACAGGAAGTGCATTTGGTTTGTAGTCTAACTCAGGTGGTGGCTGTGTCTTTTTCCCATTGCCTGGGGTGTAGCCTTGCAGCCTTGTTAGGTAGTTAGTCTGAAAAGAATTGGTGCATAGGAAATGAAGGAAGTGGAAAAGGGGTCACTACTCTGTAGAAAAAATAGCTAATTAAATGATTTAACCAGTATTTATATTATATTAATTGATCAGCAGTGTTAATCCTTAACCCGCCATTATAAATGAATACACACAGACACTGGATGAATTTTAACAAGCCTTGGCCTGAATTGTGCAATCCCAGCCCATCTAAGCTATCTAATAATTCTTTTACCCAAATATGACCCCATATATACATACAGCCCTTTGGACTGCTATTCTCCACGCTATGCCAACGTTCCAGGCCATGTGGAATGATCTTCTTTAATCTACTCCATGGTGTGTGTCCTCCTCCTTCCTGCTCCTGGCTTCTCCCTAAGATGTTCTGTGTCTCAGAAGCCCACACACCTTAGTCCTGCCTACCTTAGTCTTTGCCAAATCTCCAGGCCTCAGCATTTATTCAACCAATCAGAGACAATGTAAGTAACAGACAGCAAACAGGACCAGTTAACATTTAGAATGCTTAACCCCACCCCATCACTACTCCAAAGAGAAAAAGCCACTAGGCCATCATATTCCTAGGATAGAGCAGTGGGCCTTTGGGTAAACAAATTTTACTGGGTGGGGAGAATTAAAACATTTGTATAAAATCTTACAAGGTAGTGGAGATAAAAAGATTTTAATTCCTTGTCCTAAACACAAGGTTTAGAGTATGTGTCAGAAAAAAATCATATTTGATATTTCTTACATTGGTGAGAAAAGCCCTCTAATATTATCACCACCTGTGTTGCAGATCTGCATCCTGAAGACCTCTGTGAGCAGCAGAGCTAGGACTCCTGTTCACTGTGCTGGCTTATGTGAGATCTAGGAATCTCAATTCTTTGGAACGAAATCAAACAACCTTGTACTCTTCCTGTACATCCTGGCACAGGGGACGATATCTAGCATTTCTTTTCTTTCTTTCTTTTTTTTTTTTAGTTTTTTCAAGACAGGGTTTCTCTGTGTATCCTTGCCTGTCCTCAACTCACTTTGTTAGACCAGGCTGGCCTTGAACTCACAGAGATCCACCTGCCTCTGCCTCATGAGTGCTGGGATTAAAGATATGCATCACCATGCCGGGCACTCTAGCATTTCTTTTATGGAAGAAACTTTTAATGTAATATCTTTATTAATTCTTCTAGAATTTTTATATATGCATACAATATATTTTGATTGTGTTTATTCCCTCTTTTCCTCCTGACTCTTCCCATATCCATGTCAGCTTCTCTCACAACTTCATGTCTTTTTGCTATTAATAACCCACTGAATCCAATGTACTGCCAATATATATGGGTGTTGGGCTATTCACTGGAGTCCTGTCAACCTGCAAGGGGCCATACTCGTAAAGAAAACTGACTATCCCACCCCAGATTCTCATCAGCTAGATGTTGGGGCTCTTGAGCCTCTTCCTGCACAGTAAAATTTTAGCTTGATCTCGTACAGGTCTTATGCAGGCAACCACAGAGTCTCTCAGTTCATGAGTGTAGTTGCCATATCATGTCCAGAAGACAGTTGTTTCTCTCCCGTACTCTATCTGCAAAAAATTTAAACAACTTCATAAACATTTGGTAAAAATTGGTGAGCTCCTGAAATTTAATTTAGCTCAAAATAATGGTAAATGAATGCTCATTGCATTTTTAATGTTACAGGGAAACATTTAACATTTTCCTAATTTCATATATATATGGGGGGATTGTTATTTTTTTGAGTATACAGTTATTTCATGAACTTCACTGAGTCCATCTTCTCACTAAGACTGAAAGGTTTTTTATTTAATTTACATATATTATTAACTTTGTGTGTGGGTATTGATATGTGTATGGATATGGGTATAAGACAGACACAGAGAGAGTTCCAAATAGTTGTCAGCTGTCTTGGGAGTGCCGGGAACTGAATCCTAGAACAAATGCTCATAACTGCTGAGCCATCTCTCTAGTCCTGACCTGAAAGTTTTAAATTTGGAAAATCTACTCAGTCATAGTGGTCTTTCTGAACCTATTTTTTAACCCTTCATGGAGTCTAGACATGAGAATTCTTAGATTTGTAGAGCTTATGTAAATACCTAAGGTAGCCATGATACAAAGGGTGAAAATGAACCCTTGACTGACTTCCTAAGAAGTCTCGTTGACTTCGTGGTAGAGCTTAGGAGACAGCTGACACCCAGAGTTGCCTTTTTATATGGCTCAAATGCAAAGCAGGACATTTTAGATCAGTATATAACTTCTCTAGAAATTAATTTAACTAAACGTTATCTAGTTTCTTCAGTCACTCAGTGCTTATTGTATTAGTACTTTATTGTGGGTATTGTGAGTGTAGAAATGAGTACAATAAAGTAAGTAAACTTTATGAATGGTCTTTATGAATGATTTATTTATTCACAGTAAAATCAAAAGAAATAAAGTGCCAAAAATCACTCATTTAGTAACTATCTATAGAAATATGAAAACACTAATAAAAGCATAAAAATGCTTAACTTTTCATAACGATAAGGGAAGCCTTTATAGAAGCAATGATATTTGAAGAGTCTTAAAACATTTTTATTTTTCTAAGCAGAGAAGGGAATATCAGGAAGGGGTGGTGAAGATTGGATTACAGTATTGATAGATGATTTGATAGATGGAGATACACACTGTAGGACAGGTCACAGAGAGGAGAGGGATACAGTTGAAGAAGACAATGAACTAACTCCATTTAAGAGGTGTAGATTCTGAAGAGCTAGTTAGACACTGGCATGGGTATGTTTGCTAGTTACTCAATGTTTGCTCTTGCGTGACAATTTAGGACTGATGATCTTCCTTTGAGGGTCATTTGCTCATCAGATAATGGTTATAAGGATGTGATCATATATATGTGATTAGATGTGAAGTTGAGTTTGGAAAACTAAAGAACATGGACATTTGAAAGGTAGATGGTAAGGAATATTAAACAACATAATTCATTGTATAGTGTAAGTTTTAAAAATTCTGTCTACTTTTTATAGTACCCATCTTTAAGTGTAGGTCCATCTTTCTTTATATGTGTTTGTACATGTGTATGCATGTGTGTGTATGTCTGTATGGAGGCCAGAAGTAGTTGTCAGGTGTCTTTCTCAGTTGCTCTCCACCTTATTTTTCTCACTGAACCTGAAGCTCCCTGATTTTAGTTAGGCTGGCTGATCAACAAATCCCAGGGATCCTCCTGTCTCTGCTTCCCCAGGACTGGCATTTAAACTCAAGTCCTCATACTTGTATGGCAAGCATTTAACCAACTATGCTATCTCCCAGCCCCAAACAATGACTCTTTCTTTCTTTCTTTCTTTCTTTCTTTCTTTCTTTCTTTCTTTCTTTCTTTCTTTCTTTCTTTCTTTCCTTCCTTCCTTCCTTCTTTCCTTCCTTCCTTCCTTCCTTCCTTCCTTCCTTCCTTCTTTCTTTCCTTCCTTCCTTCTTTCTTTCCTTTTTTCTTTCCTTCCTTCTTTCTTTCCTTCCTTCTTTCCTTCTTTCCTTCCTTTCCTTCTTTCCTTTCTTCTTTCCTTCTTTCTTTCCTTCTTTCTTTCCTTCTTTCTTTCTTTCAGACAGCGTTTCTCTGTGTATCCTTGGCTGTCCTGGACTCACTTTGTAGATCAGGCTGGCCTTGAACTCACAGAGATCCACCTGCCTCTGCCTCCCAAGTGCTGGGATTAAAGGAGTTTGCCAGCACGCCCAGCAATTACAGACAGCTGTGAACTGCCATATCGGCAGTTGGGATTTGAACCCAGGTTCTTTGGAAGAAAAGTCAGTGCTCTTAACCGCTGAGCCATCTCTCCAGCCAATGCCTTTTAACATTACATTTATATATTGTTATCTTGTGTGTAGGTACACATGTGTGTGGACACAGGGATACCACACTGCATGTGGAGGTCAGAGTACAACATACAGGAGTCTTTTCTGTCTTGTCACTATATGGGTCCTAGGAATTGAATATCAGAGCTGGCAGCAAGCAAGCACCTACTGAGTCATCTGGATAGCATCTTGCCGTGGGCTGTCTTAATTTTGTCACTAGTGTCACTTTAATACTGTTCGAGGAATGTGTGCGGATTAGCAAATAAAGCACAAGCCGGGAACTCTTAAAACCTTGCATTGGAAGACGCAGTGCAGCTTGTTGGCATAATGACTACAGAAAGAGGGGACTGAGGGTTCTTAGACAGTCTTTTCTTACCCTGAAGAGGCACTTTCTTGTCTTAAATCCCCTGGCTTTTGTTTTATGAATGAAAATTAATAGAAATGTGATTAATAAAAAACAAACTCCCACGTAATACAAATATGACAACGTAGGAGATAACTGGAATCTAAAACATCTTAGGTTTTCTTTGTTTTGGTGCGGTTGATTGAACCTAGAGCTTTATACCACTAGGCAAGTACTGCTCTAGCCACAGCTTAAATCACAGTGAAGAGTTAGAGAGAATGTGTGTTTGTCCTTGGATGTCTTCTCTCTTTGTAGAGTCAAGAGTCTGGCTTTGCTACTCTTCAGAGACTGACTGCTTTGTTTCCAATTCCAAGTGCTCTGACACTATACTTCATATTAAGGCATATCTGCCAGCACATGTGTTGGCTTCTCCTATGGCAGTCACCGTGACACTGTAGACAGACTTTGCAGCCTCAAAAAAAAGCACTGGCCATGAGACTCTTGCTGTTCACTTAGCATTTGTCTGTTGGCTTTTCTCTGTGCAGTTATCTTTGCACAAATATATATATATATATATATATCAACATATTTTTACTACTGATGGTTACATTATAGTTCCTTTCACAAAATGTAAAGGTGCCAATACTGAGTGGAGGATAACTAAATAGAACAACCAGAACACACAGGGCAGAGTTCAGGAGATTTTTTGATTAACTTCAAAATACATTTAGAAGTAGAGAGGAACACAGGTTGGCAAACAAACATTAATAACTTTTTGCAGGGGCAGGGTTCCCCAGAGCCTGTGGATTGTACTCTGATATTATTCCAGCTTGTTAAATACAGATAAAGCAAATAAGCATCACTCCTGGCTTTCCAGTTTTAACTTAGTTTTAGAACAGTGTCTTGAAAGGGTCATTTAAAATTAATTATAATGTAAGGTAATTTTATAATTATATAGTCTATAATCTTTTAAGTATGCTTTTCTATTTTTATTGCAGGTCTAAACTCAGTCTTTTTCAATCAAGAATCAGTTTACAGAAAGCAAGTGTGAAGGTGAGTTTGAACAGTATATGTCACAAGTGAGAAGCCTCTTGGCTTATAAAATAAACAGTTGACAATATCAAGGGTGAGGATAGGTTATTTCTACTTGGAAAACTATTTTAAGGTCATTGACCCAAGCAAGAGTTTTCTCTGTCAATATGTGCATTTTTCACATAGCTGTTGACACTTTGGACACAGCTTGCTTTCCAAGATTACCTTAAGATAGATTTCTATCCTTACTGCTTATAGATCCTTATCTTTACCTGCTAATTCAGAGATACAGTGCAGGGATTTTAGGAAGTGCTTAAAATCTATTTCTCAGACATACACCCTTAGCAGGCCTTCTGGGCCACATGCAAATAAGTTTTCATATGGGCCTTCCAACTGCAGAATAGCTATTAAGCAAGCTGGTGGAGTTGGCTTTCCTGTGAGGCTCCCCAGCACAAGGCAGGTTTTTTCTTCTTCTCTTTTTCTTTTTTTTGGTTTTTAGAGACAGAATTTCTCTGTATAATAGTCCTGGCTGTCCTGAACTTGCTTTGTAGACCAGGCTGGTCCTGAACTCAGAGATCTACCTGCCTCTGGCTCCCAAGTGCTGGGTGTAAAGGCATATACCACTATGCCCGATTTAAAACTTTTTCATTTTTTTTTCTTTTTTAGAAGGCAAGTTTTGGGGGGACATTAGGAATGTTTAAATAGTTTTTGGACAGTGAGTTGGCTTAGCATGTAAAAGCACCTCACCTAAGCCTGATGACCTGCGTTCAATTCCCAGATCCTACATAATGAAGGAAAGGGCTTACTTCTTGTGTGTTGTCCTCTAACAAGCATGCATGCCATGTGTGTACACCCCTCCAATAAATAAACAAATCTTACAAAAATTTAAATAGTCTTTAAAAATTACTAACTCTACTAGATTTACCAATGTTTCGGAAAGTAATGTATTTCAAACCCTTTATTTTCACACCTAAATAAAATGAGCAAAATATTTTGAGTTTCTCTACAAAGTTTCAGAAGTATGTTAAATAAAACAGATATTTAAGATGTTATATAGTGTTCCCTAGACATGACTGAGAATATCTACCCATGAGCTTTCAGCTGTTTGGTTGCCTGACAAGACAAGCACATAATGACATCATCAGTTGACTTGTCAACACAGATAAGGGAAATTTCACATGGTCTCACCCTTAGCTAAAGAGCTACAAGTCTTCAGTGCTGATAAGAGAGGAAGAATCCATTTTTTAGTGATAAGCTTCTACATAGCTTCCAATCCCAAGTGGTCAGCCCTGGACCCAGGTACCTAGAAGCAAAAGTAAATGTAATCATTTGGTCACATATATTTGTATGTGTATTACACACACACATGCATATATACACTTATATATGCATCCATGTACACATGTATATACTTGTAATCAAGAGATCTTGAATTTGGGAGGGGATATGGGATGGGGCACACAGGAATGATGTATATGCCATGTTCATGTATAAAATTTTTTAAATTACAAAAATAATTTAAAAATACTCTTTCATATATAGTTATGTTTCTTTTCTTAATAATAATGAATACTTTTTATATACATAAGATTTTTATTCTTAGTTCTTTATTTTTGATGAAACATCATTCATTAATTACCAGTACTAATTACCAATACCCACCCATTCATTGTTGTCAGGGTCTTATTTCTGTAGTCTAGTCTAGTCTCAAACTCAAGATCTTCCTGTCTTACCCTGCCAGGTGCTGGATTTACAAAGATGACCCACCATGCTCCTAAGTGTAGTAGTCATATGTATTTTTGCAGTGTAATGTCAGTTGCATTAATATTTTGTTTTTTATTTACTCTGTTATAGTTAAAAGCCCGGCGATCTGAGTGTAATTCCAAAGCTACCCATGCAAGGAATGATTACCTTCTTACGCTAGCAGCAGCAAATGCACATCAAGACCGCTACTATCAAACAGATTTAGTTAACATTATGAAGGTAATGCAGTTAATATTTGTGATCATTTTGCTTTATTAAGAACAAAACCAGCCTGTGAAGTAGGTATTGGGCATGAGGGATTGAGTTATAGAATTGTAGTTATTTTGTATTTTGTTGGAATGTACTTGTTATTGTTTGGTTGATTTAGTTAGTATCTTTGAACTGATTTTTAGTGTAAGAAAATGTTAAGGTTGGCATTAAAACTTAGCTTTAATGTGTGTGAGGCCCTAGGTTTGATCCACAGAGAAAGAAAAAGAAAACATTTAAACCTAAACCATAGTAATGGATTATGTTAATTTTAGCAATTATTGATGCACAAATAGAAGATGGGTATATAAAATATGAGGTAATAACTCTTAGGTTGGGGAACTGTTTCTGAATGATTTCCTGAGACTGGAGTCAGTGGAATCAAAATATTGAAGCTATGTAGAACTTCTGAGTATATTCTGAACCACCAGAGAAAGGCTGGTTGCTCAGGATATATATTTATTTGTTTAATTGTAGTCTTATTCCTGAAAAATATTTTTATAAAAGTAAGTTTTGTAAAACATATTTTTATAAATAATTAAATAATTTTTTATGAGTATATATATTTTTATACTCTATCTGTTAAGTAAACTGAATTTCTTCTTTTTTTGAGACAGGGTCTTTCTACATAGCCCAGGCTGTCCTGGAACTCACTATCTACACCAGGCTAGCCTTGAACTCATAGATCCGCCTGCCTCTGCCTCCCATGTATTGGGATTAAAGGCTTGTGCCACCATGCCCTGCAAATAGAATTCTTTATTAATTATAATTTTGACTATCAACTGTGCTTTCTATTTTTTCAATTTTGATTTAATTTTTTCATACTTTTATCTTAAATTGTACGTTAATATGTGATGATTTGAGGTATCTATTGGAGAAAACAAAAAAATATGTAATGGTTATATGAAGATGTATCTACTCTGAGTTATTACTGTGAAATGTAGCTAGATTAGACTACAGTTGTGTCCCCAAACTCCATTCTGGTTACTCTCCAGCTGTGCTACCTATATTTTTCACTTTTGCTGCAAAGGAAAGGGAGTAGAAGAGGAGAAAAGCATTTTAACTTACTGCCCACTTTGATTTACACTTTCTTTTCTTTTCTTTCCTCAAGAACCCAAACTTCAATTTTTTTTTTTGTATTTTCAACATACCCTTTTCAGATGTATAATTCTTTTGGTTTTTTTTTCAAGACAGGGTTTCTCTGTGTAGCCCTGACTGTCTTGGAACTCACTCTGTAGACCAGGCTGGCCTTGTACTCAGAGATCCACCTGCTTCTAAAGGCATGCGCCACCATGCGTTGTATGATTCTTAGGACTGTGCAGCAAACACTACTGTGTTGAATTGTTTGCTGAGGGATCAGCAGTTAAAGGTAGGACTGCAGCTGGCACAGGCATTCTTTCCCCTAGCTCTGGGAAAGAAGTCAACTCTGTCCAGAAACTACAAACTCATTCCTTGAACGTAGAGGCAAGGCATTTCCTGGGACCTTCAAGGAAAAACAAATGTTGGAACTTCCTCATTGAACTAAAAAATACCATACTGCCAATTTTTTTCTTGTTTATTGCTCAGAATTCCCTTTTCATTCCAACTATCCTGTTGTGACTGCTGGTGATCAGAATGCAAGTTATAATAATGAGAGCAGGGAGTTACGGTAGCAAACAAATGAGAACTCTGCCTGTGCCTTCTCCCCCAAAGTATTGGGGCCAGACTTTCAGATGGTTCAGGTCTGTCCTACTAGGTCCTACTAACATAGTGCCACAAACTTACAAGGGCCAACTGCAAATTCCCATTCTAACATGGTTCTCTAAAGAATACTATTTGCAATTTCAAACAGTGTATTTGCTGAGCATAAGGCTTTAGTATAGTTACAGATAAAAGTAGCGATCCCCCTTGGACTGGGCTTACAGCTAACTTATGACAGAGAGTCCTTCAGTACTGCTTGCTCCCTAGCTATACATACAGAGAGATGGTCTGACTTCATTCGGTTGGAATTGCACTGTATTTGTAGGTCAGATGCGGTTAAGAGTATTGCCTAAGTAATGAACTGTGACCTCCACTCACAACAAAGTTAATGAGAAAGGATGACTGTAAAGTGACTAAGAAAATCTCAGAACAATATTAAGTAACAAAAGATAACAAAGATTACTAACCAAAATCCTATAGCAGTAAATTATTTTATTCTTCTAATTTAAAACCATCTGCTCAGATGTTCATTCTGTATTTATGTAGTTGATATTTCCTGTGAATTTTAACAATTACTTCAGTTTTAAAAAAATTTTCTTCAAACTTACACTGTTACATTTAGCAGGTGATGTTTGTGTGTGTGTGTGTCACACACAGAGAGAGTGTGTGTGTGTGTCACAGAGAGAGAGAGACAGAGACAGAGAGAGACAGAGAGAGGGAGGTAGGTATGCTGGAATCCAGGGCCTGTTGCATGCCAGGTAAGTGATTTACCACTGAGCTCCACCCCAGCCCCAGCATATGCATTTTCTTTTTTAATTCTAGAGAGAACAGTAAACAGTGAAAGGGAACTTCATTGTTACCCACTGTCTGCCTTCATTTGTGTTAAAGACTCTGAGAGCTTGTAGTAGAGGTCTTCCTGTGCCAAGGTGATCTTTTGACCTTAGCTTTGGATCCTATCTTATTCCCTTCTACTTCCTTGGGGACCAAAATAATTAATAATCTACATTATCTTTATATTTCCTAGGCTTTCTGTTGTTATATTCACAGCTGTTGGGATCTTGGTGATGACAGCCTTCATCATGTCTGTCCTTTGAGTTATGTCTTTGGGTCTGGATTAGTTGTCTTCTATGCCTGCTCTTTATTCTTATCTAGGAATCTTGAGGTCCTTTTACCTGTGGTCTCCTGTGCTTTCTTTTGCATTTGTTTACTGTGTCCTTTGGAAGAACATGTCTTCCAGTATTTTCTTGGGCATAAAAGGTACTGTTTTTGAGATGCCATGTTTTTTAAAAATGTCATTATTCTAGACTCAACTGTAGTTCGTCTACAGTTGAAGGTTGGAAACTATTTTCAGTCAAATGTTAGAGTCAGTACTCCACTGCTATCCAGAGCCATCCTGTTAACTTGATTCATTTTAGTTAGTCCTTCCCCCTCTTACAGAACCTTATAGTGATTCTTAGCACTCTTTGATTTATGTTAAATTAGTCCTTTCACTTTCTTTTTCTGAAACTCCTGTTGTTGAGATGTTGGACCTGTGGTCTGAATTTTGTGTGTGACAGGGGGGATAGGGAGCAAAGAGTGAAGGTGAGAGAAGGTTAAAGCAGGATCTTACTACAGTAGCTTTGATGTATCTCCTTGAACTTGAGATTCTCCTGCCTCAGGTGTTCTGAATCCCAGAATTATAGGAGTATGCTTCCAAGCCTGGCTTTATTTTTTTAAACTTTAATTTTCTTTCTTTGACTATGGACATAGTTTGGAGCTACAGTGCTTGTCTAGCACATACAATGTTTGCCTAGCACATACAAGGCTATAATACCCTGAGTTTAGTACTCAACACTGGGTAGAGGAAACTTTCTTCTCTGATTCCTCCCATGACCCTTTTTGTTTTGTTTTTGTTTGTTTGTGTAGATGTGTGTGTGGTGTGTGCACCTGTGTGGTTACATGGAAAATGGAGGAGAATGTTGGATATCTTTGCCTTATTCACTTGAGGCAGGATCTCTCATTAATCCAGGAGCTAGGTTGGCAACCAGTAAACCCACTGATCTTCCTGTGTTTCCTCCTCCCTCATGTGCTGGGGATTTGAACTGAGGTCCTTCTGCTTGTGCTGCAAGTGCTTTTCCCATAGAGCAGCTTCTTAGCCATTTCTATCTTTCCTTTCATCTTTAGCCTTTAGTAACAGATCAAACTCAGGTCATCAGGTTTGGGTCAGATTTGTACAGCAAACACTTTTACCTGCTGAGCCCTCTCGATGGCTCCTCTTTTGCCTTTGTTGCAGCTCAGCCTGCCAACTGTTGAGCTCTGTCAGTCTTCACCTATCAAGGAGTCAGCTATTCCATCATTTCTGCTGTTCATTTTACTGGCTACGCTATGTCACAGCTGTTTTGCCATTTCTGTCAATGCGCCATGGCTTCTACTGCTGCTTTCTTGTTACCAGCTAACTAATATTGCTGAAATAGTCATTAAAAGATTACTTGAGAGAACCTTTTTATTGGTCCTGATGTTGGCAAGGTCAGGGAAGAAAGCCCAGAAAAGTGTCTCCCAACTGAGCTAAAGACTGTTTGTACAGCCAGAAGAGAGTTGTTTGCACCAATCACAGCACACCTCTCAGATAGATGAAGGTTTTTGCTTATACTAACCATAGCTTCTTTTGAGAGTGGTAAAGATCCATCTCATACTCCTTTCATCTTGTTTTCAGATCCCTTCTCTTGGCTTGCTCTCTGAGACAGACTTCCCTAATCTGTTGATACCTACCTCCCATGAAATGGCTTATCTTATCTTGCTAGCACTTAAGAGTCTCAATTTCACACGTTTACATAAGTACCTTCTTTCTCTCTCATCAGTATGTCCCCCAAGGACAGGTTATATCTGTGAGACTTTTTTGCTAAAACAGTATATGAGTCCTAATCCATGTTAATTATTTGTAATTTTGTAGAGAAATGAGCAGCCATTCTTACTTTAATCCTAAAACTAACCTAATGTAGATAATCCCTCAATAGAAGTTCCCTCCAATGACTCGAGGCTGTGTCTAGTTGACTGCTGAAGCTAATTAGACAGTCATCAACCTTGCTAGTCATTTTTTCTACAACCACATCCATGATTATATTCGGTTACTTATTAACAAGTCACAAACAAATCTAATAACGGTACAGAAAAAATTTTATTAACAGAAGTAGATGTTGGATTGGATTTGGCACATAGGCCTTAGTTTGTGAGTTTTGGTATAGAACTTTTAAAATATGAAGTAATATTCTAACTATAGGAATGATCTCAAAGAATAAAAAATACACACTTTACTGTCTTCAAAAATGAAATACTGCTAATACAATGAAATCCTGTGTGATTCTTTCCAGAACATCTCCTTTTTGTCTACTTTGTAACTACTATTCTGACAGAATATTGACTTTGATGATGTTTTCTAGATTTGTTTGTTTATTTGTTTGTTTTTTGTTTTGGTTTTTTGAGACAGGGTTTCTCTGTAACAAGCCTGACTGTCCTGGACTCGATTTGTAGACCAGGCAGGCCTGGAACTCACAGAGATCCACCTGCCTCTGCTTCCCCAGTGCTGAGATTAAAGGCGTGCGCCACCACGCCCAGCTTTGATTTTTTTTTTTTTTTTTAAACAGAATCTCACTGTATAGTCCTGGCTGGCCTGGAACTTGCTATATAGACTGTTGTCCTGTAAGTCACAAAAGATTTGCCTACCCATGCCTCCTGAGTGCTGGGATTAAAGGGATGTTTTACTATACCTCATTTGTTTTTTAAGTTTTATCTTAAAATGCAAATCAGAACATTGTAATCTGTTCATATCCTCTAGGAGTCTGAATGAGGATCACAGAGCAGAGAATGCATAAAAAAACTATAAGAATAGTGTTTAGGATGGCAGGAGTGTAGGGACAGTACTTACCTAGAGGGTACCAGGCCCTGGATTTGATCCCCAATTCCCCAAACACAAGGCAGAAAGGAAGAGCATTAGGAGTGAATGTTAAAGAAATCAGTTCTCTTTAAGATCAGTTTTTAGATGGAGAGGTAACATACAAAATGAATCTCTTATAAGTGTGCATTGGGCCTTGTTTTAGCAGGTATGTATCACTACATAATCACTGTCATAATCACAACTAATACTTAAAATATTTGTCTTCCTTTGTTATTCTCTTTGGTTCTTAGCATAATGTAGTACATTTTTATACTCCATCATCATTATTTCATAGTTCCATAAGTCAGAAGTCCAAGTGTACTTATCTGGGTTTTATGCCTAGAGCCTCACAAGAATTAAGGTGTTGTCTGAACTGTTATCTTGATATTCTAAGAAATAATCTGTTTCCAAGGTCCTTCACTTTGGCAGAGTTCACACTCCCATGGTTGGATTTGATTTCTTACTTTCTTGATGTAGTCATCAGGCTAGCTAGGATCATTCTCAGCTGCTCAAGTTTGTTGTTACATCCTTTATATAGACTACCTCTGTTAATAAATCAGCAGTAGCATGAGAGATCCCATTTACAAGTTCCTGTTGTGCATCTCTGACTTTCTGTTTTGCTACTAGCTGAAGAAAACCCTCTGCTCCTCTGTTGTAACATCACATTTATCAGATTCATTTATACTCACAGGTGAGCCAGTTTACAGTCATTGCATGATTCTGCCTACATTGGCAATCTTGCACATATTTTGTTAAGTTTATTCCTAAGTAATGTTGTTCACAGTCACAACAGCTATTATGTTTTAATCTTTTTTTATTTTTAAATACTTTATTTTTTTTTTCTTCAAGTTACATCTCAGTCACAAACCCCTCCCTATTCCCCCTTCCTATCCCGCCCTTCCACCCTCTTCCCCCCAGAAGTTTCCCCTTTCAGTCCAACAGATGGTTCCTTCTCTTATAACAGTAAGTATTATACAAAACAATAGATATAAATATGCCACATTTATGAGAGTTAAATGGCCCAGTATACCTTCCCAATGTCCAGTTTATACATATTTGGCCCCTGACTTTAACATTCTACTATCTAACCAACTCCATGAGTTTAAAGGTCTATATGTGACTCAACATTCATACTATCTTGCAACACACTTTTAAGAGTATCTTCTTAGATCTATAACACCCTCTTGATTCCTAAACAATTCAAAATTTAACTATGAGACTCTAGCTGTCTATTCTTCAACCACCTGAGAGACCTGAGAGGGATAAATATATTTGCTTATATAGGAAGTGCAGGGCCTGCAGCTTCCAAAACTAAGAAAGAACATACCAATGACTGCCTGGACAGTTCCCATTTTCTCTCCATACATTCCAGCATCAGTCTTCAGCCTTTGGGTCCTGTTTCTCTGACAGACATTTGTTGTGGAGCAGGGATTATGAAGGACTTACCTACCCTGTCTTGGCAGAGTTAGGCTGTCGACTTCCCTGCTACCAAGTTTTGTCCTTTTTGGACAGCAGTCTGTCTGCAGTTGGTGCAAGGGGTTTTTTCATGCCAAGAGAAAGGCCTGCCACTAATTCAACCATCTTACAGTGGAGGTTCTTCGATGCTTATCTTCTACTTGGAGTAGAATAGGGGGTGCTGTCAGGCGTTAATCTTTTACTCAGTATTTTTTGCTAGTGTCTGGAAATAAAAATTGATGTTTTTTAGTTATTGATCTGTCCTAGTTACTATGCTACTCTGTGAATGTGGCAAATCACTGCAGAGATTAGTGGCTGAAACAATAGCACCATTAATTTTACCGTCATATCTGAATTTTGGTTAGAATCCAGTAGGGAGAACTTATCTCTGCACCCTCATATCAGCTAGTGTGTTCAAAGGCCAGCAGCTTTCAAATATAAATATATCTTATATTTATATAATATAAATATTTTCTTATATATATAGAATATATAAATATATTAGAATATAAAATAGAATATATAAATATATCCTATATATTATTATATACATTATGTTTTATTATCTATTTAATATAATATATAATATAAAAATAATTTTATATTAAATATAGAAAAAGTGTTCCTAATCTACATTTTTCCTTGTTTTATTACACTGGTTAGGATGCTCAGTATAATGCTAAATACAAGTACTGAGTGAACATACTAATATTAGATGTTTTATGAAATCAAGAAAACTAACTTTTTTTAAATTGCAGTAAAAGATATGTAACATAAAACTTCCTGCTTAAGCCAGTTAAGAACATAGTTCATCAGCATTAAAATCATGTTCATTGTTATAAAACTATTAGAACTATCTAATCATCTAATTCTGGGACTTTTCATCTTCCCTAACCTAAACTCTAGCCATTGGACAGTAACTCCTCTTTCCCCAGACTCTGCTTATTATTATTTTGTCTATATTTTGACTATTCTGGGAATCTCATGTAAGTGAAGTTATATGATATATGTTTTCTTATGTGTGTCTGGCTTATTTCACTTAGTATAGTATCTTCAAGGTTTATCCATGGTCCTGTGGGCATTGCTCAATGGTTTGGTGCTTTTCTAGAGTGCTTGAGGCCGTGTTTAATCCTCTCAGTGCCTCAAAAAAGAGAGTCAGAGGTTCCTTCATGTTATAGTTTGTCTCAAAGTTTTCTTATTTTCAGCTAAATGATTTTCTTTTGTATTCACATACCACATTCTGTTTCACCTCTTCACTCTGATGGGTGGCACTTTAGTTTGTTTTAACCTTTTGGCTATTATGTTTAATTGTTTGAGAAACAGCCATTCTGTTTTTTACACAAGGGCTGTACCACTCTTCATTTCCATCAATAAGTAAATATAATCTGTTTTCCTGCATCTTTTCTAGCACCTATTATTTTATCTTTGCCTTTCTTCTCTCCTCTTTCTCCCCCAGGGAGAGGCTAGGGAAAGCTTCCTGTGAGACAGTTATTTTGCTTTGTTTTGTTTTATTTAATGTGTATCTAGCATCTAAAATTGTTGTAGGATGAATGACGTGGTACTGGTTTCAGTGGCCTTTCCTTATGGAGAATTTGTCTTCCTAGAGGAGATGGCCTCCTAGCTTGGATGGTGAGTTAGTTGTTAGCAGATGTCAGCTGATGGATGAGAATGGGATCTCACAGAGTTGGAGTCTTATGAGTAGGGAAGTGAAAGTATACCAACTCTATACTTGCTGACAGTGTTAACAGTAGTTTTTAAATTAAGTGGAGGGGCTAAGGGAATGATTCATTGTGGAATGTGCCTGTATACAAGCATGAGGATCTCAGTTTGGATCCCCAGCACCCACTTAAAAAAACCGTGCCGCAGCCCACTCCTGATTACCCAAAGCTGAGCAGTGAAAGTAGGCAGACTTTCATGTGCGTGTGTGCATACACACACACACTGAAATTATTTGACTTTAAGGAACAAATTTGTTGTTTTTTGAGACAGGGTTTTTCAGTGTAGTCCTGGCTGTCTTGGAACTCACTCTGTAGACCAGGTTGGCCTCAAACTCAGAGAGATTCCCCCATACCTCTGCCTACAAAGTGCTGGTACTCCACTCTGCCCAGTTCAAAAAAAAAATCTTACATGATTGATTCATCACTTAACTTACATATACTACATTTAAACATTTTTCTATGTATATTGACTGTCCACAGCTTATGCCAGTGGTTCTCAAAATGTTTGTTGTTGTTGTTGTTTCAGAACCACTTTTTGCTCTTAAAACTGTAGGAACCTAAGAAGCTTTTGTTGGTGTGGGCTTAATTACTGTTAAAAATTCAAACAGAGAAATTTTAAGACAGCACAATGTCCAAGAACAGATTTCTCTGACTACCAGAGCCATTGGTTGGGTCATCCATATTATCCATCCTCTGTATTTTCACTGTGGAAGTAATGAGAGTGGGAAAGGCTAATAATGTCTCAGTGCTCCTAAGAAAATAATTTTGTAACCTCAAGGACTCCTTAGAAGGGTCTTCAAGATCTTTCCCCTGTTCTTGATCCCACCTTGAAAACTTCTGCCATCTACTAAATAACTGTATTGCTACCTTCAGTTGGAAGAATTCCAAGCACAAAATTGAAGACCTCATTGATTATTTGAGTGGAGTTCTGGAGTTTCAGGAATGTTAGTAGTACACTGATCTTGCGGCGTCTTCCCACAGAGCATCCTCTTGTTAGGAGAAAATAGCACTTACAAATGAAGTAGAAATAGAGAATAGAAAAGGACAGGTGACATGCTGTTCATTTCAAGCAATAAGCCAATTTGATTATCACTGAACTAACTTTTACAATTTATAAGCTAAGTTGTATATTACTGTATGGTATGCTTGACTGCTTATGATTCTCTCTCTTGATATGTAATTAACTATAAACAAAAATGATGTGATTTAGAGAGTTTTACTTAGTGTATTGGATTTAATAACTTGTTTGGAAATTCTTGAGTAAATGAAGACCTGGAATTATTGTTGCCTTCAAATCACAAGCTATTAATGGAATTGAGACATATCTGGAACACTAAGACCTGGGGTTTGTTTGTCTTGCTGTCCTAGTTTCTGGTGCATATGTTAGGTCTTCTCTACATCATGTCTCAAAGAATTTCCTTCTTAGTATCCTTTCTGACCCAGAACTATCTTGTTTTCTCTAGCACATTAATTTCCTTACTATTTGGTGTCTCCTTTGTTTTATCTTCTATTGGGACACCATAACTTTTTAAGTTCCTTTTGCCCGTTCCACTTTTAGTAACCCAAGTTTTGAAATTTCATATATGTAAAACAAGTAGAAGAGTAGTTGTGTTTGCATCAGGGCATCTGAGGCTTTAGAGAAGTCTCTTGACCATAGGAAGAAGTAGGTCATGCCAGGTGTGGCTGGCTGTTCAGTCTTGCAGTCTAAGCACATGGAGTTAGTGTAGTGACTGAGGCAAGAATCATGGATTCAAGGCCAGCCTGGGTTACAGTGTGAGACCTTGTTTCAAAAATCAAAATTGGAAGAAAGAAATAAAGCATGCATATATTGTTCTGCCATGAAAGCCTTCCTGCAGAGTAGACTGACTGCTTTCTTGTGCTTGTTAACTGGTAAATTCTTGTTTGCTCATCCACAGAAAGAGGGCTAGCAATATCCTGTCCATATGTTGTAATAGAAGGGATTCTTCAAGTATTCATTTTTCTTTCTACCTTTCATCATCTTATTTATGTAACTTAATGTCTCATAAGTAAGCTCTTACATGTATTAATTAATTTCTCATTTCAAAATAATGAGGATAAGTGAGGAACAAAAGAGGGCTAGAGAAATGGCTCAGCAGTTAAGAGTTTTGGTCTTACAAGGGAACAGGGTTCAATTCTCAGCACTCACATAGTATTTCACAACCGTCTGTAATTCCAGTTCCAGAGGATCTAACATCTTCTGACCTCCATGGCCACCAGGCATATATGTGGTGCATAGATATACAAGTGAGCAAGACATTCAAACATATAAAATAGCATAAGTAATTCTGGAGGAAAAAAAAAAAGGTTGCAACAGTTTCTGCTCTAAACCAATGAAGACTGATGTTAGTTTTCCCCTAGAGAGCTTATTTCTCTTTTTGGCATTAAAATAGAGAGTGGTTGCTTCATCTGAGTGACCAAGCAGGACCAGCACAGTCACAGTTCATGGGGAGTTTCCAGAAGATACTTTTGATGCTCTTCTGCCTCCTAACCTTTGTCTTCATTTGGTAAAACATGCTGCAGATGTACCAGGAAACGGGGGAGTTTTTGGTTGTTATTCTTGCCCCAAGTAGAAGTGTTCTAAAGTGTACCTGTTGAGAGTGTGAATTCAGAAAGTGTCTTTTACATGAAGGAAGCATATGGTTATTTGTGATATTGTCAGTTAGAATTTCTTCCCTCAGCCACATGAAAAAGAGAATTTTATCTGTTATACTGACTTTTGCCTCATTTCCTCTTAAGACATGATTGATTGCAGTTAGATATTTAGCACTTATAAGACTGAAAAAATAGGCTTCAAGTCATTGGGAAAGTAAGAGATTATGTTTAGGCTCTTACAAATTGCTTTTTTACAGCATACCAACCTAAAGTTGATGATATGTTTGTAAAATATAAACAAAAATATGAGTGACTGTTTATCCAGTCTTAGTGTTACAGTGTGATTTTAAAGTATTCCAGCAAAGACAAGCACTACATGGAAAAATAGTAATAGACTTGACAACTCCAAATTTAAACACCCTCCCTCTAGTGCGAGTGTGTGTGTGTGCCTGCAGGAATTTATGCACACCATGTACATGTAGGTGTTCATGGAAGACTAGAAGGAATCAGATCTCCTGGGTACTAGCGTCACAAGAGGTTTTGAACTACCTGATGTACATGCTAGGAACCCAAGTGTCAAGCCTTGTGCTTTACATCTAGGTGAGAGTCCTAGAGGGAGGAGGGTTAAAAATGATGCCCTAGAGCACAGGATCTATCACTCCTGGCCTGCTTCCCAGTCTTGTAGCACATTTCCTCACTTAGCCGATACCACTTCTGTTAGTCTTGTATTCCTCTGCAAGATACTAAGTATATTAATTAGGATAAAAACTAAATGACTAAATCAGAAAGACCCCAAATTATGATGGACCCTACAAGATACTTCTTCTCATGCAGTAATTAAGGTTAAGTAAGTGGGTTCTGCCTTCTGAAGTTATTCAAAGATCCAGGTACCCATGTGGCTCCATTACTTAACTCTCATCATTGTCGTGACCAGCAGTAAGGTGCTGACTTACTTGAATTCGAGCCAGCGGGTAAGAGAATGAGGTCATGGAGAGGACACACCTATTTTCCTGAAATCTAGTCTGAAAAGTGGTGTGTATTATTTACTCTACTCATACTAGAGAAGACTTAGTGACCTGGCCATACCTAGCAATAGTAGAGGAAGTGCAGTTTTGCCGTATACCCAGGAGGGAAGAAGAACAGTTTCTGCCACAACTACTACTTCTAAACACCTGGTAAGTCACTAGTCACATGATAACATAGAAGTTAATGTGAAAAATAAAAACACGTAACATTAAAAAAACACAAATTCAGTTTTTAAAAGAGAATTACAGAAGACTAGTTGATGGTTAGTTGATTTTTAACAGAATACCAAAACCATTCAAAGGGAGAAAGAATGTCTTTGATCAGGTGGTACTGGTCACAGCTGAATTTCTACACACACAGAAAATGATTAAACCACTACTGCCATGTGTAAAAATTAATTTAAAATGAAGTAGAGGCTTAAAGGTCAATGCTAAAACTGTAAAACTCTTAGGGAGTAAAATGTAAGTCTATATGACCGTAGGCAATGCTTTCTTTTTCTTTTTTTTTTTGGTTTTTCGAGACAAGGTTTCTCTGTGTAGCCCTGGCTGTCCTGGACTCACTTTATAGACCAGGCTGGCCTCGAACTCACAAAGATCCACCTGCCTCTGCCTCCCAAGTGCTGGGATTAAAGGCGTGTGCCACCACCGCCCGGCGGCAATGCTTTCTTAAATATCACCAAAAGTATCATAAACCAAGACTGAGGAGGAGGTTACTGAATTGAAAGGTATGAAGAAAATGAAAAAAAAATCCAGAAAGATTATGTATCTGAAGCTGTGTATGTTAGTACATTTGGGAAGTGCAGTCAGGAAGCTCAGGAGTTGAGCTTCACACACACACACACACACAGAGAGAGAGAGAGAGAGAGAGAGAGAGAGAGAGAGAGAGAGAGAGAAGAGAGAGCTAACACTCCCCGTAAGAATCCAGTATCATATAGAAAGAAACTTATACCTAAATAATCTTTGGCAGGAGTATCTCTAGTCTTCGCAAAGCCCTGAAAGGTAGGTAACATTTTCATTTTACTGATCAGGAAACTGAATCACAAACATAACACGGAGGGCCAGTTTCTTAGGCTCAACTAAACATTCACACTTACAAGACTACTGAGCTACTATTCATACTCAGCACTGGTCTACTCAAAACATACAGAACAAAAGTGATAATCTACCAGCAAGGCAGCACCCAGAATTCTTTGTGGGAAGTTTCTCTCTGCAGCAGTCTCTGCAAGAACTGCTGCATCTACTGAGAGCTACCCCTCCCATTCCAGCCCACTTCCCCTAGTGTCCCAGGTGGGATTCAGTTTGGAGTTTTGTTATTTTATTCTTTTAGATACAATTTTTTTTTTTTTTTTTGGTTTTTCGACACAGGGTTTCTCTGAGTATCCTTGGCTGTCCTGGACTCACTTTGTAGACCAGGCTGGCCTCGAACTCACAGTGATCCGCCTGCCTCTGCCTCCCAAGTGCTGGGATTAAAGGCGTGCGCCACCACCGCCCGGCATAATTTTATTTTTAATATAGAAAATATTTAAGCTCGTCACTGTCATGCCTTTAATCTCAGCACTTGGGAGGCAGAGGTGAGCCGATCTCTGAGAGTTCAAGGCTACCCTGGTCTGCAGAGTAAGTTCCAGATTAGCCAGGGCTACACAGAGAAACCCAGTTTCAAAAAAAAAAAAAAGAAAGAAAATATTTAAAACAAAAATTGCTCAAAAGCCAAATTCACTACTCAGGACATTCTAATCTCACTTTTCTCAGTAATCCCTTAACACCTTCTCACTCTCTTTATATCTTCCTTTTTCATTAAAACTGTTAATCACTAACCCAGGGTGATGTGAATTTCACCTCTTCTGTCTTCCCATAATCAAAGGCAAACCCCCTTAAGGATTGGTGAACTCATAGGGAGTCAGGAAGCAGAGGGGTTTTTCTGAAGACTGCAAAGTCATGGACACATGACTCATGGTCATTTCTTAGAGTTGCCTGTCTCTCCCCAGGAGCTGAAACTCCCTGATAATCTCTGCAGCCAGACTTGGCTTCTCTCTAAATCCTGTTCCTCTTACACCTGTCTTTTGAAATTAGGTGTCTTTAGACTAACATTCAATAATGACAAATTCTCTCCTTACTTCTTCGGCCTTAAAAATACAGATGATGAAGGAAACAGGCTAACACAAAAGTCCTGTTTTTGTTTTTGTTTTTTTAACTCAATTGATATACTTCCCCATGTTTCTAGGGTACTTGTACTTCATAAAATTTGACAGTTATTTTGCCTCAGCCTGCTGTGCAGCTGGGGCTACTACTTGACCTGATTAGGCTTATACTTAAATCCTTCCATTAATGTTTACATTTTTAGCCCTATACTGGGAAATTACTTTACCCCCACCTCTTTTGTTGTTTTTGAATGGTTTTCTTGCATATATCTTATTTGTTGATACTGCTTATAAACACTACTGATACAATATTAGTATTTTTAAAGCAGCTTTCTTAATCTTTTAAAAAAAAGATTTATGTATTTTTTTACTTTATGTGGCTGCTGGAAATGGAACTTGGGTCTTCTGCAAGAACAAGTGCTTGTAACCACTGAGCCATTTCTCCAGTCTCAGCTTTCTTAATCTTGATATCACAGCATTCACCCTTTATGAGTACAAAATTCAGTGATTTTTCTTAGAAACTAAACATTTATACAACCTTCATAGCTCAGATTACATTTCCACCATCACCAAATGGTTCTTTGTAGCTATGTACAGTTAGTCCCTGCTCCTTCCCTCTGCTCCAGTCTGCTTTCTGTCTATAGATCACCTTTGCTGGACATTTTATATACATGCAATCCTATACTTGTGGTCACTGTGCCTGACTTCATTCACTTAGCATATTTTTTAGCCTCCTCCACATTGTAGCATCAGCTTTGGTTGCTGGATTATACTGTGATTTTTTTTTTTTTTGCAATGCCACAATGTTTATTAGCTTCTCAGTTGAAAAACATAGACCCCTCCCCACAGGTTTGGCTATTATGAATAATTTTATACAAATACTCATGTATGTTGTGGATAGATTCATGATATATATAGGAGAGAGATTGTGGAGTCGTGGTACATTTTTGTGTAACTTTTTTGAGAAACTGCAAACTACTTTTCAGCTTACCAGCATTCACTGTTTCCTGCCTTTGGGTCATAGCCATTCTTGCTGTGGTGTTTCATTATGGTTTGCTTTGCTTGTTTTGTTTTTACATTTGTGTGTGTGTGTTTGTATGTGATCATGAATATGGAGGCCAGAAGACAATCTGTGGGAATGGGTTCTCTTCTTTTACTCTGTAGGTTCCAAGTGTCCATCTCAGGAGACCAGACTTGGCAGCAGGTGCCTTTACCTGCTGAGCCATCTCTTAGGCACTGCTTTTGTTTTTTTGTTTTTGTTTTAAACAGTGCTTAGAATAAAACCTCAGGCTCTGTGTATGTGAAGCAAATACACTGTCCCTGACTATGCTATATCTCTAGCCCTTGCTCTAATATACATTCTTCTAAAGATTAATGGTGTTAGACTTCCCTTCAGGGGCTTATCGATCACTCACATGTCATATTGGTGAAATGTTTACTTTGATCCTTCATCAGTTTTTGAAATTAGGTCTTTTTTTTTTTTTTACTGAATTATGAGCTTATATATTCTAATTTTTCTTGACTTTTGTTTTTTCTTTTCTTATTTACTTTTTTTTAGCCCTGTGTATTTATTTATCTGTGTAGCTCTGGCTGCCCTGGAATTCACTCTGTAGACCACACTAGCCTTAAACTCAGAGATCTGCCTGCTTCTGCCTCTCAAGTACTAGAATTAAAGGTGTGTGCTACCATGCCTAGCTATGATCTTATATATTCTAAACCAAAGTTGTTTATCAGAAACCCAGTTTACAAGCATTTTCTCCCAAGCTATAGATTCTTATTTTTATGGTTTAATTTGCATGAGTATGTCACCTGCATGTGCGAAAGTGCACTATGTGCATGCAGTGACCTGGGCAGCCAGAAGAAGGCATCTAATTCCCTGAAACTAGAGTTAGAGATGTTTGTAAGCCACCATGTAGGTGTTGGGATCCCAATCTGGGTCCTCTGCAAGATCAGCCATGCTCTCAACCACTAAGCCATTTTTCCAGGTGCCAGATTCTTATTTTTAAATTGTATATTTTGAAGTTTACAATATTTGTATAATCTAAATTTCTTTTTTTGGTGTTACGATTTGGGTATCATGTCTAAGAGAAATGTTAACATTTTCCAAGATAATAGAATTTATCCTATATTCCTTCTAGAAATGTTAAGGTTTTAGCTCTTATATTTATGTCTACTATTGATTTTTAATTAAATTTTATATATGATGTGAATTGTGAGTCCAAGTTAGATTTCATTGGTTTGTTTTTTTATATATGATTGTCCATCATCCTAGCATTTTGTTTACTAAATACTTAATTCTTTTCCCATTGAATTTTCTTAGCTACCTTGAAATCTTTTGATAAAAAATATGATTTCTTTTGAATTCTGAATTTTGTTAGTTCTTTATTACTTAAATTTGTTCATAGACAATTTTATACATGTGTATAATACATACTGATTACTCTCAACCTGTCTTTATTTCTCTCCCACTGCTTGCTGTCTGTCTCCCTCCTTCCTTTGTCAATTTCTCATTTTCCTGCCCATTTGCCTTTGAGTTAACCAGGGTCATCTGTATGACTGTGGTTGAGTCTGGTGGGCTCACCCGTGCATTTGCAACTGAAGACATTGACTCCCCTTTTCCCCAGAATCTGTCAATAGTCCAGGAGTTAGAGGGAGAGTCCCATGAGCCCTATCCATATCCATGACTGATTGTTGACAAGGGACAGTTTAATGTAGTCCCAGTGCACGTTCCAGTATAGCTGCTATGAGTTCATGGTTGCAGTTCATGATTGTGTCATGTGTAAAAGATGACATTTTACAACTCTTCTTCCTTTCTTGCAGTTTTTGTATTCTTCTCACCCTCTCTTCTGCAATGTTCTCTGAGTCTTAGAGGAGGTGGTATAAACATCTCGTTTAGGGCTAGGCCCTCAACCATCACTTATTTTCAGTGTCATGGGCAGCCATGAATCTACGTTCACCATTGTCCCCTGTTTAGATAGGCTTCTTTGATTAAGGTTGAGAGTAGCTTTGTCAGTAGGTAAGAAGACAGATATTTAGAAGTCTGTTTGATACTATCAATTTGGCTAAACAGCAGTAGTATGCATTCCTCCTGTGGAGTGAGCCTGAAATCTAATTAGATGGTATTTAGTCGCCCTATTAGCAGTCATACCACTATCACACGGAGGTGCATATCTTACCTGGCAGGTTGATGTTGTAGTTCATAGGGTTCACAACTAGGTAAAACTGCTGATGGTTTTTCTCCTCCAGCTGCCTACAGTGTACTTTCCAGCAGTTAGCAAGCAGGAAGGAAGTTTCTATTTCTAGCTTAGTTCTATCTTGCTTTCACTGTGTCTTGCAACCAAAGTATGTGGTGTCTTCAGCAACAAAATCATAGCCTCCAGTTCTTTGGGGCAACCAAGAAGACTGACAAGAGCCTGTACTGTTTTAGGGACCTCTTGTGGCCTCTCTGACCAACAGCTTCTACAGAAGGATCCCATGCTTGGCACAGGGAATTTTGCTTCTAGAAGTTATTAGCCTTACAGAATATGTCTTTTCAGTCTTTACTTTGTATTTTTTAATTGAGTTACAAGGTCATTTCCAAATGATTCTTTTTTTTTTCTTTGAAACATTGTTTTGGCTAACATCTCCACTGTATTTAACTTTTCCCAGGTCTAAGATTATGAAGCTTCAGGTTTTTTTTTTCAGCTAATAATGTATTATTCCTTTTTTGAGAGAGAGTCTTACTGTGTAGCTCTGGCTAACCCAGAATTCACAAAGATCTGTCTGCTTCAGTGCTAGCTAAGGCTAAAGGCATGCACCACCAAACCTAGCTTTTTCAATACCTTTTTTATACCTCATTTCTCTTTTCCTATATGTTATATTTATTCAGACCTGCACTACATCAATACGTAATTTAATATCTAACACTTGAAAGCTTTGAAATGTATATTTACTTTAGAATACAATTCTTTGCCAGACTTAAGAAGTTACTATTTATCCCTCATTTGAGGGGAAAAATTTGTCATGAGTGTGTGAATTCTGGATTTTGGTGGGGTTTTTTTCTGGCATTTTTTGGAAGGGCAAATGATTTTTTCTTTTTCATAACAAATGAGTATATTTTATAATACTAAACCTTTTATTCTTGGGATAAATTTATTTAATCATGATGTGCACACACTCAGCACTACCAGATTCATTCATTCATTCATTCATTCATTTGTTATAGTTTTCTGTCTACAACCAAAGTTAAACTCATTGCTAATTTCCTTTTTTGTAGTTTGGATTGTTTCAAAATAATGTTAATCCCCAAAATGAGTTTGGAATCCATTCATTCTTGATTGTTAGAACTATTTTTATAACTAGAATCATCTGTTTGTTTCTTAAGCTCTTGGTTGCTTCCCTTTGTCTTTGGGAGGTATAACATATATATACATACATACATACATACATACATACATACATACATACAGACATACATACGTACGTACATATGACATAAAGTCATCTTAGAAGCAAATAAATTAGAAAATAAGGTAGCTCAAGTAATGTGTGTGTGTCTTTTAGAGGTGTGATATATATATATATATATAATATATATATAAATATGTTACACTTCCCTCAGACACCAAAATAAATAAATATGTGTGTGTTTGTACACATACATCACTTGAGCTACTGTCCTTTCTAATTTATTTGCTTCTACGATGACTCTCTGTAGTAGTCCTTGATCTCTATACCCACCCAGTATCTATCCTGTTACAGTCTGGCTTCTACTCCCACTGTGCCAATAAAGCTACTCTCAACATGTCAGTAGTAACACCTCTGTTGTATTTTATATTTATTACTCTTTACCTTACACTATTTGCTACCACTCCCTACTTCTCAAACCTTCTCTTTTCTTTCTCTCTCTCTTTCTTTCTTTCTTTTTTTCATTTCACTGGTATCTTCTGTTTCTGACTGCTCTTTCTCACTAGTGTAGCTGGAATAAAAATAAAATGAATAATATGGTATATGGCATAACATTTTATTAAAAAATTAAAAGCAATATTACTTTTATTTACTTTTCAAAAAGTTATATTTCCATTTGATCACCAAAATGCCAAAAGAAAAATTTTCAAATACTGAAAACAAAAAATGTAAAATCAAAATAATCCCACTATGTATCACTGTCCCTTTAGTGAATCCTTTCTTTCTAGATATGTATTTCACATATTATTTTTAAAAACAATATTAATTTTTGAGACATTTTTTCTTATAAATACTCTTAGTTATTTCTGACTTTAAGCATACTTGAAAATACCATTTAAGTCAGGGATAGTGTTGCACTAGTGTCCAGCACTCCAGAGGCAGAGACAGGAGGATGGTTCTAAGTTCAAGACCAGCATGGTCTTGCTTGTGACCATGTATAGTGAGTTCCAGGCCAACTATGTATGACTGCATAAGACCCTGTCTCCAGAAATATTTTATTATTAAGTATCTTTTTTAATAACAGCAAATTTTCTTAGCTCTTTTTACTTTTATAAATCTGTAGTGAAGATCCTTTTCTAGGAGTGTTGCACATGATATAGTCTAGGAGTCTTAATAATTTTCTCTGCCAGTTAAAGATTAAAATGCAGGGAAAATGTAAAGTGTAACAGGTATAACAGAGAAATCTCAATCTTTGTAGACAGAATCAGCAGTTGGAGAAAGGTGTTTATTGGTGGGTGAGAAAATGCATGTACACAGAAGACAGAACAAAAAGACCCTCTACAAAGCAGAGTGGGGGACTCAGTAACGCAAAAAAAAAAAATGCAGCCTCTGATAGGGCTAAAGTTTTCTTAAGCCTCTGAAGAGTCTTCTTCCCTACTTTAGGGTTGGTCGGTGTGAAGGAAGTTAGTATGGTTGATGACCCAGAACAGAACTGTTGTGTGGCATGTGCTGAGCAGGCCTTGAATTTGTTGAGCCAGTCCACCAGGGACTTCTGCTGGAAGACAGAGCCCTACAATGCTTTTGTTTTAACCTGCCAGGCTTTTGTCTAAAGTTAAGAGGGTGAAGAAGAAGCTGGCATCTTGGAAATACACTACCTTTATTACCTAGCCATGGCCCTCTCCCTCCCTGTCTTCCTACCAGGGAGTCAGTCCAATTCCTAGTCTCAGTAACTTTTTTAAAAATAGTTTTTCAAGACAGGGTTTCTTTGTGTAGCCCTGGCTGTCCTAGAACTCACTTTGTAAAACAGGCTGGCCTCCAACTCACAGAGATCCACCTCCCAAGTGCTGGGATTAAAGATGTGCACCCATGCCAGACTTGTTAGTAACTTTTTAAAAGGTGTCTTTAAGAAATGTATTTTCTGACCAAAAACATTGTTAATCCTTTACTTATAAACTGACCAATTGACTTCTAGGAAACCCATCAGTTTACACCTCTAAAAGTACTACATGCAAATGCTTGTCACTGCACCTGTGTCAAAGCAAAGTCTGGTGTGGTGCCTCACACCTTTAATCCCAGTAGTTGGGAGTCAGAGGCAGTCAGATCAATATGAATTTGAGCCAGCTAGGTCTACAACCAGTCAAGGCTACATAGTGAGACTTTGTCTCAAACAAATGCAGCATCACACCAAAAAACTTTAAAAAACAAACAAAATCCCTTTGTTTCCTAATTAAATAAACTGTATGAACAATTTGTATAAATGTGGGTTTTTTTTCTCTTTATTTCTTGTCCTATTGTAGCAATCTTCCTACCTCTGCCTCCTCCAAGGGTTTGCATTACAAGTGTGCACTACCATCCCTTACCTGAGCTATCCTTTTTTAAATTTTTTTTATTTTTATGTGTTTCTGTTCGGCCTGTGTGTATAATTGTACAACATGTGCATGCAATGCCTGTGAATGCCAGCAGAGGGAATCATATCCCTTAGGACTAAAGATATATAGACAATTGTAAACCACCATGTGGGTGCTGGAAATCAAACCTAAGCCCTCTGAAATTAGCAGGTCCTTAAGAAGTTTGATAAGTTATCTCTTCAGCCCCTGAACTATTAGTATTTGCTGGGTTTTTATGTTTTTGTTTGGTTGTTTTTTTTTTTGCTTGCTATTAAATTGAACATTTTCCTTTTGTGTTATTTAAACAACTCTGACCATTTATAAGTTGAAGATAAAGGTGAACCATTGAAAAATAAGAGTTAGAGCTAAAAATAGTAATCATATTTAATAGAACTGAAGTCTGTATCTCTGTATAGATCTGTTTCTATATAGTCTCACATAGCACAACTGGGGTTTAACTTCCTATGTGCCCAAGGATGACCAAGGACTTCTGATTGATCTGCCTCTGGCTCCCAAGTGCTGGAGTCACAGGTGTGTCTCAGCATGCCCAGTGTTGTATGGTGCTGGGGATTGAACCCAAGCTTTTGTGTAGAGCAGGCATAAACTCTACCACTCTACCACTGAAACATCTTCCCAGCCTTGAGTCTATATACATTTTTTTTTTCAAGACAGGGTTTCTCTGTGTGTATCCCTGGCTGTCCTGGACTCATTTTGTAGGCCAAGCTGGCCTTAATCTTGCAGAGATCCACCTGCCTCTGCCTCCTTAGTGCTGGGATTAAAGGCATGCGCCACCATGCCTGGCAATTACAAACAGCTGTGAACTGAACTGCCATGTGGGTGCTGGGATTTGAACCCGGGTCCTTTGAAAGAACAACCACTGCTCCTAACTGCTGAGCCATCTCTCCGGCCCCCTATATACATTTTTTTCAATTATTACTTTTTTATTTTGTTATTTGTGTGTGGATAAGTGTATAACACAAGATACATATGGAAATCAGAGCATGAGTTCAGGAGTTGGTTCTTTCCTACCATGTAAATCCTTGGATTGAACACAGATCATCAGGCTTGGTGGGAAGCACCTTAACCCACTGAGCTATCTTGCTAGCCCTCTAGTCTATGTTTTATCTTTTCTTAGTAGAAAACTACATCTAACATAAATCTATTTATGAAAGGTTGTGTCAGCTTGATGGTTAAAGCCAATCATCATACCCTACCCCTTCTCAACTTGCCATACAACACAGCACTTTTAAGCCGTAAGCTCCCCCCTTTTTAAATTGTGTGTAGATCTTTTGCCTGCAAGCATATCTGTGCACCATGTGAATGTCCCCAGTGCCTGCAGAAGCCAGAAGAGGGCATTAGATTCCTTGGAACAGGAATTGCAGACAGTTGTTAGCTGACATGTAGGTGAATTGGGAATTGAACCTGAGTACTCTGGTTCAATTATTAAGTATTGCACTCTTTTAGATATTATTTTAGACATGGAAGATATAGTGACAGGGTTTCTCTATGTAGCCCTGTGTCTGTCCTGGAGTTCACTCTGTAGACCACAGTGCCTCATGTACACCACCAACCCTGACATGATTATTTCATTAAGTTATAATTTAACAAATATCTACTGGGTTTCATCATCTATGTGCTACTCCCTGAGAATATAGTAATTAACAAGGCACATGTGGGGATCAATAGCTTTAGTATTGACTCTTTTTTGCTTACCACGCACTGTTTATCATTGCATATATTATTTGCTCTAACTTTAAGATATTTGAGCACCATGTTTTATAGACAAGCATGTTTCTGATCAAACCTGTTCATATCAACTAAAATAGTGTGCTTTATAAAGGGCCTTTTAGGATGGAATATGTGATACATTTTGTGTTAAGCATAAACACACAGAGATCCATTTAAATACTAATGTGGGGCTTTTGTCTTTGTGGGATCTTAGTAATGATACATTTAAAAGACTAAACCTGATACCAACACTGTTTCCTACTTATAGGAACTTACTTGTCCTGCTTCTGTGAGATTAGAGCCAGCAATCATCTGTTGTGTCATAAATGCTTTTCATTTTTGAACATGCTTGTCCTTTCTGGATGAAGGCTAGATTACTGGAGGCTTCTGGGGCAGTGTAAGCAGTCCACAGATGTTCTCAAAGAAGCTCTAAGAACTTTCTTGTTTGCTTATTAGAAGAGCCACTAGGCAACTTCATAGGTTTCCTAAAGTCTAGAGAATTTCCACCAAGAAATTGAAATTTAACAGAAATACTGACATCCTTTTTATTAGTTAGGTAGTCAACTTTTAATATCTGAATAAGTCTCTAAACCCTTCAGAAAAATGAAGTGATAATTGTAAATACCTTAAACTATAAGAAAGTCAAGCTTAATGATTTAAGTTCATTTCTTAGAAAGCTGTTAAAAAATGATCTGATAATGGGGACGGATTAGGCTACTAGGGAATGAATTTTAGTTTCTTGACCTTTCTTCTTCAGTGTCTTTAGCTGGTGACTTTTTTTTAAGCTTAGATACTGGTTGGATCAGCAGAAGTTTTGTTAGAACTGACTTCGGTGCAGACTTGTCTAGTAAGGGAAGCCAAGTTCTCTTTCCACAGAGTCTTTCTCCTTGAAAGACTCAATGTTCTTCATAACTATCAAAAAGGGATAAGTTGACTACAGTATTACCCTCCCTGCATAACCTGTTCATTAGTTCAGAGTCAGCTTTTATTAAGTATAAAGACCAAAAACTTTTGTGGCTCTAAGCTTATATATTTTAAGAAAGAATTTATAGAAATAATTTTTCTAGGTATGATGATTCACCTCTGTAATCAAAGTATTAAGGCTGAAACAGGAGGATTGTTGTGAGTTTAAAACTAGCCTGTACTACATAGTCCTGGCCTATCCTTGGCTACAAAGTAAGACTTTGTCTCAATTTTTAAAAATTACTTTAGAGGATAATTCAAAGGCCATTTAAAACCCTAAATTGATTTACTACAGAAAAAAAATAACAAAACAGTAAGAAAATCAGTCTTAATGCTAACTTTAATAACCACTGAATTAGTCATTAAGAACTGAGTCATTAGGGATTCCTCCTTTGTGAATTCTCTGTTTAGCTCTGTTCCCCATTTTTTGATTGGATTATTTGGTTTCTTGGCATTTAATTTCTTGAGTTCTTTGTAAATTTTGGATATTAGCCCTCTGTCAGATGTGGGGTTGGTGAAGATTTTTTCCCAATCTGTAGGCAGCCATTTTGTTCAAATGACAGTGTCTTTTGCCTTACAGAAGCTTTTCAGTTTCATGAGGTTCCATTTATTGATTGTTGGTCTTAGGTCCTGAGCTGTTGGTTCAGGAGGTTGTCGCTTGTGCTGATGAGTTCTAGGGTTTTCCCCACTTTCTTTCCTAATAGATTTAGTGTGACCGACCTTATGTTAACGTCTTTGATCCACTTGGACTTAAGTTTTGTACAAGGTGATAAGTATGGGTCTAATTTCAGTCTTTTATAAGTGGACATCCAGTTGGACCAGCACCACTTGTTGAAAATGCTGTCCTTTCTCCATTGTATGATTTGGCTTCTTTGTCAAAAATTAAGAGACCATAGGTGTGTGGGTTCATTTCTGGGTCTTCAATTCGATTCCATTTATCCACTGATCTGTTTCTATACCTATACCATGCTGTTTTATTACTATTGGTCTGTAGTACAGCTTGAAATCTGGGATGGTGATGCCTCCCGATGTTTTTTTATTGTACAGGATTGATTTAGCTATTCTGGGTTTTTTGTTATTCCATATAAGAAGTTGAGAATTGCTTTTTCCAGGTCTATAAATAATTGTGGTGGTATTTTGATAGGAATTGCATTGGATCTGTGTATTGCTTTTGGCAGATGGCCATTTTTATTATGTTGATCCTACCTATCCATGAGCATGGGAGATCTTTCCATCTTCTGATGGCCTCTTCAATTTCTTTCTTCAAAGACTTGAAGTTCTTGTCATACAGGTCTTTCACTTGCTTGGTAGAGTTAGTTACCCCCAGGTATTTTATATTGTTTGTGGCTATTGTGAAGGGTGTTGTTTCCCTAATTTCTTTCTCAGCCCATTTATTTTTTGTATAAAGAAGGGCTTCTGATTTTTTTAATTTTTTTATCCAGCCACCTTGCTGAAGGTGTTTATCAGCTGTAAGAGTTCTCTGGTGGAATTTTGGGGGTTGCTATGTATACTATCATAATCCCTAATGGCTGAGAGACACTTGAAGAAATGCTTAGCATCCTTAATCATCAGAGAAATGCAACTCAAGACGACTCTGAGATTCCATCTCACACCTGTCAGAATGGCTAAGATCAAAAACTCAAATGACCTCACATGCTGGAGAGGTTGTGGAGAAAGGGGAACCTCCTCCATTGCTGTTGGGAGTGCAAGCTTGTACAACCACTATGGGAATCAGTCTGGCGTTATCTTAGAAAACTTGGAATAGCTCTACTTCAAGACACAGCCATATCACTTCTGGGTATACATCCAAATGACTCCTCACCACATCACAAGGAAGTTTCCTCATCTATGTTCATAGCAGCCTTATTTGTATTAGCTAGAAACTGGAAACAACCCAGATGTTCCTCAACCAAGGAATGGATTAAAAACCAAAAAAAACAGTGGTACATCTACATGATGGAATACTACTCAGCTATCAGAAACAACAAAATCATGCAATTTGCAGCCAAATGGATGGAACTAGGAAAGCTCATCCTGAGTGAGCTAACCCAGACTCAGAAGGATGCACATGGCATCCATTCACTTATAATCAGATTTTAGCCATATAGTACAGGATAACTATACCAAAACCAATGCACCAAAGGGAACAGGAACATAGACTTTGTTTCCTATCAATGAGACACTTTGTCCTAGTTGTGCTGCCTGTAGGCCCCCAGTGTATGAGAAGGCTCTTGGCCCTCATATTACTGCTGAACTGGGGCAGGCACTGTTATGTAGAGACACTCCACTCCAGAGGAGTGTGGTGGAAGGGATAGTGGGTAGAGGGTGGGAGGGTGGGATTGGGAAGGGTGGAAAGAGGACACTACGACGTAGATGTAACCTGAAGTAATAAATAAATATTTTTTAAAAAGAACTGAGTCATTTTGTAAACAAAAATGATGTCTAATGCAATCTTGAATGACTCTAAAGACAAAATTCCTTCCCTTGCTCTTTTGGTAGAATGTGGGTGAAAGTTGACCCTCTGATGATAAACTTGTAAAGTCTCACTTTCTGCGTGCTAAAAGATACCTAAACTGCTCCAGCGAATAGGATACTGTGACCTCTTTGCCCCTCTTCACTCGAGCAGAGAATGCCTTGTAAGTCTGCAACTTGTTTTGTTAACTGAGGGCATACTTTAACACTTGTAGCAGAGAGTATAAGGTACATGGCATTGCTTTTGGGTCTTTCCACTTTTCTCACTTCTTCAAGCTGTGTCAGAATTTTTAGCCTTCTGAGGGGTAGTCTGGCTAGCCTGTGCTGTGCTAACATCTGAATTCCAATACAAATCTTGGGATTGGAAATCTTCCACATTCTAAACCTATTTTACTTCTTTAGCTCTATCTTCTGTACTCTTATTTTACTTCAGATAACTAGATTATGTCATTGAGGATACTGGGGTATATTTCTCTACCTGGAATTCTCTCTTTCTATCTCACTTCATATCACACTCGAATATTTCCTCAAGACACTGACCACAATTTATTTTATTTCCCTTACTAGTCATATGTACTATTCATCTTCACTTTATTCTATACTTTGTATTGTATTAACACTTTGAATTTAATGTATTTCCATGATACCTACCATAATACAAACCACATAATGACGTGACTTGAAGAAGTGAGAAAGTTTCAAAGATGTAGACAAGAAGAGCTTATGATAGTTGCTTAGGAAAGTAGGCATCATTAACAGGTTTAGAAAGACTGAAACATGATGCCATGTACCTTGTTTTCTCTACTACAAGTGTCAATGTGTACCTAGAGCTAGCAAAACAATCCATTATAGATTTAGAATCCCTTACCTGAAGTACTGAACACCATTTCCAGACTTTGAGAGGTTTTCATATTTTAGAATATTTTCATAGTTCAGCAACCCTAATCTTGAAATACAAGGGTTTTTTTTTTTAATTCAAAAAAGTTTTAAGAATCGCTGCACAGAATAGTTTCAGATTCCAGTGTGTTTGAGATTTCGGTGTGTTGGTCAGACTTTCTTTTCACTATGATCAAATACCCAGTACAAACAACTTATAGAGGGAAAAGAGATATGTTTTGGCTCATGATTTCAGAAATATCAGTCCATCTCTATGGAGAGGACATAATGAAGCACAGCAATTAACATCATAGGAACTATGAAGCAGAGACAGTGGAAGGAATCTAGAACCAGGTATAACCTTCCAAGTCATGTTTCCTGACCTACTTCCTTCAGCTAGGCTCCTTCTCCCAAACTTTCTACCACCTCCTAAAACAGTGCTATCAGCTAAGGACCAAACATTTAACACACAAGTCTGTAGCAGACACTTTATATTCAAGCATAACGTTGGTGTTATAGATACTTGGATTAGGGATGCAGAACTGTACTGAGCACACTCAGGCAGCATTTCTTCCATAAAAAGTCTTAAACCACCATTTTTTTTTCTAGATTCCTCTCTTCTGGCACCCTGTGTAATTAAAGTTATCCTGTTATATGCTTATTTACAGTGCTTGGTTAATTTCTCATGGTTATGTATTGAAAACACATACAAACCTAATCTCAAACCTTAACATAGTCCTTGACACAGAACAAGTTCTCAAGAAATATGCTGAATATAATTATCTTACCATGTGTCATGATAGGTTCTTCTTTGTCATAGTACTACAGATTTGCATAGATGAAGCAGGCATTAAGAAATTTAGCTGTCGGGCTGGAGAGATGGCTCAGAGGTTAAGAGCACTGGCTGTTCTTCCAAAGGTCCTGAGTTCAATTCCCAGCAACCACATGGTGGCTCACAACCATCTACATTGAGATCTGGTGCCTGGGCATATATGTAGACCAAATACTGTATACTAAATAAATAAATGTTTAAAAAAAAAAAAGAAATTTAGCTGTCATATATGCGTGTAATATTTACCTAAAATTGTTCCTGTCCAAAGCTGCTATGGAGCTGGAAAGGATCAGACCATATTCAATACTACCACTAGTTGTCTGGGAAGAAAACAAAGAAAATATGTAAGAGAAACAGACTATTTCCTTTCCATTAGTGTCTCTATGTCTTAAGAAATTTGTTTTAACTCTTCCCTAATATGTCAGTGTAAAGAACATTCAGATTATCAAGATCCATCTGTTTGCTTCCCAGACAGAGGTTTATGTTGTTCACCCTCAATACTTTCTGATTTTTAGCAACTTCGTGTCAAAAACACATACAAAATACACCATTTGTATAATACAACCAAAAGATAAATATGAAAATACACTGATCAAATTGGAATGTCAAGAATTCTTCAGTTTGTATCAGTTCTGTGTGTTAGGCTAATCTAGTGTAGACATCTGCAGATCTGAACAACTATTTGGTGGTATTTCTCAGTCAGGCCCCTGTATGATATGCTTCCAACTATGCAGCTGTGACCACGTCTTCTTTTTTTTTTTTGGTGTGATCAGGACCACTGCTAAGAAAGAGCTCCTCTTTGCTACTGGGGTGATATGGCTGCTAAGCAGAAATCTGATATTTAAATGTTCAGTTTTCAACAAAAAAAGTTTTAAGACATGCAAAGAAGCCTGAATGGTTGGTCCAAGCACAGGGAAAAGGAGTCCATAAAAAATGTTGGGCCAGCCAGGTATAGTAATGCACACCTTTAATCCCAGCCCTTGGGAGGAAGAGACAGGTTTATCTCTCTGAGTTCGAGGCCAGCCTGATCTATAAAGCTACTCCAGAACAGCCAGGGCTACACAGAGAAACCTTGTCTTGGAAAAAAAAAAGAAAGTTGAGCCATGCACAGCCTCAATGAAGAGGATGCACTCAGTCCTGATGCAACTCGATGTGCTGGTAGGATGGTATGGAGAGGCTTCCTTTTTCTGAGGAGACGGGGAAGAAGAGTAGGAGGCAGGAGGACAGGACCCAGAGGAGGGGAGGGAGGTGCCTATGATCGGGATGTAAAATGAATAAATAAACAGTTAAAAAACAAAAATTGTTGGGCCAGTGAGATGGCTCACTGGGCAAGGGTACTTGCAGCCAAGTTGATGACTTGAGATCAGGCCTCAGAAACCACTTGGTGAGAGAACCAACTCCTAGTTGCTTATTGACCTCCATATGTACATTATAGCATGTGCAGAAGAGATAGAGAGATGTGAGAATGTTTTTAAGTATAAAAAATGTCCCTGGGGAACTTTATTCCTAAAACCTTCTAGACACAGATTTTTAATTGCCTATTTTATTGTGTTCAAAGAACTAAAATGAACCATGTCTAAACAACAGAAGGAAAATATAAATATTTTTTACATTTTCACCAAATATAAAAATTATCAGTAAGGAGATAGAAACTATTAAGAAGAATTGTATAAGTTACAGAGTCAAACTGGCCAAGAGGCAGACGCAAACAGATCTCTTTGAGTTCAAAGCCAGCCTAGTCTATAGAGTAAGTTCCAGGACAGCCAAGGCTACACAGTGAAATCCTGTCTTGAAAATTAAAAAAAAAGACAAAATAACAGTTCTGGAGTATAGTTTAGTGATGGAGCATTTGTATAATATCTTATGGCCTTAGGTTGGATCCCTCAGAACTGCCCAAATAAATAAATAAATACTGAGAGGATTTGTCAGCAAAGTTGAGCTAGTAGAAGAGTCTGTGATCTTGAAGGTAAATGTGTTGTGATTATCCAGTCCAAGAATGAGTTGTTAATATTGGTTTGCTTTGAAAGACAATGCATAAGGTTTGGTTTGGTAGTATTAGCCTCTTATTCTAGCTCTTGAGAGGTGGAGACAGGAGAATTAAGAATTCAAGTCCATAGCCTGATCTGACCTGGTGCCACACACCTTTAATCCCAGTACTCAGGGGTCAGAAGAATTTGGATCTCTGTCAGTTGAGGCCAGCCTGGTCTACATAGCAAGTTTCAAGACAGCTAGGACTAGATAGAGAGACTTTGACTGTGGGGGAGGGGAATTCAAGTCCAGCCTCAGTTACATAGCAAGTTCAAAACCAGCCTTGACTACAGGAAACCTGTTCAAAAAAAACAAATGAGAAAGAAGTCAATTGCATAAAACAATAATTATGAAACATTGTGATGGTTTATAAATGTAAACATGTTTTACACAATTGTAATAGCCAGAGAGGGGAGAAAAGGGAACAGTACAGAAACATATTTATCATATGCTATTAATATTATTCTGTATTAATCCAAACCAGATTGTTTTGAAATAAAATGTTACTTGTAACCTCCAGACACATGCTACAAGCATCATTCCTAAAAACATGGTGAAAGAAATAAAGTAATTAAAGTAGCATGTAAAAATACCTCTTAACAGACTCCATGAAAAGTTATTATTTCATTTTATAGGTGAGGAAATAGCCTGGAAGATTACATTATACAGGCTCATGACAGAATCAGACTAAGAAACCAAGTCTATTACTAAAATCCTTTATATAGTAAAAGGGAAATCATTAAGGTTTTCTGGTAGAAATGGTTCAGTTTTAATTATTTTAATAACCATAACCATCTTTTTTATAAGTGATATTCTTTTAACTTCATTTGATCAGGAAAGTTCAAGAAGTTTTGAGTGTTTTCTAGCGTGATATTGCTAGAAAGTGGTGGAACTGGGATTTGAATTAAGTATATGTGGTTGGAGACTTGGTTTTGGCCCATGTCCAAATGGCTCTGAAACCTAAGTCTTACTGGATTGCAGCACACTCACAAGCACATGGCCTTCGTAGTTTGCAAACCTTTCTCAGCCTGACTTCTCTTCCTACCAATAGGTACTCCAGTGAAGACACAAACTTTAGAAAAGCAGTATTAGAGCCAGATGTGGTGGCTCATGCCTTTAATCCCAGCACTCAGGAGGCAGGGGCAGGTGGGCGGATCTCTGTGGGTTTGAGGCCAGCCTGGTCTACAAAGTAAATCCAGTATAGCCAGGGCTCTGTTACACAGAGAAATCCTATCTCGAAAAACCAAAAAAAAAAAAAAAAAAAGAAAAGCAGTATTAGACTTTTGCCTTGCTTTGCTTTTCATTCAGACATAAAGTATTTTATTTGCCTCCTCTTCACAGAACCTAAAGTAACTGAGAGCTTTTAAGTAAAATGACCAAGTATAAAACTAGATGGTTTCTAATTTTACTTCATATTGATTGACAGGTGAGTCATGGGTTAAGATATTTACACTTAAGAAATGCAGCCTAGGACTTGCTTTGATTTGTTTAGATTTATAAATAGCTATTTTTTTTCTTTACTGGTACAATTTAGGGACTTCTGAAAAAGATAAACAAAAGCAAGCTGGCAATCTCTGTATTCTTCCAGTAACAGCAAAGGAGTACTGAAGGTTTTCATGATTTAATTTTAAGCTAGCTCACATTTATCATCTTGATATTTATTTCCTTGACTTTTACCCAGCACTATTTTAGAAATTCCCATTGCTCTCCGAAAAAGGAGAGCTTTTTTTTCTAGGCTACGTGAAGGAAGATCTCAGCATAATGCTGAATACAGAATCTGACCTTCCTGAGTCTAAATAAGGAGGCCACTGTTTAAAGTTCTCTCTTGAAGGGAAATTACATCAAATGCTTAGAAAAGTGACATGGGTTTTTTTTCTCCTAATTCCTAGCTCATCATGATTTTCCGCTTTGAGCAGTTCCAGGAAATTTATACTTTTCCTGTAAAGTAGAGGATGAGTGGAGGACCCTGGAATTGCAAGTTTCTGAATCTGCCTTTAGGGTGCCCTCCCGTTTTCCTTCCTATTTTGAATACTTGCCATTGTGAACTTGGATTCCTACCTCAATAGGATTGTGCAGATAGAATGAGTAAAGCAGCCAGAAAAAATAAGTAGAAAACATTTCCATTCAGTCTATAGCTAACTGCAAAGAAACATGACTGCTTAAAGGCATTCAAATTCAGTTTTTAAAAAATGTTGTTGGGGCTGGCCCATGGTGGTGCACGCCTTTAATCCCAGCACTTGGGAGGCAGAGGCAGGCGGATCTCTGTGAGTTCAAATTAAAGGCCAAGCCTGGTCTACAGAGTTCCAGGATAGCCAGGGCTACACAAAAAAAAACCCTGTCTCGAAAAACAAAACAAAACAAAAAATGTTGTTGGACCATTTATATGTGCTGATTAAAAGGTTTCTCAATTTAGATATAACAGAATTCTTTTCCTAAATATTTGTATTAAGGGGCCAAAGAGTTAGTTGGTTTGGTAGTTAGGAGCACTTGTTGATCTTTCGAGGACCTGGGATCGAGTCCTAGCACCTTCATGGTGTCTCACAACTGTAATTTCAATCCCAGGAGTTCTGTCACCCTCTTCTGACCTCCATGGGCACCAGCATGCACATGGTGCATTATACATACATACATACAGCCAAAACACTCATACACATAAAATAATTTTAAAAGTCTTTAAAATTGTCTATTAAATTGTCAAAAGTTTTGAAACATATATTTGGATGACTTAGCTACTGAAGTTTTAAGTATTAAAGACAATCAGGGAATTCATCCAGAGCACATGGATTATTTATGCATCAACGCATATATGCCATGTCATACTTTTATAGTTGTGTTTCTCCTATCTTTATCATTTAAATAATTCTTACTTTAAGGGGATGGAGTGATGGCAAAGTGGTTAAGAGTGTATACTGCTTATGCAGAGGACCCAAATTCAATTCCTAGCACCCCCATTAGGCTGCTTAAAATTGCCTGCTCCAAGCAGGGGATCTGATACCTCTAATCTCCATGAATACCCACAGATATAAATAATTAAAAATAAATCCTAAAAATAGTTCTTACTTTAAATTTATAAGAAATATATATCATTTGTATTTGCTTGATTGAGTTTGAAATAAAAATTGTCTGCAGAGGAAGCCCTGAGTGTGTATAGTCCTGAATGAATGTGTGTTGGGCACAGCCATGCCAAGGACTCCAAGGCCTTGAACCCATGGGAAATTGACAAAGTAGTCACTGTATGGGCCAGGGTCAAGAGGGATGGCAAAGTTTTCCTCCAGAGTCTTTGAGTGCAAGTAAGTGACCAGTCTGTACAAAAACCAGTAGCTTCCTTCTCCCAGATGTTTACAGCCTGAGACTGACTGCTGCCTATAGAGACCTACTCCAGAGACTAGCTAACCCCACCCTATATCCTGTTCCTAATAAAAACAGTGAGGTTCAGAGGTGCCCACAGCTGCAAGTAGTACCCTACCTGACCCAGCTTTACTGTGTGTGTCTGTATGTCCTTTCTTCATTCCCTCATAGTCCCTATTCAGGGTCAGGACCCAAGAGAGGAGGGTCTCAGAAGTCTGCTACAAGGCTTTTGATCTGTTTAGTTGAAAAAGAACAAGAATATAGGAAGGCAAAGTACTTAATTATTTAAAATCAATTATCTATGCAAATCAAAGTTTTTCTCACAATGTAATCAAAAGACACAGTTTGGAATGTGACTGATATGAACTACTGTTACAATTTTGAAATGATAGAAGGAAAAAAGGCAAAATTTTGTATGTTTTACTTGATACACACACCTTTTTGTATTATATAGTTTGTGAACTCAATTGCTTCTCTTTTGCTTATGTTAATACAATCAGGCTTTTCAGTCATGGGAGTTAATGTGGATTCACCTATATTTTTAAACCTATAGATTCTGATCCAGTACATTATTTATCAAATAATTATTTGCTAATCATTGTCAGTATGTCAGGCTCTCTACTTGACATTCAAGATTCAATGCTAAACAGACAGACATGACCCCTCCTATTCATAGGGCTCAAGAACCAAAGAAAAAACAAGCAAGTGTCATAAGCCCAAGGTTATACCATGAGGTAAAATGACAAGACACATCTAGAGTTCACAGTGATCAAGAGAAGTTCTTGATGAATAATAGCAAGCAAGGCAGGGAAAGAGGATGATGGAGAAAAGGCATCTGTGAAAGTTCAGAGGTGGAAGAGATGAACAATTTAGGGACAGTGTGACAGGGAAGGGAAGTGGGAAACAGGTGAGTGAAAAGGACAAACATAGCCATGTCCAAATCTTGCAGTCAGTGGTAAACAAACAAAACTTTCTCCTGACTGTAATGCATAGCCAGTGAACAATGTTGAACAGTCATATAAAGTGTGCAATTCAGAGATATCCTCCCATCTGCAGTGTGAAGTAGGATGGCAGGGACAGGCATGGTTACATACACCTTTAATCCCACCGCTCCAAGACAGAGTTGGGTAGATCTCTGAGTTTAGGACTAGAGTAGTGTTCATAGTGAGATTCAGACCAACCGGGGCCACATCGTAAGATCTTGCAAAGGAAAGGAAAAGAATGAAAGAAATAAAGAGAAAGAATGAAATAAAAATAATAATAAAAATAAAAAAGAAAGAAATAAAAATAAAGAAAGAAAGAAAAAGAATGAAAGAAATAAAGGAAATGGATTAACAGAAAAAACTGGATGCAGGAAATTGCTGGAAAAACCAAGATAAGAAATAACAAAAGTACATTGAAGGGTAGCAGTATAGCTCTGTGTTAGAGTGTGTGCTTTGCAGTATGAAGTACAAAGGTTTGGTCCCTAGTACTGCTAATGCTAACTTTTAAAGGCTTTGATTTCTTTCCTGCCTCAGGGTACTCATGCTCATATAGCTAGCATAATATCTAAGTGTAGGTGACACCTAGTAGCAAGATCATTCAGACTACATGGGAATTTAGTTCTCTTTAAAAGTCAACCCTTGTTCATGATACCTATATTATCATGTGTTATATATAGGTAAAACATTTGAGTGATTTCTTGCAGACATGATTATTGTGATGAGCTACTGAGAATATTTCTAAGTCAAAAAATTCATATCAGAAGATATATGTCTGTTTTTAAAACAAGTTCATAAAAATTATGATTTAAGGTAGAAATTTTTATTCCAGTTCAACACACCACAATATCCGATAATGTTCATAACTATGTGAAGATTTTATTTAAGGTATTTGCACTGCCTGGGTTTATAGTACTCAATGGTGCCATCTAGTGGTGAAAGGTAGATGATTCAGCATTATTACTTTATGCTTTGGGGACAGGATGTTTTTTGTTTTGTTTCAAGTCAATTTGATATTAAAAACTTGATGTAGTAGCCAAGCACAAAATGCAGAATGAATTAATTGTAAAGCTTCTATAGATTATTCTTATAAATAACACTAACATATAAGGAATAAAAGAAAAAAAACAGCAGTGTTAAATGACATCATAATTTAGCCCTGACTGACCTAGAACTCACTCTGTAGGCCAGTCTGGGCTCAAACTCAGATACTGCCTGCTTCTGTCTGGGATTAAAGTGCTAAGATTAAAGGTGTGTGCAGCCACACCTGGTTTAAAATGCATCTTTCAAAGGACACTTGAGAAAGTAAAAAGAGCAACCTACAAAATGAGAGGAAATAGTTCTAAATTATCTATCCTGCAAAGCTCTAGTATGTACAGTATGTAAAGAATTCTTCCAACTTGAGATCAGAAAGACACCCCAACTAAAAATATGAGTCAGAGGTAAAAGATGTAGCTCAGTTAGTGGAGTATGTGGCCAACAAGCAAAACCTGGGTTCATGCATAAGCAGGTGTGGGAGCACATGCCTGTAATACCTACCAGTTGGAAGCAGAAGAATCAAAAGCTGAGGGTAGGCCAATGAGATGGCCAAGTGGGTAGAGGGGCTTGTATGCAGGCCTACAAAATGAGTTTGACACCCAGATCTCACAACCAAGCAGGAAAAAAATCAGAATTGTACTCTAACTCCCACACATACCATGACACATGTGTCTTCTCTAAACAAACAAATAAGTATTTTTCTTTGAAAGTTCAAGGTCACCCTTTGTTGCATAGTAAGTTCAAGTGGTACTACAGGATACTCTGCCTCAAAAAAAAAAAAAAGGTCAAAAGTATGAGTTGAATCGAGTCGATAGTTCTCCAAAGAAAATAGATCAGTATCTAACAAAACATGTAGGGATGCTCAGTGTCATTGGTAACTAGAGAAATGAAACTTAAAGTCACAGTGAGATACAATCCCATCACTAGAACAGTGCTCATGATTTAAAACACAGAGCAAGGGAGCTGTAGAGATGGCTCAAAGGTTAAGAGCACTAGCTGTTCTTTCAAAAGACCTGGCTTCAGTTTCCAGCACCTACATGATGGCTCACAACGATCTGTATGTAACTCCAGTCTAAGGAGATACAATGTTCTTGCCTGACGCCATGAACACTGTACACATGTGTTGTACAGACATGCATTCAGGCAAGCACTTCTACACATAATAAAATTTCAACACTACCACCAATAAAACAACACAAAACATAACACACACTCACACACAAAATAGGTGTTGGCAAGGATATAAAGAATCTTCATTTGCTGGTTAATAAGGTACAGCACTATGGAAAACAAAGTTACCATATGGTCAAAGGCAGTACTACTCCTGTGTGTATCCCTAGAGAGCTGGAAGCAGATGCCAAAACTAAAGTAAAGGTAAAGTGAAACTCCAAAACTAAAACATTTTTATTAGAAAGTAATTTTTAAAAGTAAATTAAAACTTTTTTTATTTGGAAATAATAAAAAAATAATATTGCATTCTAGAAAACACACACATACATATGCTGAAATTACCTCTAGAGTGTTTAGGAAATAAAGGAAAGGTTGGCAGTTTTGTTGGGACAAAGAAATGTACAAGTTGGCACTTTGTGTTTTTGAGAGAGCTGGTGAGCTCTGATTGGAGAACAGCAGCAGTCACTGTGCAGAGCAAGCTTCATGTTGGTTCTGTTGATGAGAAGAAAAAGATCAACTTCAAAGATACGGCTGCTGTGGGACGGGGCGGGGGGCTTTGATTGGTATATAAAATGAACAAATAGAAAAAATTAATAAAGAAAAAAGATACAGCTGATATTTTGATAGGTTGGAATAGCAGGAAAGTTCTTGGAACGGTTGTTGACCTGAGTGTTTTCCTTTTGGCCTGTTTTAGATGTGCATGGCAGGAATGTTTTCTATGTAAATAACCCAACGAACACAAGTGCGTACATGATCATGACATTTTATGTTTTCTGTCAGATTGCTGTGAGCAAATATATACTAAATCAATTCTAACCCTAATGGAAGAGTTGCCTGTTTATTGTGTATCTGTTCCAGGCTCTGTGCCTGGATTTTTTCTTTCTAGAGTCCATGTAAAATTCCTATTCCTCTAATTGTCATGAAGTGTCTACAGAAGCAGATAAGCAACGATCAGAACCCAGATATTTTTGTCATCAGAATATTCAGTTTTTTCCTAATTTTTAGCAATATTAGATTTTCCCTTTGTTGGTTGCTATTCATTAAAAATTCAGCACTTCCCTAGTAACTGCTCACTGTTCACATATTTTTATGCAGTAATCTGTGTCTTTTGTCAGTTTATTAATGGATTTTTTAAATTGAACATTCCTACTTCCTTAAATACAAAGGAATTATGTGCCAAAGCTCTATCATAATTTTTGGCTTCTATATATTCCTCTCTTTTAGGCTCTTGATGGAAATGTGTATGACCACCTCAAGGATTATTTAATAGCCTTCAGTCGGACCGAGCTAGAAACTTGCCAAGCTATACAGAACACATTCCAGTTTTTACTAGAAAACTCCAGCAAGGTAATGTGTCTTTAATGCAGTGGGTGGTATTGTCATTTTAGAATCTAAAATTCTTTCATCCATTCAAAATGAAAATACCAGTGATAGTAGAAACAGGTTTTAAAGGATATATTTCTGGTTTGTTTGTTTTCTTTTTTAATCTCCTTAACAAAGTGGGAGAATGTTCTGATCATCTTCTGGATGAGTTGAATAAAAGGGGGATGTGATGGAGCAGGCTGGCTTAGACATCAGTCTGTTGCCATAGCATTATCTGTGAGAAGAATCAGTGAAGAATGATCTGCTCACGTGAACTTTGAATCCATTCAACTCAGTCACTTGAGAGAACAACAAGGTCAATGCAGAGAGTAAGAAAGGTGCACACAGGGAATGTAGCATTTGATAGTTGATTTTAAAATAAATTCTATAATACGTTGGAGTTTGTTTTTAACAAATTAAACTCATTTTCTGTATGCTCTCATTCTTTTTTTCATTTTTCAATGGTTTTTTTTCATTTAAAATATTGATCTATTAACTTGGTCAACATGCCACACTGAATATATAAAGAAAGTAGATATGATTTTCCCCCTCAGAATAGGATAAATTATGTTTCTTTTTAACAGTAGTGAATCTTTCCTCTAGAAGATAAATTATTTCTGTAAATGTTTCTTTCTGGAAAATGCATTATGAATATTTCCTGACTGTATGCATTTTTAAATGTATATACATTATATCTAGATCTACTAATTTTTAAAGATCTAGCACAATTCTTTTTTTTTTTCTTTTTTTCTTTTTTTGGTCAAGGAGAATTAGAACTGACTAATGTCTTAGGGAACTGTTTGGGAATCAGGCTAATCCATCTTCACAAGACAAGAATAAGAAAGGCACACAGATTCTTTATCCTAAATACCTCCTAATGCAAATATTCTTGTTTCAGTATATCTGAACTCCCAATTCTATGTGTAGAAAAACATTAAAAGAGGGCTGGAGAGAAAGCTCAGCAGTTAAGAGCACTTGTTCTTGCAAAGGGTCCAGGTTCAGATCCAGCACCAATATGGTGGCTCACTCATAACCAATTGTAACTCCAGGTCTGAGGGATCTGACATCCTCTTCTGACCTCCATGGGTACCAGGCATGCACATGGTGAACATAATACATACATATAGGTAAAAACTCATTCACATAAAATCAAATAGATCAGTCTTCATTAAAAAGTTAAAGAAGGCTGGATGTGATGGCACATGCCTTTAATCCTAACACTTGGGAGGCAGAGGAGAAGGCAGGGAATCATCCAACATAGGGCTGAAATTAACAACTTAGAACAAAGAATCAATGAAACCAAGAGTTAGTTCTTTGAGAAAATCAACAAAATAGACAAACCCTTAGCCAAATTAACTTAAAGGCAGAGGGAAAATACCCAAATCAACAAAATCAGAAATGAAAAGGGAGAAATAACAACACACATTGAGGAAATCCAAAGAATCTTTAGGTCTTACTTTAAAAATCTGTACTCCACAAAATTTGAAAACCTAAGTGAAATGGACAATTTTCTTGATAGATTCCACCTACCAAAGTTAAATCAAGATCAGGTTAACAGATTAAACAATCCTATAACTCCTAAGGAAATAGAAACAGTCATTAAAAGTCTCCCAACCAAAAAAAGCCCAGGGCCAGCTGGTTTCAGCACAGAATTCTACCAGGCCTTCAAAGAAGAGGTAATACCAATACTCTTCAAACTATTCCACAAAATAGAATCAAAAGGAACACTGCCAAACTCATTCTATGAGGCCACAGTCACCCTGATTCCTAAACCACACAGAGACCCAACAAAGAAAGAGAACTTCAGACCAATTTCCCTCATGAACATAGACGCAAAAATATTTAATAAAATACTAGCAAATCAAGAACACATCAAAAGTATCATACACCATGATCAAGTACGCTTCATCCCAGGAATGCAGGGGTGGTTCAACATACAAAAGTCTATCAAGGTAATTCACCATATAAACAAGCTGAAAGAAAAAAACCACATGATCATTTCGCTAGATGCTGAAAAAGCATTTGACCAAATCCAACACCCCTTCATGCTGAAAGTCCTGAAGAGAACGGGCATACAAGGGCCATACCTAGAAATAATAAAGAAGGCTGGGTGTGGTGGCACATGCCTTTAATCCTAACACTTGGGAGGGAGAGTCAGGCGAATGTCTGTGAGTTCAAGGCCAGCCTGGTCTACAAAGTAAGTCCAGGACAGCCAAAGATACACAGAGAAACCTTGTCTTGAAAAACCAGAAAGAAAAAAGTTAAAGAAGGTGGAATATAAAATAGACAAAAAAATAAAATAAAATCTTATGCTTAGTTGATATCAAATATAAACATTACTGTTGTGATGCTTTTAACATCTTACCCTATAGATCCATACCCAGAACCCAGTAAAAGTTGTAAAAACATTGATGTGTAGAAAGAAGGGTGGATGAATGGGTGGATATGATTTTGAAAGAAAAAGAAGTAAAATGGTAATTGTGGAGTTGTGGTAATAAGTATACAGGTGTTCATTGTGAAAGTCTTTTTAGACTACTGATTTATGCATTCATTCATTTTTGAAGCAGTCTCACAATGTAGCTGCCTAAGGCTTACTGTGTAGACAAGGCTAGCCTTGAACTCATAGAGATCCACCTGCTTCTGCCTCCAAAGTGCTGGGATTAAAGATATATTCTACTACACCTGGCCAATTCTTTTTATTTTAGTGTATGTGTTTGAAATCATAAGAGAATGTTGGAGGAAAATGCTTATAAAAGCTTGTTGATTCTGTTTCTTCTTTATAGTGAAGGCTTTGACTGCTGAAAAAAATTTTTATGTTTAGTAGTCATTTCAGGTTTTCTGAAATTTTCTTCTCATTTTTGATTGTTTTTTAGTATATTTTGGCAGCTTTCATGTTCCTATATGGTTGTCCACTTATCGGGACTATGGCACATGTCCCTTAAGAACTTGTCTGTTCCTGTAGCCATCTTCCTTGTTTTTTCTTTGTTTGCACTTTATTTTTTGGTGATACTTATGAGTCAGTTTTATTAATTTTGCCAGAAATATGTTTTGTTCTCTTTTCAGTGTTATCTAAAGTATTTCTATATTCTTTATGTTATATTCTCACTATTTCTTGGAAAGCTTATTTTTCTTGTTTTAAATTAACTAAACACACACACAAACTCTACTTCTAGTACAGTCTGTGATATGAAGGACTTTTATTCTTACTGAGACATCTTCCTCTCATTAGCCCATGAATTGTCTTGAAATAAATTTTTCATTTAGTGGGAATTAGGCAGGATGATGTTTTTCTTTTCCAACTTTACTGGAGATTCTAACCTTTGGCAGGTTATCCTTTGGCAGAATTCTCTGAAATTTCTTTTTCCAAGAAAACGTTAAGTTAGATACACTATTTTTAGTTTATAAAACATGTAGGTATGAAAACTGGCTAATATTGTATATGTATTGGTTTTCTAGATATTCTTAGTGTTTCTTTCATTGTGAATCCAATGTTTGTTTTATGGAATGGAAGGTAGACTGAGCCTGAGAATACAGCTCTCTCCTCTCTGTGTCTCTGTGTCTGTCTGTCTTGTCTCTCTCTTTCTCTCTCTCTCTCTCTCTCTCTCTCTCTCTCTCTCTCATACACACACACACACACACACACACACACACAGAGTGCTTCCATTACTGTAGTGTTACTCTACTGTGATATTTCTTTATCTTAAATTATTTTTATTGAAAATGAATTAAGAATTTATGAAATACTTTGGATACAAAGAGATAAGCTTTTATTTTCTGCTTTCACTCATGAGTCTCTCTCTCCTTGGGGGTGAGGTATAAATGAGATGCTCTTATGTCAAAACTGAAAGTGGTAGGAATAAAAGCTCAATGTGAATGATGTAGCTTGGAGATATGCCCTGTTGTGAGAAGAGCTCACACCTACGTGTTTCATACCATGTGCTTTTTTGGTACAAAGAGCTCATTATGCTTCACTGGTTATGGTTCAAAAAGCAACTCAGAGATTGCTAACCGAGTGGAAAGCTTGAAAATCTAGACTTTTTAAATTCTACACTGTCATTACTTTGAATAAAAATCTGGTTTTCCCACTTGCTTATAACATAACATAGTCTCAAAGATGTTGTAAGGGTAATTCATACAGATATTACATATTATAAATTTTAAAGTGCTCTCTATAGCTTTCATCTAAATGGAAACAGCTGGCCCTAGGAGCTTCTATTAAATTTTAATTATTTATGAAGCTTGCTCTTCTCCTTAATATTTTATGAAATGCTTTGTATATGTAACTGAAGCAGATGATGCCATAGATATTTTTTCTAGGATAGTAGCTTCAAAAGCAGCTCTACTGTACTATATAGTGTGTTTTTATGTGCCTGCTTTCTGCCTGCAAAGGATACCTCTACCAATTAGTAATGTAGCTCTTTGAACAAATAGTTCATTACTTGACAATTTTATCCTGTATTTCTTTGGAAACTGTCCATTGTAACAATATATAATACCTTGAAAACTAACCAGAAAAAGTTAATTTAATAAAATGAAGAACAAATTATGATTATTACAGTGGATATGAAACCCAGTTGTGGTGGCACATGCCTTTTACCCCAGCACTTGAGAGACAGAGACAGAAAGAGGCAGGTGAATCTCTATGAGATTGAGGCCAGCCTGTCTTATATATTCCAGGGTAGCCAGAGGTACACCATTATGCCTTGTCTTAAACAAACAAAACAATGGAAATGAAAATGGCATTTTAAAAACTTCAAAACTTTTTTATGGTCAAGACAGAAACTCATCAAACTAGAATTAAAAGGGAATTTGCAGAACAAGATAGCATTTGTGAAAAGCCAATAGCTAATACCTTACTCAGTAGTGAAATGCTGTATATTTACCAAGATCAAGAACTACTCTCATGACTGCACTTTATTGCTATGCTCAAAGTCCTAATTTAAACAGTTAGATTAGAAAGAGGAATCAAAATTACTGCTAGTTGGAAATGGCTTTTTTTTTTTTTTTGAGACAGGGTTTCTCTGTGTAGCCATCCTGGACTCGACTCTCTTTGTAGACCAGGCTGGTCTTGAACTCATAGAGATTCGCCTGCCTCTGCCTCCTGAGTGCTGGGATTAAAGGCATGCACCATCATCCCCAGCTTGAAAATAAATCTTTTTTTTTTATACAAGAAAATGAACTGGGAGAAACCAAGAAGAACTATATGCTTTCAACTCCTCTTGTCTCTTCTCCTTTTCCCCCTCAGCCACCCTTCCATAAGCTTTATGTAGTAGCTATTTTTTTTAATCATCTTAAAATATATGTTATTTTTCTGGACTCCTAATCTGGAATAGTGTCTAAACTAGTACTTTCCAATTTTAAATTCTTGAGAAAATGAGGCACATAAGTAAAAACTCAGTTAAACAATAAGTAAGATGTGTAACATTTTTGTTTCTTTTTGACCACATAGTATTAGAAGATTTCTTGTTTAGAAAATAACAGAGGGACTGAGAGATGACTGAGTGGTTAGGAGCAAGTAGTAATCTTGTTGAGGGCCTGAGTTGGGTTCCCAGCACCCACCTCAGTCTGCCTCTAACTCCCATTTTAAGGTGTCTGGCACCTTCCAGCCTTCACAGGTACACAAGCTCATACACAGACATGTGCATGTACGCATAATTAAAAATAAATTGTTTTTGTTTGTTTTAAAGAAAATAAGCCTATGCTGGGTGTGGTGCCTCTCCCCTTTAATGCCAGTGCTCAGGAGGCAGAGGCAGGTGGATCTCTGAGTTCAAGGCCAGCCTGGTCTAGAGTGAGTCCAGGACAGCCAGAGCTTAGTACACAGAGAATCCCTGACTGAAAACTTCCCCATCCCCCCACAAAAGAAAGAAAATAGGCCAGACGTGGTTATAAAATGGCTTTAATTCCAGCACTTGGAAGACAGGTGGATCTCTGTGAGTTTAAGGTTAGCCTGGTCAGCGTATGTTCTAGGCCAGCCAGAGCTCTATAGCAAGACTGTATCAAAAATAAATAAATAAGGAAATAGCTGAATAAATCTTACACTTTAAACATTTTTAAATTTATCATTATTTGATGTGGGGTTTTGTGTGTGTGTGTGTGTGTGTGTGTGTGTGTGTGTGTGTGTGTGTGT
>CAJQZJ010001826.1:20303365-20348082 GCA_907164525.1 Lophiomys imhausi | reverse complement strand
TGTGTGTGTGTGTGTGTGTGTGTGTGTGTGTGTGTGTGTGTGTGTGTGTGTGTGTGTGATGGGAGGCATGCTATAGCACACTTGTAGAGGTCAGAAGACAACTTGGTGGGTTGGTTCTCTCTGTTCACCTTTACTGGGTTCTGGTGATTGAATGTCAGGCTTGTGCAGCAAGCACCCTTTTTACCTGATGTCCTCTGGCCACCAGCCCCTAAACTTTGAACTTTAGACCATAATTACTGGTCATCTTAACCTTACTTAAGACTTATAGTTTTCTGTTTTGTCTTTAGGTGGTACGGGACTATAACCTTCAGCTGTTTCTACAAGAGAATGCTGTATTTCACAAGCCTCAGCCTTTCCAGTTCCAGCCTTGTGACAGTGATACTGTAAGGGAATTCTACATCTTCATTTCACTTGTTTTTGCTTGAATAAGCAGCAGAAGCTGAGTGTGTTTCATTAATTTTATAACTGCAAAGTCACAGAGAAACCACACTAGCTCTTTCTTAGTATGGCTAGCATGTCCAGTGTTTTTGTTCTAACAACTCTCCACTATGTAGTTGAGTTAGAGAAGTTACAGAAAATCTGAAAACAACCAGAAAAGAAAAAGTATTTTAGGTATAAATTATGTTCTCTGGCCATGAAGTTCTTCATACTATATCCTTCAAACCAACTAGTGGCCATTTTTTTTTTTCTGAGACAAGGTTTCTTTATGTAACAGCCCTGGCTGTCCTAGACTCACACTATAGAACAGGCTGGCCTTGAACTCACAGAGATCTGCCTGCCTCTGCCTCCCAAGTGCTGAGATTAAAGGTGTGCATCACCACGCTTGGCCAGTGGCTAAATTTTAACCAGAATAGAATAAATGGAATGATAAATATGTGTGTAAATATTTTGGTTTGCTTTCTATAAATTATAAGTCTTTGACAATTCCCTTCATATTTTAAATTGTTAAAAGTATCATTGTTAAGATCCAATGGGCAGTTTTAAAATAGAAGACGTTGGTCATATTTTTCTGAGTTTATGAGAAATGTTTACAATTAGCTGAATTTTAAAAAGAGACAAAATATCAATTTGACAATAAAAATACAAATTTTAATAGTACAAAATGATAAGACATGTATGAGCGTATCTAGCATATTCTCTTAAAGCAGGCATGCTAAAACAGAAGGTAAAATATATTTGTAAGTCTTTAAATAATGAGTTTATACCAGGGGAGCTTATAATATAGTTCAAGAGTTTAATAGATATATGTTTGACTTTTTGTTTGTTTGTTTTTTGTTTTTCCTCTTAAAATAAAGTCTCAGCTTTGTAGCACTGACTGTCCTCAAATTCACTGAAAATATCTTTGCCTCTGTTTTTTAAATGCTAGAATTACATGTGAGCCCCCATACCCAATTTTGATTTTTTTTCCCCTTTTCATTCTAAATAGCCTTGTCTTAAAGGCTATGTGGAGGAAATCCGTATTTTTCTCTACATAATAATATTTTTCTATATAGTATAGTAATGCCTCTTCTTTTAAATTTTTATTTATTTTTATTTTTTGTCACTTTTGGGAACAAAACCTAGGACCTTATGCATGCTAGGTAGGTGCTCTGTTACTGATCTACCTCCCCAGTTTTCCCTCCCTTTAAGAGTACCCAACTTCTGCTTAGTAACTCAGTGATGTTTTCTTAAAGTTTGACTTCTTTGAAGCCTGAAATGAATAAGCAGAACATTAGAATATACAGAATATGATTCTGTGTGGTGATTCATTCCCGTAATTCCAGCAGTCAGGAGGCTGAGGCAGGAGAGTTGTCTCGAGTTTAAGGCTAGCATGGGCTACAAAAATGAGAGGTTGCTTGTAAAGGAAAAAGAAGATACAGAGTATGAACAAGTTTATTATCAAGTTTGAGAAACTTAAAATTCTGACCAATTTGAGATATTTTTTTCTTTGCCCATTTGCCACCAAAAAAATCAAAACAACAGTGACTCTTACATCACTTTTCCAAAGCTCAAATATACCCCTAAAATCTCACTGTTTCTAGGCACTGTGCTAATGTTCTTAGCTGTTATTTCCCTGTTTGCCTTAAAATTCTAACTCTCTGCTGTTTTCTGTCCTTGCGCAATCTTTACTGGGCAGAGTTTAAAAGCCGCCCAACTGGTGGATATTGAGCTCTCCCCTGTCAGTGCTCTGAGAATGACGATAGCTGAGGTATATGGGTATGGGCAAGGGTGGAAGGGTGGAATGTGTGGGCTTGCATGTCATTGAAGGGTGGGACCTGATATTGGAATAAAAGTCATATATATGTCTAAGGGGCCCTTTAATGAATCAACCTTGGCTTTCAGTTTTTACCTTATAAGTTAGAAAGTTTTCTTTACTGTTTATAACAGGTGCTCATTCATCTTACCTGGAATACCTTAACTTTCCTCAGTACAGGGACATTCAGCTAATCCTGCCTTTATTAAAAGAAAACTGGAGCCTAAGAAGTAACAGAAACTTGACCAGAGTCCTATTTTGAATGAGTAGCACATAGCTGTTGTGATGGAGTATTAATATTCTTTCTACTACATTGTGTCTTCTGAAAAGGAAAGTTCAGTGCTTGTGGAACATTTGTTTTAACATTGTAAGAGGATAAATATGATATTACAAAAACCATTCCAGATTGTTAACTATAAAATATTCTGTGTGTAATTTTTATGTGTATGAATTTTTACCTCCATGCATGTCTGTGCACTTTGTGTATGTCTAGTGCCTGCAGAAGCCAGAAGATGATGCTGAAACTCCTGAATATAGAGTTGCAGATGGCCATGAGCCATCATATGAGTGCTGGGAATCAAACTCAGGTCCTCTGGAAGAGCAGCCAGTACTCCTAACCACTGATCTGTCTCTCCAGCCCTTGTGTGTAGTTTCTTCTACTCTGAAAGAATAACCCCTGCCCCTATATTTTTCTTCTCCATATAGTCTAGTATTCTTCACAAGGATGAAGCCACTATTTAACTGCTTCCATTTAGAGTTGATAGCACTAAATCTACTGGGGAGTGAAGAGTCCCAAGTCAGAGCTGTTAACTCACTCATTCTGTGAGGTAAACTTTGGCCATACAGGAAAAACAGTTATCTCTGTCCTTAGTCTATATTTCTAAAAACATTCTTGTTTTTATCTTGTTTTGAAGCATATGTCATTTAAGCAAGCATTGTAAATCTCTGCTGTAAATGCAGGTCACTCAATTATATGATAAACTATAGACCATGAGCTAGATGAGCTCACTAACATGTTCACAGATAAAAAGAAATAAAAGCTTTAAAAGAATAAAGCTTTAACTGCATATGGTGGCATTCTTTCTTTTTTGTTGTTGTTGTTTTTGTTTGTTTGTTTGTTTTTCGAGACAGGGTTTCTCTGTGTTTCCTTGACTGTCCTGGACTCACTCTGTAGACCAGGCTGGCCTTGAACTCACAGAGATCTGCCTGCCATTGCCTCCTGAGTGCTGGGATTAAAGGTGTGCATCACCACACCCAGGAATTACAGACAACTGTGAACTGCCATGTGGATGCTGGGATTTGAACCCGGGTCCTTTGGAGAGCAGCTAGTGCTCTTAACCACTGAACCATCTCTCCAGCCCCATATGGTGGCATTCTTTTGGTATCCAGTAACTGATATAATCAATAAATCCTGATATGGTATGATATTTTAAACAGGTTTTTTGAGGCATACTCATGACATAATTTACTCAGTTCAACATTCTCAATAATTTTTGTATTTACAAAATTATTTAAGCATCATCATAAGTAAATTCTAGAACACTTACATGACCAGGAGAAGGCCTTCTCACCTTCATTCCCACCCCCTGCCACAGGCTACTTACACTTTCTGCCTCTAATTTTCTAGGCATTTCACTAAATTAAATCATGCAGTTTATGTAGTCTGTTGTATCTTGTTTTTTTTTTTTTCATTTACTGTGTCTTTCAGATTTATCCATGTTGTTGAATGTACCTGTATTTATTGCACTGTATGAATACTCCACATTTTGTTTATCCATTTGTCATTTGGTGAACATTTAGGTTGTTTTTCACCTTTGTTCTTACCAGGTTGAAAAGATAACTAAGTCAGTAAACTGCTTGTCTTGAAAACGTGATGGTGTAAGTTCAATACCCAGAACTCACATTTAAAAAAAAATCAGGCTGGGTGGCATGCTTAACAAGCCCCAGAGAAGAGCTTACTAATTGGTTTTCTGGTACCAAATAATCAGCCCTGAAAACATACATATAAGTAACATACAGGCTGAGCAGGTGATATTTAGGGGTGTGTGTGTATGTATGTATGTATGTATATATATATATATATACATACATGTGTATGTGTGTATATACATACACACATGCAATAACAATTAATGAAAGAAGAGAGAATGAATTTTACTGAGAACAGGGATGAGTATATGGGAAGATCTAGAGGAAGGAAAGGGAAGGGGGAAATGTTGTAATTATAATTTGGGAAAAAAAAAATCCTAGTGCCATGGCTGGTGGAGACAGGAGAATCTCTGTAGCTGCTGGCCAGTCAGCCTAGCCAGCTTGGTGAGCTGCAGGCTAGTGAGAGAGTATCTCAAGAGAGGGTGGACAGCACCTGAGGAATGGTGCTCATGGTTTTCCTCTGGCCTACACACACACACACACACACACACACACACACACACACACACACAGAGGGAGGTGATGGGGCAATAAGGCTACCATAATCATTTCTTTATATTAATATGTCTTCATTTCTCTAGGGTTACTGGGTCATGAAAAATTCATGTTTAAATCATTTTTAGGAAACTGATGAACTGTTTACCAAAGTATCCGAACCATTTTTTGTTTCTACCAGCTTTGTGTGAAGGTTCTTGTTTCTCTATATCTTAACTAATATTTGTTGTTGTCTATTTTTTGTTGTTGTTTATTTCACAGAGCTGGAGGTCAGACCAAAGGCTTTATGTATACCAGGCAAGCACTGTGCTACTGAGCTACATACTAGCCATCTCTTTTATTTTACCCATCCTTGTAGTTATAAAATAGTATTTTAAGGCAGTTTTGTTTTATGTTTACTTGATGACTAGTTTTCATGAGTTTACTAGACCTTAGTACTTTAGTAAAATATATATTTAAATCTTTTTTCCATTTTTAAATTTTTATGTTGTTCTTACTTTTTTCCTTCTTGTTATAGATTATTTTAAGTAAATCTTTTTTAATGTTTATTTATATAGAAGTCAAAGATCAAGCTATGAGAGTTAATTCTCTCCCCTTCTATTTGGGTCTCAAGGATCAAATTCAGATTATCAAGCTTGATGGCAAGTGCCCTTACCACTGAGCCATCTCATGGGCTCTTGTTATGGATTAAATTGTGGTGATGAACCAAAATTTATCCTGCAGAGATCAAGAAACAAGATAACAGGAACTGAAAATTAATAAAAATTAATGGATGACATTATTTGAACATTTTCTTTATGCTGACATTTTTATAATTGTACAACCTATTGTTAACTCATTTAATCTTTATGACAACTCTGTTGTAGATGCAATTTTGAATTCTTGCTTTAGAGTTGAGGAAGTATATTCAAAGTCACTCAGTGAGCAAGTTCTGGAGCTGAGAAAGTTTGAAAGACCTAAAATGGCAAGTAGCTCTATGGTAATGAGAGAGACGTTGAGAACTATACCATTTTATACCCAGGGTTTTTGTTGGGGATTTTATATATAATAATATATGGAGAACTTAGAATTTATTCAGATATGACAGTAATTTAAGATCTATTTCAGAGGCAGGATAGTATTTATTGTTCCTTAATTTTATTTTGAATTTTATGGTTTGAATTAAGAATTTTGAGCTACTAATATTTAATCTAATTTAATCTAAGTTTAGGCAAGCTATATTTAGAAATATTTGCATTTCCAACTCTATTGCTATGATAAAATAGAACTCTTCTGAATAATTCCATATACTATTGTAAAATTTAAAAACGAAAACAAAATACTTTTCTGGAAAAATAGCATATATGTAGAATCTCAGCGCTTGAACCAGTAAGATAGAGTTGTGAGTGTGAAACCAGCCTTAGCTATGTAGGGAACCCTGTCTCAAAACAAAAAAAAAACAGAGAGCTTTTTGAAGTCATAGAAAAAATACAACAGCAGTTAAAAATACCTGCTGCTCTTGCAGAAGACCCACATTCAGTTCTGAGGACCCACATGGCTAGCAATCATCTGTGACTCCAGTTCCAGAGATCCAGTGCTCTCTCCTGGCTTCTGTGAATACTACATACATGTAGTGCATAAGTATACATGTAGACAAAACACCCATACACAGAAAATAAAAATACACCTTTTTTGTTTTGTTTTGATTTGTTTTTTGAGACCATATTTCTCTGTGTAACAGTACTGGCTGTCCTGGAACTCACTCTGTGGATCAAGCTGGCCTTAAACTCAAAGAGATCTGCCTGCCTCTGCCTCCTGAGTGCTAGGATTAAATGTGTGAGCCACCATGCCTAGCCATTACAGACAGTTTCAAACTGCTGTCTGAGTGCTGGGATTTGAACCTGGGTCCTTTGAAAAAGTAGCCAGTGCTCTTAACCACTGAGCCATCTCTCAGCCTAATATATCTTTTTTAAAAACTATTTATTACTTTAGGTTACATCTTCATCACAGTGCCCTCTTTCCACCTCTCCCAGTCCCACCCTCCCACCCTCTACTCCCTATCCCTTCCATCCCACTCCTCTGGAATAGAGTGTCCCTACATAACAGTCCCCTGCCCCAGTTGAGAACTCATATGAGGGCCAAGAGCCTCATCATATACTGGGGGCCTACAAGGCAGCACCACTGGGGCAAAGTGTCTCATTGCTAGGAAACAAAGTCTATGTTCCTGTTCCCTTTGGTGCATTGGTTGTAGTATAGTTATCCTGTACTATATGGCTAAAATCCGATTATAAGTGAATAGATGCCATGTGCATCCTTCTGAGTCTGGGTTAGCTCACTCAAGGTGAGCTTTTCTAGTTCCATCCATTTGGCTGCAAATTGCATAATTTCTTTGTTTCTGATAGCTGAGTAATATTCCATTGTGTAGATGTACCACAGTTTTTAATCCATTCTTCGCTTGAGGAACATCTGGGTTGTTTCCAGTTTCTAGCTATTACAAATAAGCCTGCTATGAACATAGATGAGGAAACATCCTTGTGATTCGGTGAGGAATCATTTGGATGTATACCCAGAAGCGATATGGCTGGGTCTTGAGGTAGAGCTATTCCAAGTTTTCTAAGATATCTCCAGACTGATGTCCATAGTGGTTGCACAAGCCTGCACTCCCACCAGCAATGGAGGAGGGTTCCCCTTTCTCCACAACCTCTCCAGCATGTGCTGTCATTTGAGCTTTTGATCTTAGCCATTCTGGCAGGTGTGAGATGGAATCTCAGAGTCTTGTCTTGAGTTGCATTTCTCTGATGATTAAGGATGCTGAGCATTTCTTCAAGTGTCTCATTGACATTAGGAATTCCTCCTTTGTGAATTCTCTGTTTAGCTCTGCTCCCCATTTTTTGATTGGATTATTTGGTTTCTTGACATTTAATTTCTTGAGTTCTTTGTAAATTTTGGATATTAGCCCTCTGTCAGATGTAGGGTTGGTGGAGAGTTTTTCTCAATCTGTAGGCTGCCGTTTTGTTTGAATGACAGTGTCTTTTGCCTTACAGAAGCTTTTCAGTTTCATGAGGTCCCATTTATTGATTGTTGTTGTTTTTTTTTTAAGAGAGCCTTTTCATATATAATTCATTTCAAATTGCATCATGGATATGTATTCCTACTAGGTCCAAAACATCTACTTGAAATAAATCATTGCAGATTATTATAGAGGCTTAGAGTTATTGTTCCTTCTCCCTCCCCCACCCCTGCCCCCAAGATTTATTTCTGTTTGTGTGTGGCTACCTGTGAGAGTGTGTGTCTCCCTAAATTAATTAGAACAGAATGTTGGATTCCCTGGATCAGAAGTTAAAGAAGACAGTTGTCAACTGCCCCGTGTGGGTGCTGGGAATCAGAACTCTGGTCTTCTGGGAGAGCAACAGTGTTTTTAACAACCAAGCCGTCTCTCCAGCACTGAACCTTGTTGTTTGGCAAGTCTTATTTCATACTGATAAAACTTCTTTCAAGTTATCTTAATATATTATGATAACTTATGTTTTAGAGTACAACACCAAAAGGAACTTACCAAACTGAATTTTATGTGTGTGTGTTCATGTTTGTGACTATGTGTGTGTTCTAGTACATCTGTACATACATTTACATGTGTGCCTGTGACTGATTCTAGTATTTGAACTCAGATCTGAATGCTTGCAAGGCAAGCACTTTACCCACTGAGTACCCTCAGCCACTAAAATAAACTTTTAAAGCCATATTTATTTATTACTACCATTGGTTGGAGAATTAACAATAGGTGATTACAAATGGCACCAGCCAATGGCAAGTAGTCTGGTCTAGTAACTCAGTAGCTGATTTGTGGTCAACTATGAAAGGAGACTATCTTGTCTATATTTCCATACAATTTTTTATTTCTAAAGTATTCTTTATATCCTCATGTTACAATCTTAGACAATACCCACAAGTCAAAAGTCCTTCTAAAGTAATGTGGGTTGACCTACATCTATAATCCCAAACCGTGGAAGGCAGAGACAGGAGGACTACCATAAGTTAAAGACCAGCCTGATCCACATAACAAGTTTCAGGTCAGCTAGGTCTACATAGTGAGACTCTGTTTTGACAAATAAACAAAAACAGGCCAGACATAGTGTCACACGCTTTTAATTCCAGTGCTTGGGAGGCAGAGAGAGGTGGATCTCTGAGTTCAAGGCCAGCCTGTTCTACAAAGGGAGTCCAGGACAGCCAGGGCTCTTAAACAAACCCTGTCTCCAAAAAAAAAAAAAAAAAAAAAAAAATCCTAAGATGAGTAAGTACACCTTTCTTTACTGAAATTAGTTTTTAATGCAGAATTAATTGGGAGGATATGAAATGTGCACTAATATACAAACATACACACCAATAAAGCATTCATGACAAACAGACATACATGTAAGGCAAAACATTCATATAATAAAAAAGATATAAAATTTTTAAATAAATAAAAATTTAAGACATACAGTTATTTTTTAATTGCCCTAATGTATATAAAAGGCAAATCTATTGCTGGGGGAATTTACCTTCATTTTTTGAAATTTAACTTTATGTGTGTGTATGACTACATGTAGTTACAGCGCACACACATGACTATAGGTGCTGGAGGGGCCAAAAGAGTTGAATATTGTGGAGCTGGAGTACAGGCACTTGTGAGACACCCATTGTGGGTGCCAGAAACCAAACTCCAGTCTTCCCCAAGAATGGATTGTACTCTCCCGGGTGTGGTAGTGCACATCTTTAGTCCCAGCACTCAGGAGGCAGAGGCAGGTGGATTTCTGTGAGTCTGAGGCCAGCCAGGGCTACCCAGAGAAACCCTGTCTCAAAAGAAAAAAGGTATTCTTTAACTACTCTCCAGCCCAACCTGAGAAATATTTTTTGTTGTATGCTTTTGTTTTTCAAGATAGGAGTTCTCTGTGTAGCTCTGGCTATCCTGGAACTCACTATGTAGACTAGGGTAGCCTCGAACTCAGATCCACCTGCCTCTGCCTTCTGACTCCTGGAATTAAAGGTATGTGCCACCACTACCTGTCTTATGACTAGGGATGGCTCTTTCCTTTGGTATAAATTTTGTTGCTTTTAAAAAGCAGTTTCTCATAAATGAGGAAGATAGTGATAAGAGAATTTGTGGCAGTCTTCTTGTTAAGTTAATAGATGTTAGTTATCCTCTTATGTATGTGAGGGCACAGTATCCAATGGTAATAGACTGACTTTGGAAAGACAGGTGTCATTTTGCAGGAAACTTCAGTGTTGCTAGTCAGGTGTTTAAAGGAGTTGTCCTCATCTCTTTAGCCTTTCAAAGGTATTTACTTTCTTTCATAGGAAACCTACCAAATGGTAGGCTCTGCTGGGTTAGTTGCCCTTCTCCTGGTCTGATTTCTTCTCTGAACATCCATGGTCATCCAAAGATTTGCATAGATGGCTTAGTAATATGTTGACACTCCAGAAGTTCACACTTGTCTAGTTTGTGAATGTAGCTCCTAAGCATTCTTCTTAGGCTGCTCCATAGCCACGCCTCTCTCTCTGTTCTAGAGAGTATCAGACACAAGATTTTGGTCATTTGTAGCCAGATCTTTTGGCTATTTAGGCGATTTTCTTACCTCCCTACACAAACCCTATCTCTTCCAACCCCCCAACACTAGGTAGTAGAGAAAGAAAGTTAGAGGGGAAAGGAGTCCTCCATATCATTAGCCTACTTCCTGCGAATTAGGGTCATCAAGTTCCTTGGGATGAGTTTGATCTTCATTGTAAGGATATCTCCAACAATCAATCCAGCAAACAGCAACAAACAGCAGGAGCAGCTGCTGCAGGTCCTCTCAGGGCTCTAGCATTTATACTTGCTGAAAAGTCCCCAGAATTCCAAACAAACTATCTGCATCTAGCAAAATCATGCCCCTGTAAGAGCACAAGGTAAATCATGGTCAGCTGCTGTGGATAATCTGAAGCAGCCCTATATCCCATAACCTGGCATTGAAATAAAAACATATTCTCATAACATTTCTGTGTTTTTAAAGAAACAAAAAATTCTCACTACGGTCATTGATGGGGTTTGCTTTATTTCTTTCATGCTCAGTTATTGTTTGCACTATATGTAGCCCAGGCCAGCCTTTAACTTGTGACCTGTGACCCTCCTGCCTTCGCTTTCTTGGTGACAGTATTACAGGCATCTGCCATCATATCCACCTTTTAGGTTTGTTTTCTTTCTTTCTTTTGTTTTCTTCTCTACCCCACCTCCACTCCATCCCCTGAGACAGGGCTTCTCTGTGTAGCCTTGGCTGTCCTGAAACTTCCTGCTTCTGCATCCCCAGTGCTAAGATTAAAGGTATGCACCACCACCTCCAGGCTAGTTTTATTATCATAGTACTCAAAAAACACTTGTTAGATTTGCATTAGTGTTTTAAGAACACAGGAAAATGGTGCTGCTTCATCAGGGTTCTCAATGTGATGGGCTTGGATATCCTCTCCTGTCAGTTGTCTAGAGTCTCTCAGACCACAGGAGTTTGTCTGCAGTGTAGTCCCTGAGAGAGGAGGCACACTCCATCAGTCATCCATAGAGTTCCTGCTTTTCTCTTAAGTGAAGGGGCTGGTGGAATAAGTCATGTTTTTAAGGGGTACTGTTTCATTCTTCTCCAGAGGGTATGATATGTTTGAAATGGGTTGCCTAAGGATCTACAATGTTCTACTGAAAATCTTTAGACCAAAAGTATATTTTAAAATACAGAATTTGTCAGATTTGATTAAAAAATTTTTTTTTTACTTCATTAGAATTTGTGAAGTTTTGGAAAGGTGACAAGTGCTACTGTAATACAACACTTTGCAAAGCATCTTAAATTTCAGAATTATGAAATTGTGAACATGAACAAGTACTTGTAATGTTATATATAACCTTTAAATATCCAGATATTTTTTTCTGAAAAAAATCTTAATTTTTTTTTGTTTCATTATATTTCATTTGTTCCATTTTTTTGTTTGGGAGTCTGGGTCTTACTTGCTATGTTGTCCTGGCAGTATAAGGCAGACCTGTAGTCACCTATGGTTGTCAGTTGTCTTCCTAGTCTTGTGCTCTTGTTATTGGAGAATTTGGGGTTCCCTCTTTTGAGTTACTAATCTCAGTAAAAAAAAAAAAAAAATAGAAACAGTATGGCCTACATAATGAGCTCAAGGACAGCCAGGACTACATAAGACAAAGAATTTAGAAACAAATTATGAGGAATCTCATGGACAGTTTTATTAGTGTTAGAAAAAAAAACACCAAGGCATGCAAACACCCTTAACAGCTGCTGAGTGGAGTAAGACAGAGTAGAGAATGAAAAGGCCATGCCTTTCAAGTAAAGGTGAGAAAGCAGGCAGATCAGCAATGGAGGTCAGCACATAGCCTCATGATAGGCAGGCTGCTGCATGGTGGAAGTCCAGTGTGGGGTTGGAGGTATTCAGAGATCAAGTGAGAAAGCCCAGAGTGGGGACAGTGAGACTGCTCAGTGGGTAAAGGCACTTGTCATTAAGTCTGACCACCTGAGTTCAATCCCCCAGACCAACATAGTGGAAGGAGAGAACCAATTCCTGCAAGTCTTCCTCTGTCATCCATCCATATGTGTGCTACGGTATGTGTGAATGCAAGCTTTCAGAGTAACAAAAAAAAAAAAAGTCAGGCTCCCTAGTATTACATGATGGAAGTTTGCAATCTGGTGCTCTATGTGGTGTTTCTGGAAAAGATAGGTACATTTTCCTCCCCCACTTAGCATGTCTTCGGGTGAATCAGCTCTCCTTGGCCATGGACTGCTGGCCAGGTGATTGACAGGGCCAGGTGGATTCACTCAAGGCAGAAAACAATATGTGTGTAATGTTCTGATCCTTGATGCAAATCAGAATGCCTATCCCACCCCAGGCCAGAAATATCCCATTCTTTTGACCAGAAAGCTTTACAGCGGTTTTTCAACCTGTGGGTTGCAACCCCCATGGGGGTCGAATGACCTTTTCACAGGGGCCACCTAAAACCATAGGAAAACATAGATATTGTTACAATTCATAACAGTAGCAAAATCACAGTTATGAAGTAGCAATGAAAATAATTTTATAGTTGGAGGTCACCGCAACATGAGGAGCTGCATTAAAGGGTTGCAGCATTAGGAAGACTGAGAACTACTGATAAGGAGTTACAAAACTGATACCTTTCCACTGTTACCATAGAAAAAGAAGATGGGGCCCACATCGGACTATAAGGGAGGGTTCATCCACAGCTCCTAATCTCTGTAGCTGTCTAACATTAACTCTCTGTGATGTGAGACCTTGCTTCCCACTGTACTAGGGCATGCCTTGCATTGTCAGTGCTGATTAAGGAAAGACCTTCTGGTCCAACTTCAGTTTGGTAGAAGTTACAGTGGAGATAGCAATACTTCTTTTTCTGTTCTCTCTTGTGTTGTAGAGTCGACAATTAGAATCAGACACTGGTACCACAGAGGAGCACAGTCTAAACAAGGAGGCTCGGAAATGGGCCACACGTGTGGCACGTGAGCACAAAAACATTGTTCATCAACAGCGGGTAAGTGTGGTGCAGCAACTGAAGTCAGACTTCACATAGATTTTATTTTCTAACATAATATTTTTATTGGTTATTTGGGAGTTTCACATAATGTACCTTGATCACATTCGCTTCTCAGTCTTCTCAGGTCCAACCCCTGTCCCTTGTGACCTCCCGCAAAGAAAAGAAAAAGAAATATTAAGTCCAGTTTGTGTTGCCCATATACTCACTGGAGAATGGTCAAACTCTGAATGGACAGCCCCTTAAAAAAAACAACTGAGTCTTTTCCAAGCCCCCACCCTTGTCAGAAGCCATCAGCTGTGAAGAGCTACATTTCAGGAGCCCTATTACAGGTTTTTAAGAGTTCTCTTCATTGGCTTCCTGTCTAGACTGTTTTCTTTTTGGAGGGTGGAAGTGGGGGAGAGAGGTTGTCACAGAAGCCTTCTATGAGATTTCAGATAGAGTTAAGGAGTTGAATTTTATTTTTATTTGTGTTTGCCTGTGCACCACATGTGTGCCTGATATCCACAGAGGTCAGAAGAGGGTATTGGGTGTCAGATCCACCGGAACTAGAGTTACAGTTGTGAGCTGCCATATATGTGCTGGAAATTGAACCTGGGTTCTCTGGAAGAGCAGCCCATGCTCCTAATCACTCCATCTCCAACCAAGGAGTTGAATTTTATTAATGTAAAAAATCTTATGTAGGATTTTCCTGTACTTTCCCAAGAGTCAGCATTATGCTTTTAACTCTTACTTGCTTTGAAATTCTCAGAAGCTGCTTTTTTAAAAATTTTTTTTGACATGAGGCTCTCCTCTGTGTGCAGCCCTGGCTACCCTGGCACACACACACACTGTGTGGACTAGGCTCCTCCAGTGGACATCAACCTATGGCCTGTACACGACACCAGCATAAGCAAGCGCACACACACATGTGCAGTAAACAGAGATACGGTGGACAGCAGCACATGGAACTGTGCTGTAAAGTCATAAAATGAAACAAACTTTTCAAAATTCTGTGTCAGCCTAAAGTTAAAGTTTGGCAGTATCCCTGTGGTCAGGATATAGGGAAGGGTATCTGCAACCTTTGGGGATGTCTATTAATATTAAAATATAGAATTATTAATAGAACCAAATATGTTATTAATATTCTATATGTATTATATGTTAACATAAACGTATTAATAGAATTAAAATATAATATTTATATTAAAATAAAGAATCTATAAATTTGGCAATGTCTACTAATATTAGAGTATAGAAGCGCAGGATAAAGCTCACTACTAGAACCCTGCTTACTGTGTGCAAGACAGTTGGCTTGATCACCAATAATGCACAACCGTAAACAAACAAGCATATCCATCTTTAGCGTTTATGTTTTCATCTCAAATAAATGTCCCAGTGTGTTCAAAGAGCCATCACACAGAGTCTCTGTGCGGTGCTATTTGCAGCGCTGAGAACTTTGGCAGTCTCAGTAGCAGCACTCTGACTTTAAGTGCAGTGCCGCCACACCGTTGTGCATGTGCTTCAGAAAGAATGACGTCAGCCCCTGCAAACCAGACAAGGCTTGGTGGGAACCCTGAGGGAATGAAATGTGACTTTTATTCCCCCCCTTGTCACAGCAGCAGTGCTCATGTTCAAATAGCCCCAAAACCTCACTCACTTGTGGCCTTACTGTGCAAGGCCAGTGCTGGGGAGGCACCAGCTTGAACTGTGGAAAGCCAGGTCAGCTCTGGTGCCATGTGCGGTAAGCACGGCAGGACACATAGGAAACCATCGTAAATCTAAAGTTCCACACTGCTGTGCTTTAGGGCATAACCGGAGATTTTTTTTTTTTATTTTAGGTAGTAACTATATTTGAAATTTGATTTGCATGAAATCTAACCATGAGACAAGGTAACTGTCGTCTCAGGGGCTACACTGAGGTGAATTCTGATAAAATGCTGCAGTTCTTCTTTCATCTTTGACGACAGTTCCTTGTTTTTGTTTTTTGGGGAGATTTTTTGTTGTTTTTTTTTATTACCTCAGATTACATCTACATTGTAGTGTCCTCTTTCCACCCCTCCCATCCCACTCCTTTGGAGTGGAGTGTCCCTACATATCAGTCCCCCACCCCAGTTCAGCAGTCATATGAGGACCAAGAGCCTCCTCATACACTGGGAGCCTACAAGGCAGCACCACTAGGGCAAAGTGTCTCACTGACAGGACGAAAAGTCTATGTTCCTGTTCCCTTTGGCGCATTCGTTGCAGTATAGTTATCCTGTACTATATGGCTAAAATCTGACTATAAGTGAATAGATGCCATGTGCATCCTTCTGGGTCTGGGTTAGCTCACTCAGGATGACCTTCTCTAGTTCCATCCATTTGGCTTCAAATTGCATAATTTCATTGTTTCTGATAGCTGAGTAGTATTCCATTGTGTAGATGTACCATAGTTTTTTAATCCATTCTTTGGTTGATGGACATCTGGGTTGTTTCCAGTTTCTAGCTATTACAAATAAGGCTGCTATGAACATAGATGAAGAAACTTCCTTGGGATTTGGTGAGGAATCATTTGGATGTATACCCAGAAGCGATATGGCTGGGTCCCGAGGCAGAGCTATTCCAAGTTTTCTAAGATATTGCCATACTGACCTCCATAGTGGTTGCACAAGCCTGCACTCCCACCAGCAATGGAGGAGGGTTCCCCTTTCTCCACACCTCGCCAGCATGTGCTGTCATTTGAGCTTTTGATCTTAGCCATTCTGGCAGGTGTGAGATGGAATCTCAGAGTTGTCTTGAGTTGCATTTCTCTGATGATTAAGGATGTTGAGCATTTCTTCAAGTGTCTCTCAGCCATTAGGGATTCCTCCTTTGTGAATTCTCTGTTTAACTCTGTTCCCCATTTTTTGATTGGATTATTTTATTTCTTGGCATTTAATTTCTTGAGTTCTTTGTAAATTATGGATATTAGCCCTCTGTCAGATGTGGGGGTGGTGAAGATTTTTTTCCAATCTATAGGTTGCTGTTTTGTTTGAATGACAGTGTCTTTTGCCTTACAGAAGCTTTGCAGTAACTGGAGATCTTGACATGCATCTCCAGAGGAAGGACTGTTCCTCGTTGGTTTTATAAGTTTTTACCATTGGGGTAGCTAAGACCAGGACTCTTCCTGTTTTGCAACTTTCAATTTTCAAAAATTAATTAAATAAAAAAATTTTAAATGGCCGGGCATGGTGGCAAATGACTTTAATTCCAGCATTTGGGAGGCGGAGACAGGCAGATCTCTGTGAGTTCAAGACTAACCTGGTCTACAAAGTGAGTCCAGGACAGCCAGGGATACACAGAGAAGCCCTGTCTCCAAAAAGAAAAGAAAAGAAAAAAAAAGTTTAAAAATGAGTCATGGCTTTAGCCACTGAACCCTCTGGAATTATATAAATACTCAAGCAAAGAACTTGAGAACAAAACCAGTAATATTTATTTTCTTTGATAGGTTCTCAATGATCTAGAATGTCATGGAGTTGCTGTAGCAGAACAAAGCCGAGCAGAGTTGGAACAGAAGATAGATGAAGCTAAAGAAAATATCCGTAAAGCAGAGGTAAGACAGTAGGACAGCTGCCAGTTATAGCATGTCACTCAGTTCCAGGCACAGTGTCACAGTTGTGACATGCATCTTTGAAATTGAGTTTCTATATAGGTATTAAGTTGAAGACAGTGAAAGATCTTTGTATCCACAGTAGTGTACCTGTAGCACTTACAACAAGAACTCAGAACTTATGGTGAAGAGACACACTCATGAAACATTAAATAGCAACAGGAATGTCACAATGCAGATGTTAACTTTAAAGATTTCACAGAGTGTTAAATAAGTTAATTAGATTAATGGTAGAGAAATTGGTGCATGTATGTTCAGATGCTGAGAATATTTTTATATGGGAAGGTACCCTAGATCTAGGAGAATGAGCAAAGATTCAGCTAAGAAGAAAGGGAGCAAAAAAAAAAAAAAACAAACAAACATATAATTGTGGATTTTAATCTTTTTTGGAATGATAGGTCCTTTTTAGGGTTGTATTGCTTTAAAACCTCTCCCACCAAAAAGATGCCCACAATGAGTCCTCTCTTCCCTACAAGAGGGAAGTTGAAATGAAAAGCAATAAAGTGGTAGTTTACATAGGACTTCAGCAGTTGGATATGATAGTGTCAAGATACCGATAAGAAAATTTGGTTATGGAGAGGAGATAAGCTAATTGTGGTTGGAGTCAGTTCACTGAGGACCTGTGCACACATGTAGAATAGTAATGAAGAAAGACTCAAAAAAAATGTAGTTTATGTTCTTGTTAGGAAGGCATAAAGCAGAGGATATGGAACACTATAAAGTACAGTTGTCCAGGAAAGGGCCACACACAACCTGAGGAACTCTGAAGGAGGGGCTGTCAGGGCAGAGGTGGAACTTAGGTTGAGGAGTAGCCAGAAAGGAGTCTATAAAGAGTCACATGAAGGAAGCAGTGCACATGTGTGTCATGCAGACCCATCAGGCAGAATTTGAGCCAAGAGATGAAGAAGGAAGGAAGCAAACTTGAGTTTGATATTTGGAAATATTTTCTTTGTGATGACTAAATATATACTCCAGGGAACATAATGTAGCATTTTAAGTAGAGAGAAGATTCTAGGTGAGGACTGGAGAGATGGCCCAATAAGTGAAGTGTTTGCCATGCCAGCAAGAGGACCTGAGCTAATCCCTAATCCCCATGCAATTCCAGCTCTGGGGAAGTGGATCAAGTAGATCCCTGGAGCTCACTGGCTGGTCATTCTAGCCAGCTCAGTGAGAGACCTTTTCTTAAACAATAATGGTAATACTAATGTGTTATGTGCATGGTGGGGCTTGCCTTTAAACTCAACTCAGGAGGCAAAGGGAGGCAGATCTCTTTTTTGAGTTCAAGGCCATACTGGTCTACATACTGAGATCCAGACCAGCCAGGGCTATAGAGTGATCCTTGCCTCATAATAATAATAGTAATAACAACAATAATAAAATATAGAGATAAGTCAAGGAAGATACCCAACATTGATGTCTAGCCTCCACATGTATACCCCCTGAAACACATGCACACATACATAATGACATACATAGTGTCAAACACAGATTCTGGGTTTCCAAATAATAAATCTTGTGCTAGTTGAAGGTTCATCTAAACTACTGACTTTCAAATACCCCTTTAAAGGTTATAAGAAAGTGCTTCAGTAGTTGGGTGAAGGAGGAGGAGTGTATGCAAACACAGGGAATGTAAGCATGTTTTGAGCACAGTTCCATGGAGGTGATCTGAGTCAGAATAGACTTGGCATTTCTCCCTGTACCCACTTCCTCAAGCTTCCATAGAGAGGAGAGCAAAGTGCGCATGAATAGCCTTTTTCCTCGCCAGACCCAGGGTCTAGAGCCTCTACACTAAGGTGCTGGTAAATACTGTTGGCAGGCAGTTGCTGAGCAGTAAACACTGGCTTGTGGTAAAAGAAATGTTGTTGCTTATCCACTGTGGATAAAACATTATTGAAACAGGAATGACTATTTTGAGACAAGTCTCAAAATTTTTCTGAAGGTATGTCTTTCTGCTTTCCATTTCCAGACTCCACCATGGTGTTGCTATCTAGTACCTTAACTCCACCAAGCTGTTCCACCTCACCCTTAGTGTAGCAGTAATAGGTCACACAGTCTCTATTTAGATTGAATGACCACTATTTATTACTTTAAAACTAAAATATGAAGTGAGATTTCCACAACAGAATGTCTTACCTCTCCTGACACAAGCAGTTCAGTCTTTATTCTAAAAGATAATTTTCTTACTAAAAATACAGAACCATGATATCACATCCATTGTCTTAATTTTAAATATCTATAAAATTGTCTTCAAATGAGCTTTCACTTAGTTTCCTCTTATTAGATAATCAAAAATAGTCATGCCAAAATTAGTTGACTGATGTGAGGGCATATTTTATTAGAGCAGCAGGAGCAGGATTGTCATATTGAAGTTTTTGGATAGATTAGGTCACTGAACTCTTCAGAGAAACTGGCAATAATCATTTCTCTGTTTTTTCCTTTTTCTAGCTCATATTATTATTTGTATTATTTTTTGTTATTTACTTTATATTATAAATACTTCTCCAAAAGGGAAAAACTCTTGTTAAAATTTTATTGTATCCACCAGCGTAATGGTGCCAGCCTTTAATCCCAGCACTTGGGAAGCAGAGGCAGGCAGATCTCTGTGAGTTTGAGGCCAACCAGGTCTACAAAGCGAGTCCAGGACAGTCAGGGCTATTACACAGAGAAACCCTGTCTCGAAAAACAAACAAAAAAAATTATCATATCCTTCCTTCATGCTTTCTTTGTAATTCCTGCCAACACGAGTGGTTCCTCCCATTGTTTATTAACTGCTTTGTCAAGTCTCTTCTCTGTGTGATTCCATTCCATTCTTATTGCTAATTAGAGTAAGTGTCATTATGATACTCTGTAATAAGTTTTCAGTGAGAAGATATTGAAAATGTAAATACAGAAACTAAGGATTCTATAGTGACTAATTCTTGGCTGGTTAAGTTGAGGCAAAGTAGTATCAAGTAATTTGGCAATTTAATGAGTGCTTCCTATCTGCCAGTTGCTTATGAAAACATTAATGTTATACAATAAGCCACTGTTTCATTGTTATGATTTCTGTAATTCTCACAAGACTATTTACATTAGCTGCAGTACTCTCTTCAGCCTCTAAATCAAAATGAGCCAGGTGTGGTGACACACACCTTTAATCTCAGAGCTCAGGAGGCAGAACCAGACAGATCTCTGTGAGTTTAAAGCCAGCCTGGTATTCCAGGACAGCCGTGGCTACATAGAGAAACCCTGTCTCAAAAAAAAAAAATTAGGTTGAGACGACTGTTTAAATAAAACATTAGGCTGGGCGCATGCCTTTAATCCCAGCACTTGGGAAGCAAAGGCAGGAGGATCTCTGTGAGTTTGAGGACAGCCTAATCTATAGAGTGAGTTCCAGGACAGCCAGGGCTATTACACAGAGAAACCCTGTCTCAAAAACAAACCTTTAAAAAAAAAAAAAGATGGATTATGAAGGAAAACAAAAACTCAGGGTTAGCTTAGAAGGTTACTGAAGATGCTGAATTTCAAGATGTTCTAAGCCACATTCTTCTTAAAAGCAAAAGGAAGATTTTGTGGTATTCTCATCTCTACCTAGTCACATTTTTTTGTGTGTCATAAGTACTGTGGTCTCTTTGGAATACAAGGCACAGCAGGTGTGCCTGAGTGGTGGAGCACATGCTGCACATGCACAAGGACCTGAGTTCAGTCTCCAACAGGCCTAAATCACCAAGATTCAAGTCTCCCATTGGCCTTATATTCTTGTGTCCATGTTCTCCTCTTTTCTGTAGATGAAAAATTAATATCTAGCAACTTCTGATAAATATCAAGATTGTTAATAGGTTGTAAATAATCAGTGTGAGGGAAAATTACCTTGATTTCTAACCTTATTTGTTTTCCTATTTTCTTAGATAATTAAATTGAAAGCTGAGGCCCGGCTAGAACTACTGAAGCAGATTGGGGTTTCTGTAGACACGTGGCTAAAGAGTGCCATGAACCAAGTGATGGAGGAACTGGAAAATGAACGGTGGGCTCGCCCTTCAGCTGTGACCAGCAATGGCACTCTACACTTGGTACGGTTTCCTTTCTTGGATTTCATGGGCTGACTGACCTTCACTGTTTTTGCTCTATCGCCAAACTTGGTAAAAATTTAAAATAAAATAGTGGGAGATTGTTTCTTTCAGTCTGTCACTTCATTTAAATTTAATACAGGAAAGAGAAGAGGAAAGACAAAACAAGTTGAATTAGTGTTTTATTTGGTTATTTATTTATTTTTTTATTTCTTCAAGCTACATCTCAATCACAATCCCCTCCCTACTCCCCCCTCCGGTCCCACCTTCCCCACCCTCTTCTCCCTCAACCCCCCACCCCCTTCCTTTTTTTTTTTTTTAAGTTTAAGGTATATCTTTCCCCCCCCCCCAACAGCTCCCCCTTTCAGTCCAACAAATGGCTCTTTCTCTTATAACAATAAATACAATACAAAACAACAGAAATAATTAGGCCACAATTATGAGAGTTATATGGCTTAACATACATTCCCAATGTCCAGTCCATATGTATTTGGCACCTGACTTTAACATTGTACTATCTAACCATCTCCATGAGTTTAAAGTTCTATATCCAATTCAGCTTCCATCCTAACTTGCATCACAATTTTTAAAACATCTTCTTAGATGTAGAACACCCTCTTAATTCCTAAACAACTCAAAATTTAACTGTGAGACTCTAGCTATCTAGTCTTCAACCACCTCAGAGACCTGAGAAGGATAAATATATCTGATTATATAGGAAGTGCAGGGCCTGCAGCTTCCAAAACTAAGAAATAACAAACCAGTTATTTCTGCCTGGACAGTTCCCAATTTCTCTCCATACATTACAGCATCAATCTTCAGCTGTTTGGCTCTGTTTCTCTGATAGACATTGATTGTAAAGCAGGAATTATGAAAGACTTGCCTACCCTGTCTTGGCAGAGCTAGGCTGTCAACTTACCTGCTTCCAAGTTTTGTCCTGGTTGGACAGCAGTCTATCTACCATTGAAGCAAAGGATTTTTCTTACCGAGAGATAGGCTTGCCACTAATTCAACCATCTCCAGTTGGAGATTCTTCAATGCTCATCTTCTACTTGGAGTAGAATAGAGGGTACTGTCAGGAGCTGACATGTCTCGATATAAAAAAAAATCTTAAAACATCTTTGAATGCCATATTCTGCAGATCTCTTGAGGTTTTTGAAGACCACCTATCTATTATATTTGGATAAGCAAATATTGCTTGTCTCTTAGCAACTTGATTTCTGATTAGCTTAGAAAATAATTGTGATCGACTGTCCTAGTACCTAACAAAATGACTTGCTTGAATGACTATTAGTTTGTGTTTCTTAATTATCCTAAACAGTTTATGACAGTTGTTAGCAAAAGGCCAAAACTTCACATTTCATTTTTAAGCATTACCTAGGTATAATACCTTAAAAAGAGTTAACCTTAATTTTGTATCAATATACAAAGATCAATAATAACCAATGTGGCTAAATATAATCTTAATTTTGTATCAATATACAAAGGTATAAGGGCATGTTCAATAATCTGTCCTTTTTTCTTTATCATTCCTATATTATGTCTATATCCCATTTTTTTTCTCAAGTCTGTTCACCCCTACATAGGAGAGAAAGAAGGATACAGAAAAGAAAAAGAGAGAAGTCCCTGGGTCTAACCTCTAAAACCTGTTTAACAAGACCTTTTAACAGCTTGTAATCTCTCCCCCTAAATAACAGGATTATCTATAACCCATGAAATGATCAAAGAGGGAAAAAACACCCACCCCACCTTCTGGAGATGGGACGTCGCTCTCTTAAAATGACTTCCTGCTGATTTGGGACGTAGTAAACCTTTGCTCTTGTGGTCAGGCTGTTTTTCCCTGTTGGGTGTACAGTCTGGATATCAGGCAGACAGGTGTGGCCACTGATCTGTGACTGGAGCTGTGGGCTGAATCCGCTCATGGGCTAGATCTGCTCCAGCTGGCGCTCCTCTCTAGATGGGTGACCGAGCTGGCTGATCTCAGGTGGTGTTCCAGGGAACTGCGTAAGCTGTTTCGCGTGGTGACCAGTCTCAATGTTCACTGCAGAAATTCATACACTGTCTGTGTTTCACAGTCGGCTATGGGACCTCACATTCACTCCACAGTGACTAATCTCATTCACTTACTACTCAGATGCAATGCTCTATGGTGAGCGCCATCTTGGATCCTCCTTGTTTGGTTTTTTAATACAGTTAAAAAATACTTTGCCAATAATTGGACTATTAGTATCTGTTTCCCAAACACATTATTCCATTTATAAGGTATTCATTTTAAATGAAAGTTGCAAAATATATTTTAAAATGAGGTTTTGAGCTAGGGAAATATCTTTCAGTAAAGGGCTTATCGTGTAAGCTCCAGAACCTGTGTAATATAGCCAGACTTGGTGCCACAAGCTTGTGATTCCTTCCATGCTGGGAAGGCAAAGACTGGAAGATTCCTGGGCTCAGCCAGTATAGCTAACCAAATTGGCAAGTTCCTGGCCAACAAGAGATCCTGTCTCAAAAAACAAGATGGAGGGTGCCTAATGAATAATGTCCAAGGCTGACCTCTGGCCTCCACACAAGTGAACACACATATACACACACGTACACATAACACACAAACAGGCTTAATCTAAATGTGAATTTGGATACCAGGGGCAGGATAAGAACCCAGTGTAGGGAGAGTTTGACAGGTAATAACCAGCACACAGCTTGTTTTCTTCCTTCAAGAGCTTATCCTGCTTATTTTTTAGTGGAATTTACCAGTGTTTGTTTCTCTTTGTTTTCTTTTCTTTATTGTCTGTCTTCCTCTTTGGAATATAATGGCCTTGTCCTCTGGCTGTGCTCCACACAGCAAAGTGCCTGGTACACAGTAAAGTAAAGAAACTTAGTAACTGTTTGTTGAAGGAAGAACTGAGTGGATAAATAGAAGGGTGCAATAGTAGTAAACAAAAAGCTAACTTTGTTGTTGTTGGTGGTCTAATGTTCGTGCCCTGCAGATGTTAGCTATCCTAGTTACATAAATTGGCCAGAGTCTTAGAAACATTCCTGGAAATTTTGTCACATTTTTCACATAATACTCTGATTTTCTAATGGGAATACATTTATACATTTGAAAATATTGTGTAGGGGTATTCATTATAAGGAAAAACAATCTATAGAAAGTTTATTTTTAGCCAGGTGGTGGTACCTACTCACACTTTTTTTTTTTTAATTTATTTATTATGTATACAGTGTTCTGTCTGCAGGTATATCTGCAGGCCAGAAGAGGGCACCAGATTTCATTATGGATGGTTGTGAGCCACCATGTGGTTGCTGGGAATTGAACTCATGACCTCTGGAAGAGCAGCCAGTGCTCCTAACCGCTGAGCCATCTCTCCAGACCCCCTACTCACACTTTTAATCCCAGCACTTGGAAGGCAGAGGCAGGCAGATCTCTCTGAGTTCAAAGCCAGCCTGGTCTATAGAGGTATTTCCAGGACAGCCAGGGCTACACAGAGAAACCCTGTTTTGGAGGAGGACAAAAACAAGCTTTATTTCATTATTAATGGTAATGGTAATCTGGCTTGTGGAGTTGGAAATCATGCACATCATACACTTGACTTTGGGATTAAAAGAGTTTGTCCTGTTGTCATTGGACCAGAGTTGCTCCATGTCACAGAACATCTTCGTATCAAATCTTTAACTTCTCATCTACCTCAGGTTGTTCTGATCTACAATTTATGAAGACAGCAAGTTTCAGGCACAGGCTTCTTTGTGCTCTGTAGTAGTCCTGCTTCCGACCAGTTAAAATGACTGTGCTTAAGTTATCACCTTTTTGGGGCAAATTTGTGAGCAGGCATGTATAACCTCAATTTTTGCTTCCTTCCTAGACATATTGAAGGTTAATGGGACTTGGTCTTTCTTCATTGTTTAGCATCTGGGAGAGCCTGCAGACCTTTATAGATCTTAGTGGTATATGGCAGTATGTGACTAGGTCTCTATGTGGCAAACTCCAAGTCATTTACATCGAATTGATTAGCATACCTTGCAAAAAGTCACCCCTTTCTGCATATCTTTGGAAATATTAGGTTAGCTAACTCCTAAGATCTCCTCTAACCCCAGAATCTTTGATTCTGTGATATACTATCAGAAAACCTCAGTACCAACTCAGGAAGAGTGCGCCCATAAATAAATGTTGTCTGGAGTAGCCTTTGATGGACTTTAATAAGAGCTAAACAGAAGCTATGCTCCTGAGTCTAAGGAAGGTGAGTGAGGTGTGCATGGGGCATCTGGGCATCAGCCCATCAGGAAGGGTCGGCCTCTGGGAAGCAGTGCTTTGCAGTCTCATCCCCCTTTCCCATCCCTCGTCAGTCCTAACAGAGCCTATGTATTCCCTCTTTCAGCTTAGAGGTTATATTTTATGTTAGAACTACAAGTTATGTTACTAAAGGAAACTTTAAGTCACAAAAAAAAGCCTAATGAGGCCCCAGTATTTAGTTATCCTTTCTCTTAAGTAACATTGAAATAATTCAGAGAATTTTATACCCCTTCAAACTGACAGCTAGCTGGCTGAGGAACATGAGACTGAAATACACATTCTAGCAACCAAATATTTTCTTCCATTTCACTCCATCTCCCAGATGCCAAAAAAAGCATTAGTCATCTGGGGAGCATGGTGACTTTCATAGACATTAGCAATATAACTAAAGAGTGTCTCATGGAAGGTAAATGTTAATTAAGCTACATAGTCTATTTGTCTTAGGGAACCATACTTACATGATAATTCTTCCTCATGTCTCATGTTATCATATAGTATAGGATCGAGAGGAACAAAGAAAAGAATCCCAGAATGTGGGGACACATTTAAAAAGAAAGTTGCAGGGCCTGGTGGTGCCTGTGTTTGATTCCAGCACTCAGGTGTCACTCCTAAATTAAAGGCCCACCTTCAGCCTGCACTACATAGGGAGTTACAGGCCATCCAGTACTACATAATCAGACTCAGTTTGAGAGAGGGGAAGTAGGGGACAAAGAGGTATTTAGTTACTGGGTGACTGGAGCCTACGTATAGCTGCCTGAGAATGGATTACTGCCAGTGACCCAGAGCCACTGAATCACCCATCCCGTCCTTCTCTTACTTCCCTGCCTTCTCTCACATAAACCCATACCCAGTTTATAACCTAACCTTTAAAATTACTTAAACATAATAAGGAAAGCTAATTTTGCATATTTTTTTCGGTCTAATGTTCCTTGTCACTGGATGTTCTTCATAATCATCCTTTATAGTGTCTATAGTCATCTTATGTAGCATTTGCCTCAGTTAAATTTTAAGTTGTTTAGGAATTAAAAGGATATTTTAGATTTAAGAAGATGTTTTAAAGTTGGTAATGCAAGTTAGTATGGAAACTGAGTTAGGTATAGAACTTTAAGCTCGAGATAGATGATAGATAACAGAATATTTTTATTAGTTGCCAAATACATATGGACTGGACATTGGGAATATATGTCATACCTTATAGTTTTCATAATTGTTTCCTTATTTTGTATTATATTTATTGTTATAAGAAAAAGAGCCTTTTATTGGACTAAAAGGGGGAGATGTTGGGAAAAAATGATATAATAAAAAATTTTAAATTAAAAAATTTGCACATATGCAGTTAGTCATTCATATTCCTGGCTTTTACATGCATGGATTCAACCAACCACAAATCTGAAACTTTTGGGTTTTTTACACTGCATCTGTACTGAAAGTAGAGACAATTCTTGTAAACATGTATACAATACAGCAATTATTTCTGTAGTATTTACAGTCTGTTAGATATGCATAGGTTATATTTAAATACTTACCATTTTATTTAAGGGACCTGAGCATCCATGGAATTTGGTATCCACAAGGGATCCCGGATTCAATCCACCTTGGATTCTGAGAAACAACTAAATTTCTTCTTTTAATTTTAGGGCTGTTTTCTGTAATACAAATTTCCAGAGTTGGATCCAACTAAATCTGTAGTCCTTTGTTTTTGATTGGGGTTATTTTTATTCTTTCTAGTCTCCTTTTTTCTTAGATTTTCTGATTATAACTGACACTATCTGCATGACTTCCCTATTTTCAGCCACTTCCCACAACAGTGGTACTAAGACAGTCTGACAGTCTCCTTTGTTATGCAGCCTCCCTAGGGAGCTGACATTTGCAGAATTGTATAGAAATAAATCCTGATCCAGTCATCTTGAAGACTGTGCTGAATAATGTGGTTGAAAGGCAAGGAGATGAATGTGCTTAACCTTCACTCCTCAGTCTGCCTAATAGTCCTGATAGTCCTTGCAGTCTGATGGAATTTGAATTATGAAAACCTGTTTGTGGGCTTGTGCTAATCCCAATTAAAAGAAAGAATAGGTTTCTGTAATGAAACAAATAGAAACTGTTAAAAGACTTGCCATAAAAACCAAAAGACTTCAGTTGCTGTCATATTTATGGTACTTTCAAACGGGCAGCAGTATTTCTCATTGAACTAAGTTCCATGCGCTAAACACCCACACTTCTGGTGAAATCAGCATTTCAGATTCTAGTAGGATCAGGTTAATAATACACTGCATTAAGCATGCCTTCAGCGAGCCCTTCTCTTGAGACCCTTTGCTGGGTGCTGACTATGAGTCATTGTCTACAGATTGAGAGATCTTGTTTCACTTGCCAACAGCCAAGACCAAAAAGAAGGGGGGACTGAAATTTTTCACTGAGAGAAGTATAACCAGCCCATACTATTACAATTCTTTGACTTTCAACATAGCCATAGTACTAATAGGCACATATGCAGAGGAAAGTGCTTTCCACAAGCTTGGTGACCTCAGTTTGATATCTGGAACCCATATAAATAGGAGAAAACTGACCCTATTTTCCTGCACAACAAAGCAGACTGTCTCGGGGGGAAAAAAAATTTAAGTGCTGGGAAAAGGTTGGCTTTCTGAGACCGGATCTCCATTTATAGCCCTGACTGGCCTAGAACTCACAATGTAAACCAGGCTGTGAGTGTTCTTCCTTCCTCTCTGGGTTTGCAGATATTCTCACCAAGGCTCTTCTCCTTTGAATAAACTTTGATAATTTGGTTTGGGGTGGTGTTGTAAAAAAATCTGTCTATTCTATTCAAGTTACCGAAGTTAATGACATAAAGTTCTGTATAATATTCTTGATTAATCTCTGAGAATCTGGAATGTGTAGTGATGTCAGTCATCACTCTTACTCCTGTATGGTTTTATCCCCCAGCCTTTTTTTAAATTGATGATTCTGCTCTAATGGAGGTTCATCAAATAGTGTGGCTCTCCACAGTGAGCAAAGTTTTGGTTTCATTGACTTTTTTTCCTTGTTGGTTTCCTGTTTTATTAATTTCTGATTAGATTTTAATTATTTCCTTTCTCCTTTAATTTGGATTTAATTTGCTCTTTTATGATTTTTTTCAGGTAGAATCCAGGGATATTGATTTTAGACATTTCCCCCCTTTCTTGTGGAGGCATTTGGTAAACATTTCTGCAACATATTCCTTTAGGTTCCTTGCATGGTTCTGCTAATGTGTTAACATTCAGTTCAAGATACTTTCTGACTGGCTTTTCAGTATCTTCATTGAGTAGTGATGTAGTTGCAAGTGTGTTTTTGAGTTTCTAAGTTTTGGGGAGACTTTCCAGCTATATTTTTGCTTTATGATTTCTAGTTTAGTTACACTGTAGACAAGTAACATACTTGAGTTCTTTGAAATTTCCTGAGACTTCTTTTGTGACCTAGTATGTGATCTATAAGAGTAGGCATTCTGCTGCTGTTGAGTGCTGTGTTCTACAAATGCAGTTACATTTAGTTGGTTGATGGTATTGCCTGTGTTCTCCATATTCTTACTGCTCTGTGAGCCCCACCTGATGTGTTGTGCTAGGGAAAACAAGTCATTTCTCAAACCTGTGTGAGCTGTAGAGATAACTTTCTCTAATCCTTCTAGGTAGTTCTATTTCTGCTTCAGCTATTTTATTCATACACATATATTAAGCACTACTCAGCTGATGACTTTGAGGCCTCTGCAAATTTCTCAGGATTTCTTTCTGCCCTCCTTATTGCTGTGGTCTGAATTCTAGCCACCTTGGCCTTCATGAACTCCTGTTCCACTCACATCAGAGAGCATGCTGTCCTTGGTCTAGGAGCTTTCTAGAGTGAGTTGAGTGAATTGTTTCCCTTCCCCAGACACCACTGTCTTTCATTGCTTGGTAACCTATGTCTTGAAAACGTTCATATATTTTGAACATATTTTTTATGTTATTACATTTATTTATTGGAGTGGAGCATGCATTGTCAATCAAATAAAGATCAAAGAACAACTTGCAGGAGTCCTCATTCACTCCTTCTACCGTGAGGGTTCCAGGGATTGAACTGAGTACATCAAGTTTTGTGGCAAGCACCTTTACCCACAGAGCTGTCTTCTAGGCCCACAACTAATTTTTTAAAATTGTTTCTGGCATGAAATTCAAATCTGGTCCCTAGTATTCCAGCTTGCTTTGAAACAGAAGTTTATATATTATTTACTTAGGCAGTGTTTGGAGTAATGTCTTCTGATCTGTAGTTACTTCTCTGTCCAAGTAGAGTTCAAAAGTTCTACTAGTCCATTTTCTGCAAATAGCTGCTTTCCTCTGTCTTGGGTTTCGGCAAATTCTTCATCTGATTCTCTGTGCCTCATAAAACCAGCAAGAGGTCGTGGTATGCTAAGTACCCACATTTGCCAAGTGGGTGTTAGGGTTTAAAATTCATTGTCTCCTTTAACTCTTATGATAGCCCTGTGAAAAAGTAGCTCTCTTCATTAGAGAGATTAGGTCACTGAAGTTTAAAGACGAAATGACTTACCCAGGGTCACACATAGCAAGTAAGTGATATAGTCAGTATTCACATCCAACCTGTCAGTCACTGCTTCTATCTGTGAGAGCATCTCACACCTGAAGGTTCCAAGTACCAGAAGACAGACACTACAAAAACTCCCACAGGGTTCTTTCTGCCCTTGCAGGAAGAGTACAAATTTTACAACATTTAATGAAGGAAAAAATATGAGTACAACTAAGAATTGTTTTGATTGAAGAAAGAAGGGTTGAGAGTGTAGTCTTTAAGATAAGAGAATAAGGAAGAATGGGATTTTTGAAATGCTGGGTCAAGAAAACATGAGAACAATGAAGAGGAAATAGGAAGAGATTAGTCTAAGATACCATGCTTTAGAAAGCCGCTAGAGCCATGCAAAGCATCTGACAGTGGCTCCTGTTGTCACTAAAGCCTTCTAGTCCATTCTGTGAGAATCAAACATGAAGTAAAAACAGAGGAGGCAAAAGGAATGTTTAGTATCAGCATGGGCTGATACTAAACAAGCAAGAGAAAGTGCTCTGGACTGATTCCCAGTCCCAAAGCATAATGCATGTTAACATTCCATATGTATTTTTGGAAACTTGTTCTAACCCCATTTTTATAAATGTCTGAGTATTTTGTGTAATACAGTAAAATGTCTGTAACTTTGCCTAGAGTGTTAAAGAAAGTTCCTATGAATATATAAAATGTGTTTAAGGGGCTAGAAAGATGGCTCAGTGGTTAAGAATGTTTGTCCTGCTCTTGCAGAGAACCCAGTTCCCACCACCACAGCAGGTGGCTAGCATGTGCACAAGCGAGCACACGTGTGCACACACATACACACAAAATTAGTGGGACACTCCACCCTAGTGGAACTTCCATGTATGCCTCCTGTGCAAGGGGAAGCTCTTAGACCTCATGTGACTAACGAACTGAGGGGGACTGATACACGGAAACACCCAGAGGCATGGGAGGGGTGGGAGAGAGGGAAGAGGGTGGGAAGGCCGGCCGGGAGGGGGTGGCAATGGAGATGTAATGAAGTAATAAATAAACGTTAAAAATAATAAATAAACATAAAATAAAAATATAAATAAAATAAATCTTTAAAAAAGAAAAATATAACTGGCCATGGAAGCCTTACCTATAATCTGACTACTTAAAAGGAAGAAGCAAAGAATTCCAAGTTGAAACCAGTCTGAGATACATAGTAAGACTCTGTCTCAAATAAACAACCAAATGAAAACTGTAAAACTCTGTACATAGTAAACAATTACTCTCATGAGCCTCCTTCAGTCCCAACAAATGCTATGCAGCTTTATCTCTATGACTTTGGCTGCTCTTCATACTTCTTAGGAAAGGAGTTGGTGTTTATCATTTTGGTTTTGTTTGTTTGTTTTGGGGAGTTTTTTTTTTGGATTTCATTTTTTTTCTTTAAACATTTATTCAAGTTAATTTTCATTACATCCCCCCCTCCACTCCCTTCCAGTCCCACCCTCTACCCCCTTTCCCACCTATCCTGCTCCTCCAGTGTGGGTGCTTTCATATGTCAGCCCCCCTCGGTTATTAGTCACATGAGGGCTAAGAGCTTCCTCTTGCACAGGGGGGCATACATGGCAGTATCACTAGGGTGGAGTGCCCCACTAACAAAACAAAGTCCATGTTCCTATTCTTTTGGTCTATTGATTGTAGGATGGTTATCCTGTACTATATGACTAAAATCCAGTTATAAGTGAATGTATGCCATGTGTATCTTTTTGTAATGGCTTACTTTACTTAGCATAATTTCTTCAAAGTATATCCATATAGTAGCATGTGTCAGCCAGCATTCCTTCCTTTTTAAGACTGAGTAACATTCCCTTATCTGTGTGTACTGTTTCATTTCCCTATTCCTCTATCAGTGGAACTTTGGCTGTTGTAATATTGCTACTGTGAGCATTAGTTTGCAACCATCTGTTCTAGCCTGTGTTCTTTTTAGGTGTATACCCAGGTAAATTTTATATACTTCTCTGTTTCGTTTATTAAGGAAACATCCCTTTTTCCACAGCAGCTGTGCCATTTACAGTCCCACTACCAGTATGCAAGGTTCCAGCTTTGCTACATCCTCAGCAATACATGTTCCTTTCTCTTTTCTTGATGATAAAGACATTAATGAACATGGAATAGTATCTCATTGTGGTGGGTTTTAGTTGGTTGTTTTTATTGTTTTATGTTTGTTTTGGGGGTTGTGTTTTGTTTATTTGATTGATTGGCTACAGGAGTTCATGTAGCCCAGACTAGCCTGAACTCACTATATAGCCAAGGATAATTCTCCTGCCTTTGCCCCCCAAGTGCTGAGCTTATAGGCATGTGTGTGCTACCAAGTATTACCCTATAGCCTAAACTGGAATCACATTCAAAGCAGTTTTCCTGACTCAGCCTCCTGAGTGCTGATATTACAGATATGATCCATCATGCCTGGATTCATTGTGAGAGTGAGTGGGTTTGCTTGTTTGTTTGTTTGTTTTGATACAGGCTCTTGTAGCTCATACTGGCTTCAGACTTGCTGTGTGGCCAAAGATGACCTTGAATTTCTGATCCTCTTGCTTCTGCCTTCTGTGTGTTGAAATTGCAAGCATGCACCACCACCATACCTTTTCTAGGGGTGTGGAGAATGGAACCCAGGTCTGAATGCATACTAGGCAAGTACTCTTATAAACTGAGCTGCATCTTCAGCCTCTTCATTGTGATTCTGATAATGTCTTTCAGTAATCGAGCACTTTATCATACTTAATTCTGCTTTTGGTCATGGTTTGAGCCCTGTGTTGGGCAATATGTTTTGTAAAAACAATGTGTGAATTTGCATTTCTACTTGCCATAGTTACAAGACTGTTTCTTCTTCACATTGTTAATAACATGTATCACTCTTTGATGTTTCCTAGTGTTAGCATTCAAAAATGTTCAGAGTCCTCTGTTAGCCAGCATTTAGCAGCAAAAAGTAAAAGGATACTGATGAATTACTTCTTGTTTACTTAAAAAATTTTGTTTGTAACAGGGTCTCATTTAGCACAGAACCCACTACCTAGCTAAAGCCAGCACTACACCTGACCCAGCATTTTACTTTTGATTTTATAATATGTAAAATGCAATTGAGGATAGTCATTTCTATGTGAGGTTGAATAGATATATTAGTATTTTGAAACAAGAAGATTTTAGGAGTTTTTTTTTTCTGTTTTCTACCATTTTCATGAAATAAGTAAAGTAGCCAATGGCTTCTAATTTTTCCTAGCTTAATGCAGATGCCGAAAGAGAGGAAGGAGAAGAGATTGAAGACAACATGGATGTTTTTGATGACAGCAGCTCCAGCCCTTCTGGCACCTTAAGAAATTACCCACTCACCTGCAAAGTTGTTTATTCCTATAAGGTTTGTATCTCCTCCATATATTGGTGACAGTAAATTGTGACAACTCTGAGGATTCATGAGACTGCGTCTGCTTACACTCTGCTGGCTAGCATAAAACTGGCATCTCTTGATAGCAACAGGGTGTGGTGGTGAATGTTGAGTCTCTGCCTTCAGACTTTTCTGCTTAAACCCTGTCTCTGCTGCTTACAGCTACCCAACTGCACACTCTTTCTTTGTGAACCCATTTCAGACTTTGTTTGTTTTAGGGATTTCTTTGTTTGATAGTTTCCCTGAATCATAGGAATAGTGCTCACTGTGAAGGCTAAGTTGCACTTCCATAGTGAAGCACTGAGCACAGGACCTGCATCCCATAAGTTCTCAGTGGCTAGAGTTCACACCCCACCTTTCATAGACCCTCCATTAGGATGTCCCTCAAGATTAAGACCAGAGGAAAAATGTCTAGCAGAGTGGTTAAAGAAAAAAATACAGTATAATAGCCGTTGGCTGCAGTTCAAACTCCAGGAGCATCCAACCCCTGCCCCATGAACATCTATCTCTGTGCTGGTCACTCCTCTGCCTAGAACTCTGTTTCCTCAAGTCTCAGCTGCCTACCTCTCTCCTTTGCAGGAGAGATGGCTCAGCAGTTAGAAGCTAGTCTTGCCCTCAAAGAGTACACAAGTTCAGTTCCCAGTATCCACATAAAGATAATCTCTTATCTTTAAAAAAGAAAAAAGTACCTCTTAAGGTCGCCACCAGCAGCCTACTCTGACCCATTGTCGTCTTTCATTTATTCGGAACAGTCATGCGTTGCTTAACAGTGGTGATACATTCTGAAGAATGCAGCATTAAGTGATTTCAGTGTCATGCAAACATCATACTGGGAGCTTCCATAGCCTGATGGTGGAGCCTACTACTCATTGAGTTGTGTGCTCTCTGTGTTTTACTACTGCTCATCAGGCCATAATGAACAAAACAAGTAACACTGAATCCAGCACAAGAGACAGTGATGTAATTAAAAATAGAATAAACTTGAGAAGTATAGAGCTGCTGTCAGCCAGCATGCGGCTTCATAGTAAACTTTTGTGTGTGTGATGGATGGATTCTTATGTAGCCCAGGTTAGCCTGGGCTAAATCACTTGTAGCTGGGGATCATCTTAAATTCCAAATCCTACTGTCTCTACCTCCCAAGTGATGGAATTGCATGTGTGTACCTCCTGGTCAGCTCTATGGTAAAGATTTTGTTTTAAGTAGGAGGTGTATATTCTAATACGTTACTAAGCAGAATGTAGTAGCACATACTAAAATCCCAGTATTCAGGAACTTGAATAGGGAAGACCAGAAGATCAAAGCTACATAAATGTTGCGTTGACCTTGACCAGCAAGAACGACGCAACTCGCAAAAGCTCTTCTCAAGCAGTTTAATCAGGTCCCTTGAAAACAGTCTTCCGAATAAATCGGGCAGACCCAACCCACAGGCTAAATACTATATGAACAGCCAATCAAGTAAAGCCACGTGGTGCTATCTTCCAGGCCCACATATGCGGAAGCAAGCCAGATCAGCAGTCTTAACCAAATATGGACTTGTTTACCACCGAGAGCGCTCACCATCGGGCTGGTGGAAGGCGGAAACCGGCGCCATCTTTAGGGCGCGGCACGTCGCAACTCTCTACAGTTCCTCCTTTTTTGTTTTTAAAAATGTTGGTAGAAGTCCCTGGAAAGGCTTCGTAATCCCCATATCTGGGGATCTCACGGCGGGCCTGAGCCTGTAGGAGGGCGGTGCTCAAACTCTTACCCGTCTCTGGGTCAGCCTCCCCACTCGGGGCTGCCCTGTCTTAGGTGGCTGAGACTTATCCGTCTACTCCGTCATTGACTTACCAGACCCTAATATCCGTGGAACGAATACCTCAGTGGGCAGGGACTATGCTCAGTGAAGATTTAAGGCTTTATGGGAGCGAGCCATGCCTGAGGGGACTGGCCCGCCTCACTGGCGACAAGGGCCTGTATAATCATGGCTGCATTATGCTTCTGTGTGGCTCTCATATTGTAGATGCACCATAGGCAAACCAGAGAGGCTAGTATCATCAGTATCGCCAAAGAGCCTACGCCCGCCCACTCCTTAAGATGATCCATAGCCGCCTGTATCCAGGAAGTCAAACCATTAGCCAGGCTCAGATCCACCTGAGTAGAGTTGATGTGGACGATTGTCGCTCTCAGCTCTCTCATCTTATTTTCAAAATCAGCCGACCAATCCTATAAGAGGAGCTCTGACAATTGCTTAGACAGATTAGCAGCCTTTGTTAAATTTTGATACCGCACCGAAGTAACACACAAACCCTGCATTTTCCACTCACACCCCAACTGTGCTAGTTACCAAAGAGAATCAATCTGTTCTTGTATTAAATCTATGCATTGATTAACTATCATAAGGCCTCCTTTGAGATGAGAATTCATAGAGGTCTGAGTACCCAATGCCTGTGCTACATTGGCTGAGATGTCATTCAGGGCATTGGCAGTCTGTATAGAACTAGACAAGGCAATAGTAGCCCCCACAGCAGCAACAGTGATGGCAGTAACAATAGCTGCAGTGATGCCAAAATCTCTTTTAAGCCTGAATAGCATCATGGTATTAGGGGCCTCTACAGGAACTGGTACATATCGAGGCATTCTAGTCACCACAGCCACAGGAAAGGCTGTGGCATTCCAGCACAGAGCATAAAAGCATGTGTCCGGAGTGCATACTAACTTCTCTTCACCCAAGGATGCACTCCCATTAGTTACAATCCACAGAAAAGAAGGCCAGAGACACACTGGCGAGGCTGAAAAGGTCTTATTGCGGTAAGAATGAAACGAAGAATTCCAAGTACCAGAGCCACTACCGCTAGAAAAATCCAATTTGGTAGCGGACCCTAGGGAAAAACTACCTCTTTGACAAATTCCTCCCCCAGGCGTAAGTATAGGTCCCAAATCCATACAGCTACCATTTGCTCCACACAAAAGCCATAAATCAAAAGGATTGGTGGCAGTCTGCTGAGGATCCCTAGTAGATAAATCAAGCATTCCTGTACAAGACTTATTCACTATATTACTAATCATGGGGCTAAAGGAAAAATAATCTTGTTGAACCCAAACTGCTCTGCGCCCCTGACATCCAGTCCAGGGAAAAGGTCCTTCCTCTCCTGCGGATCCTTTACAAAAAGGTGCCCAGCGTGGCTGTCTGGGGGGGTCCCGGTTAGAGACTCGTGTGGGCCACCACCCCACAAGACGAGAACCATTGCCCAAAAACAAACCACCATCCCTACCCCCAAACCTCAGTTGTGGTAAAAAATCTGCTAACTGTTGAGACAATTTAATGCATTTTGTATCATCTGACCTATTGAAGCTCATTAAAAAGCACAGACTACCCTTTAAGCTGACATTTCTATTACCCTCTATAGGGCTTTTCTGATCATCAAAGGGAAGGTAGGGTAAGCCTAAGCTTCTATTACTGCTAAATAAGCATGGAAACACAGTTGCATCATGTCTGACCGGCATCGGCTTTAGGAATATCGACAGGATCCCCCATCTTGGCTCGGTCATTCCTGACATCATCACTGCTACTATCACCAGGATCCCTAGGAAGGTCTTCATGACGAATCTTCCTCACAAGGCGTTCAGGCACCCACACTGGATCTTGTTGATCCTGAGGAAAAACACAAACAGATCCTCTCGCCCATGTTAGCACGGGGTGAGGCCCTCGCCAAGAGCCTGTCAAAATATCCTTCCACTTCACCATGCCTTTAGGTGGACCATGGGAATCCTGATGTCTGTCCGCTGCTGAGCGGCCTTGAGCATCCAAATTTAAAAAATTTAAAGTAAATAAGGCTAAAGACATTCTCTCCTTGGGGGTACGGCCTTGGCCTATTCCCCCTTTCTGTTTTTGTAAACATTCTTTCAAGGTGCGATGAGCACGCTCCACAATTCCTTGTCCTTGAGGATTATATGGTAATCCGTGATTAAGCTGTACCTCCGTCTGGTTGCAGAAGGAGACAAAGGACTGAGCCGTATAGGCTGGTCCATTGTCCGTTTTCAGCTGTTGTGGTTTTCCCCATGCAGCCCAGGCTTCTAAGCAATGCCCTATGACATTGCGAGCCTTTTCTCCACTCATAGGTGTAGCATGTATGATACCTGAGCAAGTATCCACAGATACATGAATATATTTTAAGGTTCCAAACTCTGAAATGTGGGTAACGTCCATTTGCCAGATTTTGAGTGGCATCAACCCTCTAGGGTTCACTCCCACACTGGGAGGATGATGATGAAGCACACACTGAGGACAGTCCAAAACCACTTGTCTAGCATCTGCTCTAGACAAACGGAATTTCTGTTGTAGAGTTTTTGCATTTACATGAAATAATTGGTGAAACTGTCTGGCTTGGTCCAGGAATGAGCTCCAAAAAATGCATTCCATCCTAGTCCATTGATCAACTTTATCATTACCCTCACTTAATGGTCCAGGTAATCCTGTATGTGCTCTGATATGTTGAATATAAAAACATCTTTTTCTTTGTCAGATTAAAACTTGTAACTCTTGTAATAAGGCACATACAGTACTAATATTCTTAATAGGACCTGCTAATTCTAATACTTTCACTGCTTTGACCACATAGACTGAATCTGAAATCAAATTGAATGTAAAGTGACATTTTTTAAACACCTCAATTACTATTTTCAACTCTACTATTTGGGGGGAGCCCGGTTGAAATTGGCATAGCACGGGTTCTTGTCTTTCTATCAAATAGGCTCCGCAGCCTGTCTTTGAGCCATCAGTAAACACATTTGGTGACCCTTGAAGTGGTACTGTTGAAGTAACCTTAGGGAATATCACTGGGTGCTCCTTAAAAAATGATAGCAATGAATGTTTAGGATAATGGTTATCAATCACTCCTTTAAAGCTACATTGCAATATTGCCCAATCATCTACATTGCCACACAAAATCTTAATTTGATGACTGGAATAGGGCACTATTATACTGGCAGGAGCAACTCCAAAAGACTGTAAACATTGTTGGATACCATTCAAGGCTAAAGCAGCAACTGTAGTGGGATAATGTTTTATGGATTTTTTTTGGAGAAATCTTCGAATAAGCCCATAATAATGGTCCGTCCTGCCATAACAATCCTTTAGGTTGACCATAGGTGGCAAATATGCACAATGCAATGGGCTGTCCTTCCTGCCATCTCTTTGGGAAGGCACTCTGTAACCTTTCTTCCACTTTACATAAAGCTTTTCTTGCCTCTTCTGTTAATTGCCTAGGAGAATTAAGTGCTGAATCACCTTTCAAAATATCATATAGGGGTCTTATTTCATAATTTGGTAGCTTCAAATAGCCTCTTACCCAATTGATATCTCCTAACAACCTTTGAAAATCATTTAGAGTCTTTAAATTATCTTTTCTTATCTCAATCTTTTGAGGTATTATCTTTTCAGGTCCAATCTTTGCTCCTAAATAATTAACCACATTTTCCTTTTGAACCTTATCAGGAGCAATAAACAACCTTTTCTTTTTTAATAATTGAACTAATTCTTCATAGGCCTGATCTAACATTTGTTCATTCTTAGCTGCCAGTAAGATATCATCCATATAATGAACACATCTCAAATCTGGAAAATTCTTTCTCAAGGGAGCAATGGCTTCCCCCACATACAGTTGGCACATAGTGGGGCTGTTCGCCATGCCCTGAGGTAATACTACCCATTCAAACCGCTGATCAGGTTCTTCATGGTTACAGGATGGAACAGTAAATGCAAATCTCTCACTATCTTTGGCACACAATGGGATGGAGAAAAAACAATCCCTTATATCTATAACTATTATGGGCCATGAGGCTGGCAAAGATGATAAAAGTGGCAAGCCGCGTTGCACTGGGCCCATGATCTGCATTTGTTGATTTATGGCACGCAGGTCATGCAACAATCTCCATTTTCCAGATTTCTTTTTAATGACAAAGATAGGTGTATTCCAGAGAGATACAGATGGCTTTATATGCTTTAAAGACATCTGTTCATCCACCAACTCTTTGGCTGCATTCAATTTTACAGAGGAAAGTGGCCACTGAGGAACCCATACTGGGTCCTCCGTCTTCCAAGTTATGGGAATGCCCTCCTCAGTGGCCCCTAGGAAAAACCCAGGCCCTGTCTCTTTTGTCTTTGTTGCATAGATATGGGACTCTTCCGCCCCTGCAAATATTTTCCTATTCCAAAGCCTGGAGCATATCCCATATCTTGTATCATATGTTGGGCTGAATCAGAATAGTCATTACTCAATTTAAATCTCATATCCTTTAAAAGGTCTCTTCCCCAAAGGGAGAGAGGGAGCTCAAGTATATATGGCTGCATTTTTCCTCAGTGGCCTTCTTGGTCCTGTCACTTTAATAATCTTGCACTCATATCTGGAGTCTTAGCATAACCCAGGCCTTGAAGTGTTTGAGAAGAGGCTTGTACGGGCCAACCTGAAGGCCAGTCTTTCTTTGCTATGATACTTCTATCAGCCCCAGTATCCAAAAGGCCCAGGATCTTTTTACCATCAACTTTTAACTCCAAGACGGGGCGTTGGTCCAAATCCAAGGAGAGAAAAGTCAGATCCGTGCCCGTGGACCCAAAACTATCTTTTCCTCTCTCTTGATCCCTTGTCGCATAGCGATCATGTAAGCTCGGCAAAATGACCAACTGACCAATTCTATCTCCAGGAGAGATAGCTGTTATACCACGGGGGGAGGCTACCATGATCTTAACCACTCCTGTATAATCTGGATCTATAACCCCAGGATGGGCAATAAGTCCTCTCAAGGCTGATGATGACCTCCCTAACAGCAAACCAACTGTACCAGGTTCAAGGGGTCCTTTAAAATCTGTTTCAATTAACTGGACCCCCATTTGGGGCATTAATACGAGTCTGGTGGTGGAGCAGAGGTCCAATCCTGCTGAGCCTGCAGTAGCTCTCCGCGGTCTCTCGGATGGCAGAGGGTTGGCTATCTCTCTTGATTCTGTTCCTTGTCCTGATTCTCTACTGCCCCATATATTTGTGGGCCCTGCTGTCCGTTTTTTGGACGAGCGCCACCATAACCTTGAGTCAAAGGCTGGCCATGGATGTCTGTCACTGAACGGCACTCATTAGCCCAATGGTTCCCTTTTTTACATTTTGGGCATAACCTCGGCTGCCTGGGGCGTTGTGCATTTCCTGTACTTTCTGTACTCCTTCCCTCGGGGCATTGTCTTTTAAAGTGTCCCATCTTGCCGCACTTAAAACAAATTCCTGGACTTCCTCCATCTTTTCTGGTCAACTGTACTACTGCGGCAGCAAGACCAGCATTAGTTAATGGCCCTCCAAGTTCTCTACATACTTTCATCTAGGCTTCTAGCCCTTTGTTCTTGTAAGGGGTGATAGCAGCTCTACACTCTTTGGTGCATTGCTCATAGACCAACTGTTTTATTAGTGGCATAGCAGCATCCGGGTCACCAAAAATCTTCCCTGCAGCTTCCACCAATCATGTCACAAAGTCTGAAAAGGGCTCCATGGGGCCCTGTAGAATCTTAGTTAAGTTCCCACTCACCTCCCCTTTGTTAGGAAGGGATTTCCAAGCCTTGATAGCTGTCTGGTTTATTTGTTCATAAACCTGATTGGGATATCCTGTCTGCTGGTTGGCAAATCTCCCCTGCCCAAGCAGCATATCTCTATCCCAGGCTGGATTTCCATTTCTCTGATTAATGGCTGCTTGCTCAGTGACATATTCAATCAAGAAAGCTTTCCAGTCTAAGTATTGCCCTGGACTTAAGCAGGCGCGGGCCAGGCCACTCCAATCACTCGGGGTCATACAATGTCTGCTTAATGCTTTTACTTGAACCAATGTAAAAGAAGCGCTAATGCCATAGGTACGAACCGACTCTGCAAGGGATTTAATTACTTTAAAATCAAGCGGTTCCTCGTACCTGTTCCCTTGTGGATCTTGGTATACCAGATAGGCAAACTGTAATTCTGTTCTTACTTGTATCCACATCCCCGGGCAGAAAGATCTCCCTACTTTCAGGGACTGAACAGGCTGATCTGGTATGGAGGGGGAGTTGAAGGCGCTGCAGCAACGGCTTCACTTACACCGACCGCCGCCAACGTGGCTGAAGGCGCCGCGGTAACGGCTTCACTTACACTGACTGCCGCCAACGTGTCTTTCTCTTTTACCCTTTTCTTTTCCCTTTTTCTAATAGCAGTCCTCTCCAACTGTTCTATTAGAGCGTGTAGCTCCCCTTCAGAATCCGTGCCCTCTGAGTCCTCAAAATCTCTAAAATCTCTAAGATCGGGATAGAGAAGGACCTTCTTTTTGCTTTCCTTTTCACTGTCTGCATGCTCAGATCTTTCCCCTTGTAGCAGTTCCAAGGCTGATTCTCCCTCCTTGACTGCTTTACAGCATCTCTGATCTTCTAAACAACTCCTCACCATCTTCCAAACCGGTCTTACTCCATGTTTCAGAGTACCTTGCTCCCAAGCAAAATCCAAGTCCCTGCCTAATTTGTCCCAGCAGGATACTGTAAGATTCCCGGACACCGCAAACCACGGAGCCACGGAGTCGCATTCATTCAAAAATCTTTCTAGGGTTGACTTCTCAAGTTTCAATTTCCTAGCTAAAAGTAGCTCCTGAAGAGCCAGAAAAATTGGATGTGACTGAGACGATCCCATGATTAAAAATTTACTTTCGGTTCGCAGTTTCCCGCAAAACTTTACCTTTTGTTCGCAACTTCCCGCGAAACTTTACCTTTAGTTCACAATTTCCATGAAACTTTACCTTTAGTTCGCAATTTCCACGAAACTTTATTGTCCCAATTTATCCCGGGAACTTACCAGTGCACTGCCCCTGACTGCAGGAGTTCTGAGTCTTTTCTGGTTCCCCGTACGGGCCACCACTTGTCGCGTCGACCTCGACCAGCAAGAACGACGCAACTTGCAAAAGCTCTTCTCAAGCAGTTTAATCAGGTCCCTTGAAAACAGTCTTCCGAATAAATCGGGCAGACCCAACCCACAGGCTAAATACTATATGAACAGCCAATCAAGTAAAGCCACGTGGTGCTATCTTACAGGCCCACGTATGCGGAAGCAAGCCAGGTCAGCGGTCTTAACCAAATATGGACTTGTTTACCACCGAGAGCGCTCACCATCGGGCTGGTGGAAGGCGGAAACCGGCGCCATCTTTAGGGCGCGGCACGTCACAGCTCTCTACACATAAAGAGTTCCAGGCCAATCTACGTCAAAAAATGAACAAATAGTAAAGATAAAGAAATGGTACAATAGATTCATAAGTCATTGCCATACCCTATTATCAAGTGCTGTATACTCTACATGACTATATGTGCCATACTTCTGTATGACTAGCAGCATGGGTTTGTTCATACAAATCACTGCTACAAGCATGTGAGTAGTGTGTTACACTGTGGTATCATGATGGCTACAACATTATTAGGTGACAAAGGTTTCATCTCCATTCAATTTTATTTTTGAGATAGGGTCTCACTCTGTAACATATGATACCTTCATATTTGTGGCAGTCCTCCTGCCTCAGCCTCCCAAGTGCTGATGAACCACTGCATATGTTATACAGTCCATTATTGACCGTAACATCACAAAGCACATAATTGGACATTTGTGACCAGCTAAATTTTATCTTACCTATTTTCATATCTCTTTGTTTGGCTCCTCACTGAAGATCCACAAAAACAGAAACATTGTGTACTTCATCTGTGTGTGCTCAGCACCTGTGACAGTGCCTGGGAACAGTAAATGACCATAGAATGAGAAAATGAATGAAGCAGAGAAGGCATGAACAAATGGGTCCTTCTCTGGCTCCCATTGTAGTATAAGACACAGTAGAAGAGGACTGTGCTAAAGATGACAGGGGAGAGCTTAGAGAGACTCTTCAACTCTTGTACACTGATACCCGCCTCCACCACGGTGTGCTGAAAGTTGGCTTACATCTACTACTCAGGACCAGGAATTCATGGACTTTTTGAGTTTAACATCCATTCATTAAATTTAAACATAATACTTCTTGTTTCCTAAAAGGGTTAGTGCTTTTACCAATGTAATTCGTTTTAATAATCTTCTGAAAATTTGGAATCATCTTCTGAGATACTTGGAAAGATCTTCAAAGCTAAAGCTCAAAGTATTTCCTTATGTTTCTCCTTATTGTTATATTTACTTCAGAGTTCCAGAAATAAGATTTGTGATACTTAAATGGAGAAAACTAAGCCCCCATCTGATTTCAGACAGCTCACATTCTTCCCTGTCTGTTCTGCTGATATAGCCGGTGATTTCCCTATGGTAAATCTGACTAGAAAAAAATCTGTTTAGGAATCAGAGGTTTAGCTCCATAGTAGAGTACTTCACTAACATAAGACTCTGGGCTCAAATCACCAACCCTAGGGCCAGTGGTTGATCCTCAGAATCAAGCATGTGATATAAAAAGAGAACTGATTACCAGAAATGCACACATATACATGTAGACAAAACGGACATATGTTTTCTTAAAGAACTGGGTGCTGCATGCCTTTAATGCTAGCACTGTGGAGAAAGAGGCAAGCAGATCTTTGTGAGTTCCAGGCCAACCAGAGCTATACAGTGAGACCCCAGCTCAAAGGGGAAACAAATACAGAACTTATTATTAATGTCAAATGCAAAGGAAGAATACCAAATTGTTTGTGTACCTCCACAATCTTTGTGCACACTCCTCAGCTTTCTACCATGATAAGATGACTTTTAAAACCAGGAAAGCAAAATACAGAAATTTAAAGATAAGTGGGAATGGATTTCTGACTTACTGAATATTCAGACTTAAAAGATACAGGATTAAGATTGTATATTTAGTAGCCATTGATTAGTTACTTGCTGTCTATAGTTGGGATGAGAGGAGAAAGAAACATAGCCCTGCTTTAAGTCATTCTAAAAGAAGACTCACAGGGGTAAACAGCTAGCTGGAGTGCCATCCATGGAAGTCAGTGTCTCAGAGATACAGGGGTCTCACAGACGTAAAAGGGAAGAAGCAGATAGCTTGTGACGGCTGTTCTGGGAAAACCTGTGAGCTGTACCACAAATCACAAGTAATAGTAAGAACTATTTATTTGTTTGTTCCTAATCTCTTCAGTAACCCTATAAGGAAAAGATTATCAAATGTCCCATTCATTTAACAAATAATGTGTCAACTCCTTATTCTACCAGCATATATATACACAAAGGAATGTGGCATTGACCATTGACTATAAACTCCTGCCCTTAATGGACCTTAAATTCTAGTAGGGGGTAGGGTAGGCTGGAAAGAACCCTAAAGATCAAAGATATCTTTTTTTTTCTTTTTTAGAATTTATTTTATCCTATTATTTATTTTTATTTTTATTTATTATTTTTTTTTTTTTTTTTGGTTTTTCAAGACAGGGTTTCTCTGTGTAACATCTCTGGTTGCCCTGAACTCTCTTGGTAGACCAGGCTGGCCTTGAACTCACAGAGATCCGCCTGCCTCTGCCTCCCGAGTGCTGGGATTAAAGGCGTGTGCCACTATGCCCGGCTATTTTTATTTTTTATGTATATTGGGATTAAAGGCGTGCGCCACTATGCCCGGCTATTTTTATTTTTTATGTATATTGGGATTAAAGGCGTGCGCCACT
>CAJQZJ010001826.1:20269031-20295649 GCA_907164525.1 Lophiomys imhausi | reverse complement strand
GAGGCAGAGGCAGGCGGATCTTTGTGAGTTCGAGGCCAGCCTGGTCTACAAAGCGAGTCCAGGACAGCCAGAGATATTCAGAGAAACCCTGTCTCGAAAAACCACAAAAAAAAAAAAAAAAAAAAAAGAATCCACTTTTCAGCTGGGCAGTGGTGACACACACCTTTAATTCAACAGTTGTAGCAGGGGGATCTCTGAACAGTTTGAGGCCAGCCTGGTCTACAGAGCCAGTTCTGGGATAGCCAGAGTTACACAGAAAACTGTCTCAAAACCCACCCCCATCTCTACCACCCCCAAAAAAGAGAATCGTTTTTCTGGTAGCTGGAGAGATGGCTCAGCAGTTAAGACAACTGGCTGCTCTTTCAGAGGATGCCGGCTCATAGCCATCTGTACAGTTCCAGGGATCTAGTGCCCTCTCTGGCCTTGAAGGACACTGCATGCACATGGTATACAGAGATGCATGAAGTCGAAACACTCGTATACATTACAGTATGGTTTTTTTTTTTAAGAACCTATTTTTCTGTGTTTGCTTCTTTGAAGGACTTTGAAGTAATATATACTTCATGACCTCAGAGAGCTTACATTCTGAAGGATATATTCTGACAATTAGTTATCTCTGCAGTGAGTGGTCTGTTAGCCTTTACTTTGCTCTCATTGCACCCTCATCGACCACTGCTCTCCCAGGCGGTAGCCTGAAAGCTGCTAATCTAGAGGATATGAGGCAATTTTATTTTATCCAAATGTTAAACCTTGATTCTTTGATCCACTGGCTTTATTCATTCACAGATGCACATTGAGAACCTTGCTGGTGTTATGGGAAATATTCTTTTTCCCTATTCTATAGAATACTCGCTATTGTCATTGTTATGGGAAGACACTGCAGGACAGCAGTTAGGCTGTGTATACATTTTTAAAGCCTTGCTACTGCCTGGGCATGGTGGCACATGCCTGTAATTCCCAACATTTGGGAAGCTGAGATAGGAGGGTCATGAGTTTAAAACCAGCCTAAGCTGTAATCATAACAAGACCTTGTCTCAAAGAGAAAAAAATTTGATCTGGCAGCTTAGTAAAGAGTGTGGAAGGAAGCAAAATAGACCGAGGGGAGCCCACTAGGTGGCTGGAGCAGACAGTGGCAGCAAGGCTGCCAGATGAGGGGATGGAGTAAAGAGGATGCCCCTGTCCGTTTCATGGTTCTGTTTCTTGGCTGAATCTGTTGAAGCCATTGAAACTCACTCTCACTGTCGATCTCATCTACCCTCATGACCATGAAAACCGTTCCTATACCAACCACTCCCACATTCATCTCTCTCTTATAACCTTCGGGTTTGTGGGATCACAGCTTAGATTTCCTAAACCTGCAAACTCGGCAAAATGGAGTTAAATCTCTTCCCTTCTGGACTTGTTTCCTCTCCACCTTGCCTATGTACATGAGTGGAAGCCACGCCCTCCTCCGTGTCCTGGAATAATTTCTGTTGCCTTACTGGTCCCAGCCTCCTACCCCTCAACACAAACACAGTGACAGGTCCTGCTGGGTTTACTCTCAGGACCTTCAGCAGCTCTGCACTATTTAAATTAACATCCACTTTCATCAGATGACCAGAACATCTCCCAACTCATCTTCCAAAGCACTCTTGCCACTTGCAGTCTCTTCTTAAGATGTCAAGTCATGTTTCCCACCCACTCCGTACAACCAGCCAAAACTTCTGCCTAGAGAATAAAACCCAAGTTTGCTTCTTTTCTTTCTTCTTTAACTTCTTTTTTCAGTGCTGGGGATTGAACCCAGAGACTTGAGCTTGCTAAGCAAACACTCTACCTACCACTGGGCTAAATTCCCAGCTCCATATTTTTTGTTTGGTTTGGTTTTTGAGACAAAATCACACTGTATAGCCCAGGCTAGCCTGCATCTTTCTGCAATTCTCCTGCTTCTGCTTGCTGCATGCTGGGATTATAAAGCATGTACCACCATGCCTGGCTACCCAAGTTTCTTACTGTAACTTAAAAAGGCCCTTCGCTACTTGCCCCAGCCCACCTCTCCAGCCTCCCTCCCTGTGGCTCTCCTCAGAGACATGGTGAAGCATTTCCAGTCCCTACACTGGGTCTTCTTTTTGCCACCCCCAGGCCTTTAGTTTGAAGAAGGGTTTTAGGACTACAGCAACTGTGTGTGCCTTGGGACTTCCAGCATAACAAACAATCTGATCTGACCTTTCATGCTGAATGGGGCAGGGAACACATGGAAGGCTGAGAGCATTTCCTGGGCCCTCGGGTGTCAGTGTCCATAAAGAGAACCATTGGGGCTTTCTGTGTGCCAGACTCTGAATCAGGAGGCTGACAGTCCTATAATTGTCTCTTGCTCAGGTTCGGGCGGCACCCCCGCCACCCACACAGAACCGACGGCCAGCTGAGAAAATGGAAGATGTGGAGATCACACTGGTGTGACAGTGGGTTTACCTTCCATTACTGCTACAATCAAGGCCAGGCTTGGAGTTTGGCCAGTCTTGTTTTTAGGCACCTTTGCATGATGATGACTCTTGGACAGAGCAAAACTAAGGAGGATTCTATGTGACTGGTTGGCCTGATTGTGCCTTTTTGTTGTCATTTTCTGTGTCATCTCTAACATAGCACAAATCATAGCGGGTCCTAGCAGAGGGGAGCAGCTCTCCTGCCTTATGGTGGCCCATTTTTATATGAGACTCATGGCCAGGCCTAGATCCAGGGCACAGACCCAGAATTACCAATCATATGCACTCATACAGTATATTACTGTGGCCACGAGGCTATGGCAAAGATCTCATCTTTCTTCAAGTGGATTTTGCTCTTCTGATTACGTATTCATCAGATCATGTTTGCTGTATAAGGAAACAAGAGGGATCCAGGAGAGGCTGGCTCCTCCCCAAGGTTTACTCCCATACTGAAAATGCAGCCTTACTGGGAAGAAAGTGGACTGCCTGAGCTTAGCGCCAATTGCATTAATGCACATCTCTTCCCCAACTAACAGATTTAAAATAACAGTGTCCTTTGTATTAATATTTATGCCATTCATTTAGTATTAGTGGGCTAACCTGGAGGGGCTGAAGCCACATCTTGCCCATCACATAGACTAGTAGAAGGGAGGCTATGGAAGAAGCAGAAATGGAGCTTCCACATCTGAAATGAGCCACTTTAATGTTCTTTTTGCTTTGGGTATTTTTTCCTCTTGGTTTTTACAGCGTATACCCTTCTGACCATTATCCTTTGATCCCAAGTGTCTGGCTGCATTGAGGACAGAAGCCTACATTGCTCAGCTTCTCTGCTGGGAATGCCCTTAGATATTGTTTTATTCCCAAGCCAGAGTACTGGCCCAGACATCTGGGTTGTGATTGTGTAGATCAGCTGTCACCTTCTGAAAGTGCAGCTTCAGGTCCCACTGTCCTGACATTTGTCTGGGGTGATGGGGTGAAGAACCTGTGGGTCCTGGAGGAACCTGCTTTCTGTGGAAGATAAAGGACTGCACACCTGCACAGGTGAGAACAAGGAGACCAGCATCTCCTGCAGGTCATGGAAGAGCCACATGGTGTTCTCTTTAGCCTCAGCAGTAGGGCCCACTCTGTGAACTGTAGGTCTTCTTGACCTAGGGAACAAAGTGGTGTTTGCCAATTCTCTTTTACCTTGGTTAGGAAATGAAATTCACAAATTTAAAAGTTGTATGATGCTTTGAAATTTCCATCCCTCCTGAGAATCTCTAAAAACTTGAAATGTTCACATGTCCCCGTGGGATTTCTGACTGACATCAGAGCTGAGGGGATTTTCAGTTCATTTGATTTCTTTAGCAGTAATACTCTGATGAATCTTCTCCATGAACTTGGGTTTTTGTTTTTTGCATTTCTTTATCTGTTGATCTATTTGAGGTCTTTTTATGTTTACCAAACTTATTCTTAAGTTTAAAAAATTAAGGGGTATTTTAAGATTTTCAAATTTGCTGATCTTCAAGTGCTTATAACAGAGCAGTTCCTGCAACCCACTCATGTATTCTTTTTAGGTAACTAAATTGTCTTTGGATTTGAGTTTCCCATAACCTCAAGAGTTATTTGGACTCTTTTGTTATATTTTAAAATATTTTTTAGAAGAGCTGCTAATTTTATTTAAAAAAAAAAACAAAGTTGTAAAAATATGCCTCCTTTAAAAAAACAAAACAACCTTCTCTCCAGGCCGAACCGGCATCACCATGCACTGGTCAGGGCTCAGAGGGAGCCTCCGTGCAGATGCGCTTTCTTTACAGTGGCTGTAAAAAGTTTGTATTTATTATGTATAAAATGTTAAATAATAAAAAATGGGATTAAGTTTTCCAAGTGTCCTGATAAAAGATTTGATTAAACAGTCCTTGAGAGAGAGTAGAGAAAGGAGGATGCTTCTGACAAAACACCCCTTGCTTAAACCATTTATCATGTGCAGTGAGCAAGAAATGAGTCTACCCAGGTAACAGAGACCCTGATGCTATTCTTGTCCAGCAAGAGGAAAGAAAAGACAGGTTCTGTATTTGAGACCAGGACTATAAAACAAGACATGTTGGTGATCTGGTTACAAGCTCTGTGGCTTTCAAACGACCAGACCAAGAACTAGAGCCTAGCTCAGGTGTGGAGGAACTCAAAAGAAGCTCTTACCTGGAGCAGTGTTAATCCCTTTGCAGGGATTTTCCTGGGCATGTGTGTTTATTCTGCTTATTAGTGTTCCATAATACTCTGGAGTTTATGTCATTTTCTGATTTACTTTCTTTGTTTTTGTCATGTCTTTTTAACTATCATGTGTATGATATATATGTGAGTACAAGTATGTATGTGTGTACCACAGCATATTTGGGGATCAGGACAATTTTTAGAGATGGTTTTCTCTCCACTTGCTGAGGCAGGTCTCATTTTTGCTGTGCTGTGTATTCCAGGCTATCTGGCCCTCATGTTCCTGGACCCCCTGTCTTACAGAAGTGCTAGGCCACAAATGTGTACTACTGTATCCTGCTTTTTATTTTTTACTTTATTTTTTTGCCTATGGGTTCTGGAGGTTGAACTCAGGTGGACAAGCTTGTGCAGCAAGAGCTTTACTCAGTGAGTGCTCTCACCAGTCACGGTCTCCTCATTCTTTTTGATGGCTGCAATTATTCAGTTGTCTGGCTATATGATAATTTAATCATTTCTTTAATGAAGGGCATTTAAGTAGTGTCTAGCTATTTGCTTCTAGGAAAGTGAAGCTAAAATTGTATATACTTCTTTATAAATTTGTTACAGTGTAAATATTGGGCAAATTCCTAAGTGTAGAATTTGACAGAAAAGTTATATATTTACTTTTGTTAAATTTGTGCCAAATTGGCTTCCAAAAGAATTGCATCAGTTTGCATTTCCACCAACAGCATATGGAGCAACATGGACCTGGAAGTCAAGTATGGGTTATTAAATCATGGCTGAGCCACTTGGAGCAGCTACAAGGGCTGATGTTGTACCCTGCAGCTGAGGAGAAGCCTGGATCCAGGAAGGACACAAAGTATGCAGCACAGGGTGGCATATAAATACATCTCCAGTGTCGTCTCTCAGCCTTCAAGGTCTTCAAGATGAAGGGTCCTCTTCCACCCCCCAGCCACACAGTGACCCACATGTAGAATGGGGTTTGAAGTGCCATAGGTCTGGAAAAGACTATAAGGACACATCTTCTACAGTGCAAGCACTCACTTTCAAGCCTGGCACTAGTCTTGGAGGCCTGGTCTTTAACTTAGGCTAGAGTTTTGCTAGTTGTCCTACCCCAGTGTCATCCATGGTGACTTCCTTTGTCACAGGAACTGACTAAGCTGTCATGCCACAGACTCATTGTTCATTACCTGGCCCTGCCTCTCTGAGCCCAGGTCCATAAGTCAGAGTCAGAGCAGGAGGATGTTATCTGGCTTAAGCCCTGCCACTGCCTAATAGGACATCCTTCCCTCCCTGCTGCCACTACCCCATCTTTAAGACTGATGTAATGAAGGTGACTTTGATGGTCTTATCCAGTTCTCCCCTTAGATAAGCTGAGTTATTCTAGATGCAGGAGGAAATTACACAAAAGCTTACGGTGTTTGAAAAGACATGGATTTTTTAGGATGACAGAAAAGAAATATTCAGGTCCCTGGACTCATTTCCGGAAACAGGGCAGCCATTATGCTCTTTATTATGATGTCACTCCCAAGCTGCCCCAGTCACACTGCTCAAGGAGTCCAGCCACAGCTCAGGATTTGGTTCTAATTACTGCCCAGCGCTCTCTGAGTGGCCTTAAGACAGTATCTGGCTGCACTGAATCTCTGCATTTATCTAGTTTAAGTTGGTGTATATATCCATGTGTCAGACAAGCAACCAAATTACAGAACTGTTATGTCAGGAAGGGGAGAACTGACTTTCTGAAATCCTGCAACTTGACATAACCAGTTTAGTTTCCTCCCAGACTCTTGCTGGGTTTGCTTTGTGAACTGCATGAACTGCAAAGAACCATGAGACACCAAAAAGTGTTGTGCCTAGACTATTTTCCTTTGGACCAGTGGCCAAGAAAACACATAGGACTCCTTCATGTCTTTTCCTGAGAGCGCTGTTCAGGGAACATGTTTTTGTAATGTTACCCTGAAGCATAGTAGAAAGGAACCTGTGAGCAGGGATCACAGACTTGTATGCCAAACACACCAGTAAGGGGCAGGGAAAGAACTGGGTGAAGACCCGTGGACAACCCTGCCATGATCTAAGTCTCAGCCTTCGACTTCCTCATCTGTAACTTGGGAGTGAGAATATAAACTGCCTCAGATCCAAGAGGATTAAATTTGATAATGTGCAGATGAGCTGAAGATAGTGACTAGTGTGTGTATTTCCACCAGACTGGTACCCATGCTATGTCTGAATCTCACAAGTGGGCCTACACCTGGTGTCAGGATTCCTCCAGGGGCCACCTACAGAACACTGGAGGAGCTCACATCTTGTGGAAGAGACTCAAGAACAGGCTTGAGCTAGGACTGGCAGTAGGATCCCTACATCAGGACTTGTCTCCCTGCAGTCTCAGGATCAGGAAGGCCTGAGCTTGGGCAGTTCAGGCAGCAGCCCTCACATCTGTAGATCAGCCCCTGAAGGAAGTTCCATGGTGGGGAGGGGTACACACAGAGCCTGGAAGCCACTGTGACTTCCCTGAGATTTTTAATGAGGTAAGAGTAGGAGTGGAAGCTAAACTGGTTTCCACAAGACTAGGCCAGTTCCTCTACTGAACCTGAGGCTAGTTTTTGCCAAAGAGAATCAGACTCTTCAACCCATTTTTTTGTGGTTTGGCTTCTTTTTAAACGGTTTTGAACAGTCTCATGTAGCCCAGGCTGGCCTACAATTCATGATGACCTTGGATTTCTGATCTTGGCTTCTAACTGCTGAGATTCCAGGCATAATATATAGCACACAGTTTTATGTGGTGCAGGAGAATGAATTAGAAACCATAGGGTCTCTCCTTTGCTGGCCCTGGCCCTTCCTCAGGAATTCATATGAGCTCCCTCATGAGAGCCAGAGGGGCAGATGGGTCCCTGTACCCAGGAGTGGTTCACATTTCCTGGGTAACTCTTATGGGTCATTAAAATAGGGTTCACTACTACCTGAGATATGACAAAAATCTGGAGGGACTTGACCCAGATGGTGTGGCTGGCAGCAGCCTCACAGGATTCACTTTGGTGTCCCTGCATGTGCCTCCAGAGATAATCTTCAGCTCAGAGTCCAAAGTGGAAGAGCATTTGGGAGAGTCAGATTAGGCATGGCTCCACGTACCCCAGGTGGAGGAGCCTTGCCCATTTGGGGACCTTTGTCTCTTGAGATTTTGGTTTTGTAGTATGGGGCTGGAGAAATGACTCAGAGGTTAAGAGCACTTGCTGCTCTTGCAGAGGACCTGGGTTCAGTTCCCAGCAGCCACATGACAGCTCATAACCATCCATAACTTCAGTTTAAGAAGACCTGTCCTCTGTGGGAATCAGGCACACACACACACACTGCACTTACATACATGTGGCAAGATACTCATACACATACAATAATCTTATAAAAAGAAGAATGAGGATGTGGGTTGAGGATATACTTGGTAGACTGCTTTCCTAACCCACACAAAGCCCTGAGGTTTAGTCCCCAGAACCATATGGGGTGAGGTACACATCTGTAATGGCAGCACTTGGGAGGTGGAGGCACAGGCAGGAGAAACATGTTCAAGGGCATACTCAGCTACATAATAGAGTACTTTTGAGGCTGCAGGTGAGATGCAGAACCACTCAACTGTGTTAGTGGCTGTGTGACCTTGAATGACAACCTTCAAGCCTCTTTTTTCACTTGTACATGTTCCATCATAACTGCTTGGGAGGAACAATTAAAGCTGCAGCGAGCCCAGCAAGGCTAAGGCCTGGGTGATCCTCAATAATGGTGGCCACTGGGAGTGTTAGTCTTTCCCAGAAGGCAGGGAGGAAAAAAAAAAGCCTCTGCTGACCAAACAACTAGTGACCCCTGGTGGCCACTGAGAGCTGCACCAAGGGGCTGGGCCAGGGCTGAGGGGCAGAGCTTGAACTGCTGGAATGTCCCATTCCTGGAGGAAGCATTTCCTGTGGCTTCCAAGCCAGGCCTGGATGCAGGGAATACTGTTCCAACTCTCAACAATTGCTCCCAGTTTTAAGAAGGAAGATAAACTGGACTTGGGAGACCAAGGTCTCTTACCCAACCTGACAGGTAAGGGTAGGCTGTCAATAAGGGAATCCCAAAAGACAACCTGAATTGCCATTGGGAGAAACAAGAACATTAAAGGCAGAGGAAGTAGGACACCAAAGTGTTGAACTTCTGAAGGCTAAGGGGACTTCTGACCATGCTGACCCTGACACCTTAGATGCTGAGGGCTGAAACAGTAAATGCTTGTCATGTCAGCACTGAAGCTGAAGCCAGATTTCCACAAGTTCTGAGCCTACTCTTGGCTATTGCAGTATACCTGAATAGCCAGGGTTACATAACATGACCTTGTCCAAAACAACAACAAAAACTGAGGAAACTGGGCTCTGGTGAGGACAAGACTCAGGGAGTAAAGGCATGTTTAGAGAGGAGCACCAAACAGCAGCCCAGAGAGTGGTGGTGTGGCTGTGAGGGGCAGAGGTAACACACAAGGCAGGGAGATCGTGGAAGAAGAGACCTTCTGTCATCCAGAAGATAGGGCTGCAGGCCAGGCCATGGCTCGTCTCCAGGCAGGCCTACTACCAAGTACTCTGATGATACCCTTTCCATCAGGGCCACTCCCTAGCTGCACAGCTGCTCTTTACTGCTCTTGCTTGGGCCTTTCTTCATGCTGTTCCATGGTTGAGACTGGAGCAGCCCATCTCCCAGGCAGAAGCTGTGCTACAAGGCCCTAGCTCTATGGAAAGAGACCAAGCCTAAGTCTCCCAGTACCCCCAGATGCTTCAAAGAGGCCAAACACAGCTTAGATACAGTTTTTAACACTCTGAGGAGAGTAAAGAGGTTTTTTAAGATTGTAGTTCCTAGCCCTCACTTTGATTTTAAACAAACAGGCCAGGTCCTGCCAGGCCCTCACATAAAATCTACAGCAGACCCCAACCCCGGCTCTGAAGTATTGAGCAGAAGGAAGCTGTTCTCCTGGCTTCTGGCTTCAGAACAGTCCGACCATACAGGGAAATTGTGCCGCTAGTGCCAGAGCACCGCCTTCCTGCCATGATCCACACTTACAACATGGGTCCCGGAGAAGCACCAGGCCACGGCGTTGACAGCAGTGCTGAAGGGAGGGAAGACAAACTTCAGGCAGGCAGCCTGACTCTGGCCCTAGACATCCAACTAAGCCCAAGACCATTTCCTCATTCATAAAATGAACTCCCAGGACTGTGGCAGCGATGGGCTCAAATGCATATGGAGGATCTGGGGACATGTCAGAATGTGGAAGGTATGCATATGGTCTGCTTACCAGTGGGGTCCCTGAAGGCTGCTCTCCAGTTTCCCAGTGTTCACATCCCAGATGTACAGGGCTCCATTTGAGGAGCCTGCCAGTGCATAGCTTCTGTCAGGGCTGTACAGGTCATAGCAAATGAGAGATCAGAAGTACAGGTGCACACACACACGGGTCAGGGCTGTACAGGTCACAGCAAACGAGATCAGAAGTACAGGTGCACACACACACGGGTCAGGGCTGTACAGGTCACAGCAAACGAGATCAGAAGTACAGGTGCACACGGGTCAGGGCTGTACAGGTCATAGCAAACGAGATCAGAAGTACAAGTGCACACACACACGGGTCAGGGCTGTACAGGTCATAGCAAACGAGAGATCAGAAGTACAGGTGCACACACACACACGGGTCAGGGCTGTACAGGTCACAGCAAACAAGAGATCAGAAGTACAGGTGCACACACATGGGTCAGGGCTGTACAGGTCACAGCAAATGAGATCAGAAGTACAGGTGCACACACACACACACACACACACACACACACACACACACACACACGGGCTTCACAGGTATGCCCTCCCAGACACACCTGAACACAGCTTTGGTCCAGTCAGAACTGCACTTGAAGCCATCTGCCCTGAGGACAGAACAGGGCTGGAGTCAGAATGCAAGCTGCTATGCGTATGCCAGTCTTCTTCCAGATGTGAAAAGTGGCCAGCACTTTAGCAGGTCACAGCCTAGAGGGGCTACCAGGGAGTGCCCTCCAGGACCTGCCTGCCTTGCACAGGAGAGGCCCAGCTGGCCCAGGCCAGTACCTGAACACCTGTCGGATATTGCTGATTCGCAGGTCGATAACCTTGAGTGTATTGTCTCGAGAACAACTAAGCAGATGCAGCTGGTCGTGGCTGAGGTTCAGGGAGGTAACCCGGCCCTGCACAGGGATGACCTGGATACAGTGGGGTCCCCTGAGGGGGTAGGGATAGAGAGGAATGAGGAAGAGGCATCCTAGGGCACTTTTGACAGGCTGTATGTCACCACTTTCCCCACCTAACATATTTCAGAGACACCCCCAGAGCTTAAATCCCTGGGGGTGAGGCTGACAAGACTACTATCCCCGCTACAGCCAGCTCTCTCCATTGAAAATTGGAGCCTTTAGAAGACTTGGGTCACTGGGAATAATGGGTGATAGCCAGTTTGGTAGCACAGGCCTCTAATCACCACTGAGGCAGGAAAGTCATAAGTTTAAGGCCAGCCTGGAAAACTTTATTAAGATCCTGTCTCAAATAAGACTATAAAAGGACTGGGAACATTCTCCTAGCAGACATAAAGCCCTGAGTTCAACCACTAGGAAAAGAGCAATCTCAAAAAGAGGCTGCAAAGACCTACAGAGCTCTAGTCCTGCTTGTATCAGCCATTCATGCCAAATGCTGGGCTTATTACTTTAAAAAGCAACTATTCCTTTGTTGCTTTTTTTTTTTTGATTAAAAAGTGGCGATAATATGAAAAAGGTGCTGGTTATAAAGCCTGGAAAAGAGTTCACTGCTGACTGAGAACTACTGAGAAGGTGGCACAGCTCCCCAGACACACTGAGCCCTCAAAGACCGTGCCCTGCAAAAGCCACCTACTGGCAGTGGCAGCCCCACAACCACACTTCCCTAAGGTTCCATAACTATTCCTGCCACAGCCAGTGAAAGGAACAAAAACTTAGAGGCCTCCCCAACCCACAGCCCATGCTTGTCACCTGCTATCCCAGAACCGTATCTTCTGGTCATTGTGGCCACTGATGATGATGTGGTCCCCGCACACCACATCATTACAGTAGGAAAGTACATTGATGGTCCTGGAACCTGAGGACCAATGGGGAGATTGCAGAGTCTCAGAGAGTCATCAGGAGCCACTAAATGTGGGGACTCTAAGGTCAAGTAGGGCAGTCTCCTTCCAAAACAGGCTTTCTCAGCCCAGGGCTCACACGATCTAATCCACCTACCAAAGACCAGGGTCACCAGGAAAGCAGGACGAGAGCAGCAGTAAGTGACAGAAAGGGGAAATCATTAGAGGTTTGAGCCCAGATGGATATGAATCCCAAAGCCACCACCACCACAGAGCAAGGTAAGGTTCCTGGTGACTGGGAGTTGGGGCAAATGGGACTGAGCCTCACAGTAGGCACGGCCCAGGTCCCACTCCTTCACTGTCCGGTCTCGGCTCCCAGTCACTGCCTGGTGTCTTGTTAGCTTGAACTTGGCAGCTGTCACTTTGTCCTTGTGTCCAGACAATGTCTCCTGTCCCCATAGAAAGCACAGATTAAGCCAAGCCCCCATTTTGGCCACTCTACAAATCCTGAGGCATGACTCTTTTAATTCTTGGGCAGCCTCACAAGCCAGGCCTCACCTTGGACTGCGTCTCTCCCACCTTCCAGAGCTGGGCAGCCTGGTTGTAAGTAGCTGCCAAAACCTGGGAGCCCTAGAGAGAGGGAGTAAAAGAAGTCCTGGGCCAATTAGGTCTGGCAGAGGCTTTGGCCCTCAGGCCAGAAAGCCAGGGTAGAGGCTGCCTCCAAACTTCCCAGTCACTGAGGCAAGTAGGGGAGCCATAGCCCAGGGAAGTGAGTGCAGCTCCTCTATGGCAGGTTCTAAGAGATCACAATGTGCCCTCAGGCCCTAGAGACCACTGCCCAGGTGACACCGATGCCATGGGGCAAAGTCTCCTTACTGAGGGGTCAAAATCCACACTGGTGATGCTGCCACCTGCTCCTTCTAGGGTCTGGTTGGCCTTCAGGCGACCTGACAGAGCAGGGGAAGGGACAGTGAAATGAGATTATTAGCCTTACAAAATACAGGAACTGAGTCAGAGCAGGAAATAGAAGACAAAATGACTGGTCTGGTCTGGGGCCTGGTGTGGTGGCTGCACCTCTTCTAACTGCTGGTATAGCCCTGGGAGAAACTAGGTAGTTCATGATGCTAGAGAAGAGGAACTGTCCCTAGGTCATACTGCAGGCCAGGTCAGACAAGCTGGAGACGCATTTGTGGGAAGTCTTCAAGAACTGGTGTTGAGCGGGGCATAGTAGCACACACCTTTAATCTCAGCACTTGGGAGGCAAAGGCAGGTGGATCTCTGTGAGTTCAAAGCTAACATGGTCTACAAAGTGAGTCCAGGACAGCCAAGAATACACAGAGAAACCCTGTCTCTGAGAAAAAATAAAAATAAATAAAGTTGGTGTTGAATTCCCCTCCCGAGAGTGCACAGGGTCTAAAACAAGGTGGAGAGTCAGTGTTGGTCACCTCACTGATTTCTGGTAGGGCAAGTGATACTAGAATAAGATGTAGCTATCTATGCCAGGCACATTGGCACAGAGTTAATACCAGCAACGGGGAGGCAAAGGCACACAGATTTCTGTTTGAGGCCAGGCTGGTCTACATAGTGAGTTCCAGGCCACTATCTAAAAATTAAAAAGTCTTGGAAGACCCAGGGACTTACCCAAGACCTAGCTCTGTATGCCTTCAGGATGGTCAGGGTCCCTACCTCCTCCAACAGCAGCTATCTGGGCTTGGCCCTCCCAGTTCTGCAAGCCTGAACCAAAGAGCTTTTCCTTCAGAGCAACAACTTCAGTTCCCCTCCTCCCCAAGAGTTCTTTAGCCACTGTTCATAGGATCATTCCAGTGGCGGAGGGCAGAGGACAGGTGTAGACCACAGCCAACCCAGGATCAAGCTGAGAATGGGGTCTGCAGAGAAAGTGCTGGGTTGGCTTTCAGGAAGGAACACTTACCTCCCACTACATTCCAGAGGTGGATAAGCCGGTCAGCGCCTCCAGTGGCCAGGAGGCTGCTGTTGGGGCCAAAACAAACAGCATTGACCTCAGAGAGATGGGCATCCTGCAAAAAAAAAAAAAAAAGGGGAGGGGTGGTATCCCAGATCTTCCCCATGCATACCTCTTTGTGCCCACTCATGGGCGATTTCACACCTATTACTGGCTTGGCAGTTCCTTTTGAGGGTCTTTGCAAACCTGAGTTTCAAAACTTGGCCCCAGCAGGTCTTTGAAGCAATGCCTAGGTCCCTGCTGTCTCGTGCCCCAAGTTGGGTGCCTGCCTCCTGTCTCGCTCTCTCTAGTCTGTGTTCCACTGTAAAATGCTGTGGTTCCTACCACAGGCTGCAGGCAAACTCCTCCAGCCTTGCTTTCCTATCCCACTTTGCCCACCCCTAAACATTCTTATCAGCACCCCAGCTCCTTCCTTACCAAGACGTCCTGAGGCTGGGTAGGAATTTGGGCAGACACACACACAGGGATGCTTTGGTACCGCTGCTCAGAGGCACCCCCAACTGAGTGGCCTCTCCTCTTCTTGAAGCTACAGGGTTAGGGACAGAAAAGCATTCATCAAAACCTGCTGACATGGGGACTTTAAGCTCTCCTGAGGCAGCAACAACAAGAAGCAGACATGGCAGGTGGCAGGACATTACCCAAGGGATAGTGAACAAGGTCCACAACCCAGCCTGACCGCTGTGAGGATGTGAGCTCTGTATACTGAGACAAGCAGACACAAGACAGAGTGAGTACAGAGAAACATTAGGGCTGGCTGGAACTTCAGTCATAGCATTACCATTGCTAGGCTAAGAAACTGAGCAAATCTTAGACATTTCTGAGCCTCAGTTTCCCAACTGAGTGGGAGTTCTTGATCAACCTCGGGCTAGCAGTCAGTCCCCTGAGGACTCTGAATAAGGACAGAGCATTTTGAATCTAGAAAATAATTATCAGATTTGGTCTTGAGCTATCACCCAGATCCTGCCTGTGGAGCCCAACAAGATTCACATACAGACATGCGCCAAATGGCTGGACAGACCAAGGCTAGGCTCAGAAGCCTTACAGGGAGTGCCAATCCCTTCACACATGTACACACACACACTTACTCCAGCAGCCCCTTCACCACATCCACACAGCGGGACAGTGTCAGAGAGGTGGCCGAGGCAGACCTGGGGCAGAATGGAGAGATACACTGAGAGCCTGGCTTATAGTTGTGCCAACAGCAGTTGCTGATCCCTGTATTTTGCTATGGACCTTTGAGGAGGCTCATGCTCACTCAAGCAGGAACTACAACTCGTCTCCTTGGAGACTAGGTGATATTTGGCATAGACTAACCCAGAAGGGTGGAGGGAACAAGAACCTTAACAATGACCACCTCCCCAGGTCTCCACCAAAATGGTACAGAGTCTCATTCCTGAAGTCCTCACCAACAAAAGTTCCTGAGAGACCAAGCCCCAGCCTGTGGAGAGGGCTAAGGAAGAAAATGGTGCTCCCAGGTGGGCATGATAGAAGACTGAGATGGTGAGTGGGAGAAACCCCAGCTTGCCCAGCTTGCTAAGCAGCACCCCCCCCCCAACACCCAAGAAAATGTCAAGCTGGGATATCTAGACTCATCAGGGTTGCCAAGAATTTGGGGAGCCACATTTCATGGTGCTCCTGTTCATTCACTGCCCCAGGGACATAGGTGCCTGAAAAGGAAAGGCTTCTGGAAAAGAGCCTTCAGGCCCACAAATGGGGAAGGAGTGACAGCCCAATGACAGACCAATCATGCTGGCACATGCTGATAGTCCCAGCTATTGGGAGGTAAAGGCAGAAAGATCAGGAGCTCAAGATCGTCCTTGACTACATACTGAGGCTGAGGTCAGCAGAGAGACACCCAAAGATTCAAGCTCTCATCGGATCTCAAGTGTGAACAACTTTGACACAGGATCACACTCAGGTGTACTCACTAACCTTGCACATGTGCTCATGTCCCTGTGTAGACATACACATGCACTCCTGTGCTTACACACACCAGCCTGGGACACCTGAGTGTCAGGGTCTGTCCACTTCCCTCCCAGGGACACCCTTTCATAAGCCTTATAGCTCACCCTCAAGAGCCCTGGTTCCTGGAAGCAGAGAATGAGATAGCACTGCTCTTGGCACTGGAGGTCAGCCCAGTGTTGGGCTGTACACGGGCCTCTCCAAAAGCTGGCCCCAATCCTAGAAGACATAGGCAGCCTCCCGGGTGGGGGGGCCAGGTGAGAGTACCTGAATGCTCACCTGAAAGACCTCTTCCACTTTTCACAAGTCTCACTCTCTAGGAACTCGGGCATAGTGGCAGGAGCTAGAGTCACAGACTCCTCCTTGGTCCCAGCTTCTAGAGTGTTTGGGATCCTGGGAGGGAAAAGCAGCTCAGGAAGACCAAAGAAGAAGGCTGCCCCAGTCTGCCACAGCGTTAGAGAAGTGATGGCCCACCAGAGGCTAAGAGTTATGTACTGGCTTTCGTGATCCCACATATCTCTACACGTATCCAGTGACCTGACCTGTGTACATGGGCACCCGAGTGTATTTGTAGCCACTTGCAGGCCAGCAGGAGTGGGGTGCGAATAGACTGTGGGTCGTGAACACATCCTAGGGCAGCTCCCCAATACTAGACTCATCCCTGTCCCCTCCCCATTCTTACTCGCTGATGCTCACAGTCCGCTTAGCCGCCTTCTTCAGTTCCTGGGACACCCGAACCTGGTTGGCCCTGGCAGAAAGGAAAGCATCCTAAAGGCTAAAAGAGGTGCTTTGCAGATCGGGCGTCCCAGCCCAAGCAGGACTCTTCCGATCAGTGGGAGGCCTTGCCCCCCCCCCCCCCCCCCCCCCCTTCCACCCAGGGGGGGGCCCGCCCCCCCCCCCCCCCCGCGCCCGCCCTTTCAACCAGGGTGAGTCCAGGTTGCCTCCCCAGGGGCGTGGCCCAGAGCCTTCACCTCTCTCTGCGCTCATTACGCAGATTGCGCTCAGCCGCGGCGCGCGCCTTATGCTGAACCAGCCGCTCCAGCAAGTCGCGGGCCTCTTCCTGGAGCCTGCGCAGTGCAGCCTCCTGGTGCGTAGCTTGCTCTCGCAGAGTCTCGTAGGCTTCTCTCTGCGCGGCGTTCTCCGCCTGCAGTTCCTCCAGCTGTCGGAACTGCTGCGCCCGCCCCTCCTGTAGCTGCACTACGCAGGCCTGCAAGGCTTCCAGCCTACAGAGCAGAGACATCAGGCAGTGAGTGGCCTCTTGGGTCCCTTAATCCCCAACCATAGGTCTAGGGGGCGCTTGGGGACCAGAGGAAAGCTCTAGGGGCCCTTCCCATCCCTCTTGCCTAGGGCAGAGACCACGCCCGACCCTCATCTCACCTGCCCTGCCGCTCCTCCAGCTGTGACTGCAGGGTGTCTAGGGCTGCGCTCTTTTTCACAACCTGGTAGGCCATCTGGGGAGGAGAATTGGCATGGGTGGACCTAGCCAGCCACCACCCCTCTGCCCCGTTCCTGACAAAGAAGCCCAGACCGACATAGGTTTGCATATTGTATGAGGATGCCTTGCAGCTTCATGGGATAAATGTCAGAGCTAGGGCTCTGGAGTCTGACCCCTAAGTGTCAGTCCTGGCGGTGTCCTTTATTTTCTCGGTGACCCTGCGGCAGACATTTAACCTGCAGCAAGAGGAATCTGCTCCATTTCCTAACCTCTAAAAAGGCAGGACGGTGCTTTCTTAATTACAAGGTAACCCAGAACTATCAGGAACCTAAAATAATGGCAGACTATTAGCTCGCACTTGTGTAATGCCTTGTCGCAAGCACTCTATACACAGACTCTCAGACTCCATAACACCAAAGGGAAGCACTGCCGTTTTCATTTTACACGTGAGGTGTAAGTGACTTACCCAAAGTTACACACCTAAGTGGCAGACCTTATGACTTGAACCCAGGCCACCTAACTACTTTATGCGCCATGTAAAGTACTGGTGTACTTAGGGGTGCAAGGGATGTGAGTTCTATTTCCCATCTCCCAACATCTGGCTTTCTAGCCCATCCTCCACCACTGGCCGACCCAGGCAGCCCTCAGAAGAGAAGCAGCACCAGAGTAAGAAGAACGCAGGAGAGCACTACCCAGACTCAGTCCTGGAGCTGTAGGATGAGGTTATGTCAGCACTCCTTCCACTGAGAGCTAAGAACTGAGAAGGATGCAGGGATGCAGCCCCATCGCTGGTCAGAGCTTTGCCCTGGGGGGAACAGATCTGCCCTGTCCTGGGCAAAGCTCTGCTCACCAGTGGGAGAAGATCAGGATAAACATCTGTGACTCAGGAGGCACTCAGTCCTGATGCAGCTGGTGTACCAGGGTGGGTTAGGGATTGGAATGTAAAATAAAAAGGAAATCTTAAAAAAAAAAAAAATCTGTGGCTCAGGAAATGATGGCAGCTGGGGACGCTTCTTACTAACTTGTTCCTAGTTCTTTCTTCCCAGGGCCTGAGAAGCAAGCCTTGACACAGCTCTCCATGTGAGAGGCCTAGAGAGGGACCTTGCACAGGCCGGGTGGGATGACCATTCCATTATAACAAAATTATAACAAAACTCTATTATAACATCATTTTTTTCAAGACAGGGTTTCTTTGTGTAGCTTTGGCTTTCCTGTAGACTCACTCAGTAGGCCATGCTAGCTTTGAACTCACAGGCATCCACCTGCCTCTGCCTCCTTAGTTCTAGGACTAAAGGTGTGCACCACCACCACCATGGCCACTCCAGCTCATTTCATCATTTTCAGCACTGAGAAAGCCAATTACCATCTCCCCTCACCTGTCACTTGCTTTCAAAGTTCAAATGATAGAGGTAGAAACAGATTAGTGGTTGCCAAGGATTAGAGATGTTCAGGTATGACTAAAAAGGGTATTGAGAAAGAGATCTTGTAAACAAACACTGCAATATCATAATGATTACACAAATCTCATGATAATGTCACACCACTGTCAAATATAACCACATAGCACTCTGGGGAGAGGCTCTCAAATGCCTTCCTAATCCACTCCCACCTTGTGTTGGGCTGGTGAGGAAGCATGCTATAATGACTTGTGATTACTGGCTCATCACGGTCTCCATGGAAACCCAGAGGGCCAGGTCTTGTTTATGGCCACACTCCCTGTTCCTTGGATTGTCAATAAATAGTTGTTGAAAGAATGAATGAAGAATCACAGAAAGTGGATTTGTGTGGGTAAAGGTTCGAGTCCGGGGTCCGCATGTCTAAGCCCCAGTATACTCCTCTGCAGCTATAAGGCTGTGGAGGACTGACTGATGTAATGTATCAAATACAGTGCTGTTCACTGTCTGGCTTCTTGGAACCCTCTCTCCCAATCCCGTCATTCTCAGGCCCCGCCCTGCTTACCTCACCACAGACCAGCTGCAGCCCTTTCTCCTCCTCCTGCCACTTCACCCTCAGAGAGGCTGGCGATGAGAGCTCCTCCCTGACAACCAATAAGAATAATTCATGGCCCCTCCCCTCACCCCAGTGCCCAAAGTATAGCCTAAGACTGCTCCCATAAAAAGCTTGAGGAGCCATTCGCTTTTTCTTGGGGTAGGTGGAAGCCAATCTGAGAAAAAGCAGTCTCAGAAATAAGTTGTCCATGACCCTCTGATCTAGCATGGTCCAGATTTTGGGCCTCTGCCAGTGACGATCCTCAGGAAGCCCCTCCCAGCACAATGGCGCTTGGCTTTCCCAGAACTCAGGAGCCCAAAATGGTATTCTGAGATCAAGACCAGCCTGGGCTACATAACAAGACCCTGTTAAAAATAGCTCAGAGTTGGAAAAAATGGTTCAGTCAGCACACTGCTTGCCACACAGGAATAGGGACCGGAGTTTGGGCCCCAGCAGCCACATTAAACAGCTTGGCACTTCGCAAGAGCTGATGAAATTGAAGCAGGCAGCTACAGGTTCAGTGCAGGACCTCGTCTCAAAAACTAAGGTGGTGGGCTGGAGAGATGGTTCAGCAGTTAACAGCAGTGGCTGTTCTTCCAAAGGACCCGGGGTTCAAATCCCAGCACCCACAAGGCAGTTCACAGCTGTCTGTAATGACTGGGCATGGTGGCACACACGCCTTTAATCCCGGCACTCAGGAGGCAGAGGCAGGCAGAGAAAAACAAAAAAACCTAAGATGGTAAGACATAATTAAGAAAGACACATGACATCAGCCTCTACACACAAAAGAGAACCAAGTGTGACACGGTGGCACACATCTGTAATCCCTGAGGTGGAAGCAGGAAAATCAGGAGTTCAAGGTCATTTTCAACCTGCCTAAGCTACATCCTCTTATCAGTTCTGTCTCCCAATCTACTCCCTGCTCTTGTCTTTGCTCTCTCTTTGGAATAGGTAGGAAGACCCTTTTTGTAGCTATCAGGTAAGTATAGGGAGAAGGAAAAGACTCAGAATCGGGAAACAGGAGTAAGGGATTGGACAGGAGGCAAATGCACAGAGTCCGGGGAAAAAGATATTAAGTTAGCCGGCTTGGGGAGGACTCAAGAGGCTGTCCACTGCTCCCTCTCACATCCCCAACAGCTCTAAGCTGATGAGGTGCCAGGCTGAGCACAGCAAAGAGGCAGACCGGAGCAGCACTGCAGCCCACTGCCAACACTCACAGATGAACTCACCAGGAGTCCTGATGGGAGGTGGAGGTGACATCCTTTGGCTCTGACTTCAATTTTTCTGAGAACTTGGCTAGCACTTCAGCCTTCTCTAGGAGACGGTTATCTGGGGATGCAAGAGGGCGAGCCTGTGGCAGAGGCAGACACTTGCTACCCCTGGACATACAAGTCACCTCAGGCTGGGATGACTGCAAGGGCCCAGGGGTCCTGAGAATAGGGAAGCTCCTAGGGGATATCTATGTCTGACAAAGCCTCTTCACAACCCTGGCCCACAGGCCCACCCAGGAGACAAGGACAGGCGTGACTAGGTAACACTTGAAAGGACAGAAGGAAGGCAGGGGATTTGGGATTAATTCATCTCTCCCAGAGGTAAAGTCTGGAGCCCAAGTGTGTTGAAGCAAACAAAGCCACCTGCCTGTGGCCTCCAGCAAGTCACTTCCCCTTCAAGGCCTCTAAGTTTACAATGAAGTAATTCTCACTTCCACCCAGTAGCTTCCCCCAGGTCAATATTAAAGTCCTTGAGCAATTATCTAACAAATGTTCCCCAGTTAGTTGGTTTGACCTTGGACCCCTTCATCCACATCCCTTTCCAGTCGTTTCCGCTTTTAGAAAAAAAAAAAAAAAGTTCCAGGGCAGACTAAGGCTGATAATAAACTCAGGCCCAGACCTTCATCTCCTTTCCCTCACTGTCTACCTTGACTGAGGTTCCTGTGCCCAGGCTAATTCTCAAAACTCTACCCCAGATCCCAAGACATTGCATGCGCCAAGCCACCCCCCTGCCCCAGCATATAAGGTGACAAAAAGCCTCATTTGCAAGTAAAAAAAAAATCTGCGGTTAAGGACTTGAATTACCCAAGACCACAGCCTGAGTCTCTCCAAGTCCCCAGACTTGCATCTCCCATAGAACTTTTGGGGGTGGCCCCTCCCTCAAACCAATCTTCTCAATGCCCATCAGAGCAGTTGGAAAAATGAGGTTGCCTGGAAGTGGAGGTATACAACCCCAGGAGAGAGCCAGCCCCTAGAAAGTTCCAAGGAAAACCAAGTTTAATTGTGTAGATGCATCAAAATTAGCACCAAGTAAGGAAGCAGTAGAAACTGTGGTTAGACTTTCAGCCTCAAACTTACAGTCACGGCTGACCAAGAGGCAGTAAATACAGATGCACTCTAGTGGATCTCGGCTTGAACTGCCACACCCCCTCCTGACCAAACTGCCCAGAAATAACCGTAGGTAGGCGAGCTTAACTTTCACGGGCGTGACAGGCACCTTGAAGAAGCCCGGGGCTCCTTCGGGCTATGATCCGCTAGGCACTAAGGTGCTCCACGAACCAACGCCAGGATAACCTATCCGTGGCAGAACCTACCAGCGTCTCGCTCCTTCCATTCGGCCACCATGGCTGCTCTTGCAACGCCTACCTTCTTTAACTGGACTCTGGGGACCAAAGTGAGTAGTGACCAGTTCCTGCCCATGTGATCGCCTGAAAGGGGCACTCGGCAAAACCGGCACTGAGTAACAGAGCTTGTGTCTAGGATGCTTAAGGGAGGCAGAGCCGAGCCTTGAGGGCTAAGCGGCGCCTGGGCTGCAAACGACAGGCAGGGAGTCTGCCTGCCCGGAGAGGGGCGTAACAGGTCCCAGAGGCAAGACCAGGCCACCGAGACCGCGCAGCTGAGTCACAAGCTGAGCGGCGGGACAAGCCTTCTCTCCCCGTGCGGGGAGCCCCATCGCCTCAAAGGCAGTCATCCCTGAGCCCCCCTGGGCGCACTCACAAGCTGGGACTAGCTCCAGGAAGAGCGCCTTTTGCGTGCGGTCCCGATGCCGCAGCTGCCGCACGATGTGGCGCTTCCAGACGGCAGCGGGCGCGCAGGGACCGCAGGGGGCGCCGGGTCCCGCCATGGCCGCCGAGTCCCGGGAGGCCGCGCACAGCTCCAGCCGCGGCGGGGTGGGCGGGGCCTCTCGGAGACTCCGTGACGTCAGGGCGGCAGCGGCGGGGAATCCCCGGGCCCTACCAACGAGTTTATGGGGTAGTGCTGGATGCCTCAAGCCGGGTTCTGCAGCGGCTGGGACAAAAACTTCTCCCTCAAAGGAGCACGTCCGTCCCCGGGGTAAGCAGCGGGAGACCACAGCCTCCCTGACGCCTGTGGGCGCGTCCGGGGCGGAGCCTCGGGGCCGCTCCCGGACCGGTGTCAGAAGCTGAGGATGCTTCTCGCGGTAGGAAACAGCACCGGACTCGAGCTCCCGGAAGGGGAGACCCTGCCACCCCGGGGCTGTATAGCGCCAGGCACAAGCAGTCTAACCGAAGAGATTGCCTGAAGGAGCCCCACTTTTGCCAGATGGTGACAGCTGAGTGAGGTTTTTGAGGGATCAACCAAGAGCATTAAACAGAGGGAGAAGGGTAAAGGACTCTTTTAAGCCCTGGAAAGAACAAGTGAACAAGTTGCATAAAAATTACCAACGCAGGCCAGAGGTGTTAGGGTTCTTGCTAAGCCTGCAAGAGGGCCTACATTCAAGGTCCCGCGCTTCACAGTTGTTAGGACAGGAAGCAGAACTATCCGTTGGAGGAGCAAGATTTGGAGACCCCGTCGATAGCAAAATTTAGAGCTCTAAGAAAGGCACAGTTTATCTGGAATACCCCAGGCTTAGAGGAGAGAACGGGCTTGTTTGCCTGAGGCTGGATGCAGTAGGTACCTGAGGTAGCCTGAAACGCTCTGACTCAGGGCTTATCTGGTCCCGATTTTGGGCAGAAGCACAGACATCTCTTGTGGGTACATTTGACAGTGAATCCTAGGCTCAGAGAAAACTGTTCTAGCAAAGTGTCTATCCAGAGTTCTGAAGATACAGACTGTGGTAAAGAATGACAGGAGAGGCTGGGCGTGGTGGCAAACGCCTTTGCCTCTAATCCCAGCACTCGGCAGGTAGAGACAGGTGGATCTGTGGGAGTTCGAGGCCAGCCTGGTCTACAAAGCAAATGAGTCCAGAACAGCCAGGGCTATTACATAGAGAAACCCTGTCTTGAAAAAAAAAAAAAAAAAAAAAAAATGACAGGAGAGATTCACTGGGCCCGGTCTCAAAATGTGACATGCCCGGGAAGGTTCAACTGGTCCTGTCTTCACTTAGTGAAGGCAGACCTGGCTATTCCTGGGAAATAAATCAGAGGGCAATGTCAGGCAGCCCTCCAGGCCCTAGAGGTGACAAGTCTTGAGAAACTGATGGTCTGTTACAGGACTTGGAAAAAAGTAAAGGCAACTGACACTCGCGGGACACTGTATCCTGTTGTCCTTTGAAGCCACAGTGAAGCTGAACATGATGGCCCACACCTGTAATCCTAGCACTAATGCCAGCTTGGGGTGCACAGTGAGTTCCAAACCATTCTGGGTTACAAACCAAGACTGTGACTCCAAACACTATGAACTCACCTTAGTCCCGCATGTGCCTTTGTCTTGGACCCTCTCGGCCTTGGCAATGTTCCTGCTGGAAGTCTGGCTCTACTCACACATCACATCCAGGAACTCTCGCTGGGCCATGCACAGAGCCAAGGCTTCTGTGATGCAGCCTGCCCACTCCCAGCCCTTCACAGTGTGCTGCACCTTTCAAGTAAGAAGTCATGTTGTGGGCAGGTTTCCTAATTTTTTTTAAGTTTATTTTTAATCATGTATGTATGTGAGTATGTCCACATGAGTGCAGGTGCCTGCAAAGTCTAGAGGCATGTGAACCTCTGGAACTAAAGTTACAGGCGGTTGTAAGATGTCTTACATGGGAGCTGGGAAACGGACTCATGTCCTCTAGAAGATCAGTATCTGCTCTTAACCACTGAGCCATCTTTTCAACACTCCTAATGCTTTTTTAGCATACAAAATGCTGCTAGAAAATTTAAAGTAATTTTGTAACTTTTGAGTGGTGGTTGATTCAAAAAGTGTGGTGCTGTACCTCCAGCTCTAAAGTTTTTGTTTATTCATTTTGATTTTTTTTTAACCCACTGGGTCCAGTTAGTGCTACCTCTATGTGAATGGCTATGGAGTCATTCCCTGGGGCATGGGAAACCTACTAGTGGGACACACCCGTAAAATTTTATTTCAAAGCTGGGCAGTGATGGCATATGTCTTTAATCCCAGCACTCCAGAGGCATAGGCAGAGGCAGAGGACTCTCTGAGTTTGAGGCCAGCCTGGTTTATAGAGTGAGTTCCAGGACAGCCAGGGCTACACGAAGAAACCCTGTCTGGAAAAAAACTAATTAAAAAAAAAAAAAGGAAGGATCAAATAGAATCTGATTATTCATGTCTCTTGTTGTTTGTTTTTGTGACAGGGTCTCACTGTGTAATCCTGGCTGTCCTGGTACTCAAATCAGGATGACATTGAACTCAGAGACATCCACCTGGCTCTCCTCCCAAGTGTTGAGGTTAAAGGCTTGTGCCACTAGACTGGATGTCTCCCTCATTTTTTTGTTTTGCTTTGTTGTTTTTTCCTTTTTTTTTGTCATAGTTTTCAGGCTTAGTGACATCTGAATGTGTTGTATATGAACTTGGAGTTTTAAAAATCAGATAAAACCAAGAACCTGGTATTATCATCTTGGGGCAAATCTGTAAGTGTACTTGTTTATTTTTGTGGTTCTTGGAATTGAACCCAGGGCCTCACATACCTAGGCAATAGTCTATTCCTGAGCAATAATTCCAAACCCAGGCTTATTTTTATTTTATGAGTACTTTTAAAATCCTCTTTATATATGTCTGTCTGTCATCCATCTATTTGTCTGTACTGGGAAGCTAACCCAGGCCTCAGACATGTTAAACAAGCACTCTACCACGGTTATATTCCTGACTCACTCACCTTTTTAACCCTCTGAATAAACTAACCACTCCTCCCAAGATCTGGGATAACAGGCATATACCACACAGCCTGGCTTCAAATCTCTCATACAATGGCACTAATTCCACCTACAAGGCTGCAGCCCACGTGACTTACTTTCTAAATGTCCCCATCCCTTAATACTATTGTTAGGTAGTGGGGCTCCAGCATGAGTTTAGGGTGATGCCCACATTCACACCCTAGCACAGTGTGTATACGCAGGACTGACTAGTCCTTTCAAGGGAAGACTATTCCAGATTGGATGAACTGAAATATCTCACCTCTTCCCTCCAAGTGGAAAAACTTGAGATTTCAGCATCATTTCATAGTGGCTAATGCTATGAAATGGGCAAGGAAGGGGAAGGTAACCCCATATTAGTCTAGAAACTGAGTCAAAGTTACATAGATAAGAGAAGTACAGATCTGCTCAAATGAAATTCAGCAATGTGGAGAGGGATGAAGTGGCAAGAGGGTGCTTGACAAGTAAGTCAAACTCTTAAGTTGTCTGAGTGTATTTGGTTTAAAGAAGTGTTCAAGAGAACTGGGGGTGTGGAGAGCTGGAGCGGAGCACTGGCCTAGCAAGCACAAGACCCTGGCTTTAATCTGAAGCAAGAGGAAAACAGGGAGAACCAAAGCAAAGCTTCTGTCCACTACTCATCCTCCTCCCAGCTACACTAAGGCCACACTCCTTGCCCCTGCACAGAGCTTTCAAAATGGCCCCTGAAAGTCTCCATACTCCATGAAAGGAGACGTCTTGGAAACTTCCAAAGATTAAGAGCAATGGCTGTTCTCTTTGATTTGAACAAAGACACTCAAAGGATCCAGGTTCAAATCTCAGCACCCATATGGCAGTTTATGGCTGTCTGTAATTGCCTGGTATGGTGGTGCACACCTTTAATCCCAACACTGGTCTACAAAGTGAGTCCAGGACAGGCAGGGCTACACAGAGATTCTCCCCGCCTCCACCAAAAAAAAAAAAAAAAACACAAGGATTTGTTATGTGTCTTGGGATGCTCTTGAATTTGTGATCCCTCTGCCTCCCAAGTGTTGGAAGATCAGAAGCGTGTGTAAAACCATGTCTAGCAGTCAACTTAACTTCATCGGACAATGGTTTTTGCTTTGAAACAGGGTCTTGCCATGTAGCTTTTCACTAACTTTGTAGACTGGCCTAGCCTCAATCTCATAATAATTCTCTTGCTTTAATTGTCATCTGCTGGGATTCTAGGCAAGTGCCATCACAAGGGGCTGAGATTTGTCTGACTGGGCTACAATAACCTAAAATGTTGACATCCTCTAGGCTCTGTCACAGCCCATTATCCTTCTGCACATTCTCTTTGGATGACCTCATTTAATTCCTTCCATCTGCTTAGGACTCTCAAAGCCCAAACTCAAGCCTTTCTCCTGTACCGAGGACATCTTCTCTCAAGCCTTTCT
>CAJQZJ010001826.1:20258183-20269021 GCA_907164525.1 Lophiomys imhausi | reverse complement strand
CTCAAGCCTTTCTTCTGTACTGAGGACATCTTCTCTCAAGCCTTTCTTCTGTACTGAGGACATCTTCTCTCAAGCGTTTCTCCTGTACTGAGGACATCTTCTGCATATTTGCCCACAAGTTCCTCTGTGTGTTCAAAACTCTTTTCAGCTACCCTTTTCTTTTCTTTTCTTTTCTTTTTTTTTTTTTTTTTTTTTTTTGGTTTTTCGAGACAGGGTTTCTCTGTTTAACAGCTCTGGCTGTCCTGGACTCGCTTTGTAGACCAGGCTGGCCTCGAACTCGCAAAGATCCGCCTGCCTCTGCCTCCCAAGTGCTGGGATTAAAGGCGTGCACCACCACCGCCCGGCTCATCAGCTAACCTTTTCTTTGGTTGGAGGAAGACCAAAATTCACTGCTCTGTGTCAGCACTGGCCACCTCTGGCTATGGGATGGGTGGCACACACCCCTCACGAATAACAGGTAGCTTTCTGCCCCATATTCAAACTGCAGTAACACAGACATCTGATCAATGTCTTTAAAAAAAAAAAAAAAGAAAAGAAAGAAAAGTGGGGATGGGGCTAGGTCTGAGGCTTGATTCCCAGCACCCACCTGATGGCTCACAACACCTGTAACTCTAGTTCCAAAAGATCTGACACTTTCTTCTGTGCCAGAACAAGACCCCAAAGTCACACCCAGTGACTTGGTCCTATGAATCTTCACCTGGAAGGTGGCCTTTGCATGGTCATTAGTTCAGTGTGCTTGAAGCTGTCTGTGAACCATCAGAAAGATCTCGATGTAGACCAACAGTACTGTAGGCAGGACGTACTCAAAGAAACCGAAATACATCATATAGCTCTCGCAGACCATATTTGAGAAGAGACACGTCATGAGATGGAGTTTTCATCACAGGCTTTGGTGACATTCTTTTCATTTCTCTACCCCAGGGGTAAAATTAATATGAAGCCAAACACACAGACCCAGAGAACAGCAATGAGCCCCTTTAAGAGCTCAGGACCCAGGGATCAGTTACATAATGGAGTGGGCTGCTACAGCGGCTCTGCCAGAAACACCAGAAAGTGGCTGGTGGGTGTTGGCGGCAGCACGCAGCACATGCCTCTTGCAGTGCATCCCAGCATGTTGTCCACTATCATCAGCATAGTGCCAACACAACAGCACAGACCTCACCTCACAGTGAAGGAGAGTTTATTCTGGAGCCAAAAATGAGTGAAATGGCCCAGAAAACACAGATAAGGTTACCCCAAATACTACATGCTCCAAAGTAGTAACTATGAAATTTTTATAGTAACAGAACAGAGTGACAAACCAAGACACTTTTCAGATATATTAGTAGAAACATCAGGTGGGCAGGTTACAGCAAAGCAGGGAAATACTTGCTACAGGCCTCAGGCTATCTAATGACAGCTCTTAGCCTGTGGGTTGGTGAAAGCTAGACACATATTTACACATTCCAAAGAAGACTTTACCTGATAGCCACAAGGATGTCAGGTCAAATGCAAAGGTGGGCAATGAATGGCTATTTAGAGAATTAAAGATAGTTCAAGATAATTTAGCTCTAGAACTGTAACATTCCAGCTATCCATGATAATTTAAGTTTTTATCAGCCAGACAGCTTGTTAGAATGTTATAACTGTGGCTTTTTTTTTTTTCCTTTCTGGAAATTTGGTTTGAAGCACAATGGATGGCACATCCCATGATTTTGGTTGAACAGCAGCCAGTAACCTCAGTCACCTCTCCCAGCCTCAGCCAACTAAGTCTGGTGGTCAGGTGAGATTTAAGCAACACGGTTTGCAAGGCTCAATCAAGTCTGCACTGCCAAGTGGACTCAGAATCTTGTTTCCTTGGAAACAATAAAATTAAGAGATGTAGCACAGTGGTTCTCAACCTGTGGGCCATCAACCCTTTAGGAGTCAGAGGACCCTTTCACAGGGGTCACCTAAGACCATCAAAACCCACAGATATTTACATTACTATTCATAACAGTAGGAAAATTAGTTATGAAGTAGCAATGAAATAATTGTATGGTTGCAGGTCAGCACAGCATCAGGAACTGTACTAAAGGGTCGCAACATTAGGAAGGTTGAGAGCCACTGATGTAACATGCTCAGAAACCTGTTACCTGGATGCCTGAACCTGAGTCCACTCAGTGGCTCAGATCCCCCACCTCCCGGCAAGACTCAGTTTTGTTCATATCATTTCCAACAGCAAAGTTCCTGAGAGCCTACAATTTCAGCAAACAAGCCTGCTGGGTTGGTAAGAAATAAATTGTAACTCAAAGCAGGAGGTCATTATAACATTTTTATAGCTGCAGTATGTCCTTGGGAAAATATATTTCATGCTAATTTTACAGCTGGCTTTCTCTGTGCCTATTATCCTGGCCTAATGAACAGTAGGGAAGATTTTTACAATTCAAACTAATTTTGGGGTTGCAAGGGACAAACAATGGAGGAAGAAGGAAGTGAGTAGACAGGAAGAAACTGAGCCTCACAAAGTGAGACTATGAAGACTACAATAGGTTTAACTTATGTAGCTGTCCAATAAAGTAGCCCTTAGCTACAAGCTATCCACCTACATTAGTTAAAACTAATTACATTAAAAATTACATTCATTTAGGGTGGTATATCAAATCCAGGGCATTGTATCTGCTAGGCAAACACTTTACCACTGAGGTTCCACTGTGGATCCCAGTCTGACCTTAGACTCATGTCCCTCCCTTCTCCAACACCTGGGAGCCGGGATTACAGGTACGGGGCACCAAGGTCGCCTAAAATTTTTAATTCTTTCATGGTATTTAGCCATGTGTCAAGTAGCCACAGATAAGTGGGCTAATGTTTTGGGCTATGCAGGCAGAGAATATCTTCATCATTGCACAAAGCTCTTCTTAAGCTGGGTATGCTGGTGCAGACCTGTAATCGCAGCAACACATAAAACACACACACACAATACATACACACACACACCCGGGGGGTGGGGGGGGTTGTATTTGATAGCAGTAGGATAGAAGAATCCAAGGTAATGATGATCTGAGTGCAGACAATTTAGCATTCTTTCTAAGACACAAGCTAGCTACTGTGTTATTTACGCATTATTAGAATCAATCAGCCCTTGTTTATAGCCCAGGCTCGACCACCGCCTCACTGCCTTGCCCCTCCAGAATAAGATCTCCACTATCTCCAACTCCAAACTCCCAACATGCCCTTCTGCGACCCCCCACTCTCCGGCTTTCGGGAAATGTAGTTTTTACTAAGGTGAAGCACAGCGCCCAAACCTCTGCGCTTCGCCCGTCCGGCGCTAAGTCCCGGAGCCATGGTAGATTGACGCACGAAGCTTCACGGGGCGGTGACTTTGTGCCCCTCGTTACTCCACGGCTATGAAAACGCCTAGACCCACGGGAAACCCCACGGGATCGCGGTAGCATAGAGTTCACAACCACTAGGGGGCTGAAGGGAAGCTGCTAGTCCATCGGGAGCTCGGGGCGTGCTCGATGGAAAGCGCACGCGCAACTGCGGGCCTCGCAGCCTCGGTAAACACCAAAAGGCGCCTGCGCGATTGAAGGCCCTCACGTTGGACGCGCGGGGGCGCCTGAGCAAAGAGTAGTAACGGAACTGTCCACTCATCATCATTCTATGACCTTTTTATTGTTTGCAAAGCACAGCCCCCTCGTTGCCTTGATCCTCACACGGGACTTTTACAAAAAAGCATAAAGGACCAGAGAAGGATTCCAGAGCTATAACCCAGTCTCCACTTTTGACTTGCTGTTTGACTTGGGTAAATTGCTTCCTTAGGAACCTAAGCTTCCTCATTTATAGATGGAACCAGGTGGTTGGGAGGATCAAATGAGATCCAAGGATGAAAATGAAACTCCCAGACAGTCTGCAAAGGCAGAAGATTATTACAGTCAGTTGATTGCAGGCTAAGATTGCATTTCCTCTTTCTGCAAATTGTAAACCCGAAAGCACCAAATGCTCAGAACCAGCGCAGGTCACTATGTGAACAAGGGCTAGAGACTAGCCTTTCTGCCTTTGGGCCTAGAGCCCTTACTCACATCCGAAGAACCAGCTTCTTTGTTGGATATAGGCTTAGCAAGCCCACCTGTTCCAGAAAGGCCTTGGGGGAGTCACTGTTCTGCTTCTGACCTAGCTAGGCCTGATGAGAAAGGCCCAGGTCCATTGGGTTGACCAACAGTCTCAAGAAGCAGATGAGGATCTGATCATCCTGGAGGAAGACAACATGTAGATTAAGGCCCCTTAATACGTGGGTCAAGACCCCCTTGGGGTTGAATATCACATATCCTTCATATCAGATATTTATGATTTGTAGCAGTGGCAAAATTACAATTATGAAGTAGCAATGAAATAATTGTATGGTTGAGGGTCACCACAACATGAGGAACTGTACTAAAGGGTCACAACAGTAGGAAGGTTAGAACCGCTGGGTAGCTGGAGCTGTAGAAACTGTCCTTTTCAAGACAGTACCCCAGATGTGGCAGGTGAGGGGTGGCACCACTAAGGGAAGCAGACTCTGAATGGAAAGGAAAGGGAAGGCACTGGACTCCTGGGCCTAGGGTGCACTGCTGCTCAGATCGCTTTAGTTGGGGCCAGCAGCACCCGGACGTGATAGTGGAGCTGTCCCACGTGGTGATGGGAAATGATGCACATTGAGCTGAGGCTTTAAGAGCCTTTGGAACACGTAGAGGAACAAGGTGGCACCATGGACACACCATGCCACACACAGGATCAAGCCACTGTCCCCTAGAGAAGTGCACTTTTCTATGTCTCTGTGACTTGTAGCAGTAGGCTTTGTGAATCTCTTTCTGAAGTGCTCTCAGAGGCTCTAAGGGCAGACAGATGAGGGAGAAGGCTGGGAGTCACTGACGTCCAGTTACTTATGAGGCAACTCATGAAAGGTGGACAGATGTAGAAATAGAAATCTTCGGCCATTGGTGGCACACGCCTTTAATCCCAGCACTCGGGAGGCAGAGGCAGGTGGATCTCTGTGAGTTTGAGGACAGCATGGTCTACAAAGTGAGTTCCAAGACAGCCAGCAGTACTGTTACACAAAGGAACTCTGTCTTGAAAAACAAAAAATCAACAACAAAAAAGAAATAGAAATCCAAGATGTGTACCACTTCCAAGTATCTAATGCTCTGGCCTTCTCCTATTTTTTCTGTTTTTCAGCCAAGAAACTAAAGCCAAAGAAGGAAATGTAAGGCTGGGGATGTAGCTCAGTTGGTAAAATACTTGCCTGGCATCTACAAAGCCCTAGTTTCAATCCTCAGCACTGCACAAATTGAATATGGTAGCACATTTCTGTAATCCCAGTATGCAAGAAGATCAGAAGCCCAATGTCATCCTCAGCCACATAGAAAGTTCAAGACCTACCTGGGATATGATATGTAAGCCCCACTCAAAAAAAGTGTGGGGGGTTGGAGTTGGAGATTATCCTCTCCCCTCTTTCTCCCTCTTCCTCCCTCCCTCCCTCCCTCTCTCCCTCTCTCCCTCTCTCTCTCTCTCTCTCTCTCTCTCTCTCTCTCTGTCTCTCTGCATTTTGTTTGGATTTCTTTCTTTTTTTGGTTTTTCGAGACAAGGGTTCTCTATGTAGTCCTGGATATCTTGGAACTCATTCTGTAGATCAGAGGGCCTCGAACACAGAGATCTGCCTGCCTCTGCCTCCTGAGTGCTGGATTAAAGGCATGCGCCACTAACTGCCCCAAATTTCTTTTTTAAGACAGTGTATTGTTATGTAGTCCAGAATGGCTTCAGACCTGAAGTAATTCTTCCTTCCTCAGGCTCCAGAGTTCTGTATAGGCATGTGCCACCACATTAGCCTTAGAAAGAGACCCATGGGCTGGAGAGATAGCTCAGTGGTTAAGAGCACTAGCTGTTCTTCCAAAGGACCCCAGTTCAAATCCCAGCACCAACATGACAGTTTACAGCTGTCTAATTGCTGGGCATGGTGGCACACGTCTTTAATCCCAGCACGAGGGAGGCATAGGAGGTGGATCTCTGTGAGTTTAAGGCCAGCCTGGTCTACAAAGTAAGTCGAGGACAGCCGAGGATACACAGAAAAACTGTCTCAAAAATAAAAGAGAGAGACTCACTTAAGGACACATATGAGTTGGGACAAAATTGGACTAGGACCGAGATCTTTCCATTACACAGCAGTGACCAAACATCTTCATCAAATATTTATGGAGTATCTAATGTATACCCTGAGAGGAGCTTTCTTAGGACCAATGGAAGACAGGGATGTAGTCAGCTCTGGGTTTTCACTAGCCCTCTCAGTGTCAATATTGTGACCCTGGATTAGTCACTGCGCCTCTTTTATGTCTCCAGGTGTCTCTAAAGTGGAGGTGGCAAGCATTATCCAGGGCAGTCTGGGGGGGGGATAATTATAAATTAAATGAGTTAGAACCTGTCTAGTACAAAGAACAGCACCAGGCATGTGGTAAGTAATAAATGCTGGTTATCACTGATTCTGGGGAAGACAGGTTGAGGCAGGCTATAGATGGTGTTCTCCTCCAGCCAGACAGCAGTTCTTTGTTTGTCCATCTTCTCTAAACTTTCACAACATGCCTCTGGGGTACCAACATTACTGAAAGTAAAGTGGGGACTCAGGGTCTCATGTCCTCCTCTGTCCCAGGGAAAGAGATGTCTGCAGTGTTGACACCAGAGTGCGTACAAGTTCTCCCCACACCCTGAGGCCTAGACTTAAGGGGATTCTTGTCTCAAGCTGCACATTATAGCTCTGACCATACTAGAACCAGACCCTGGGTACATTCCAGCTCCTTCTAAGTGTGGAAACAGTGAGAAATTTTCCTCCTAGCAGGACAGAAGTCTAGATTCTTGGCTTGTGTTTCCCTAGAAGGGAACAGGCACTGGGGCCAGAGGAGGTCCTAAACAAACAGACAGAACCCACTAGACATTAAAAGCTATATCCCTGGCCCACCCTGCTTGAAAGTAGGAGGAGGCCTGGCCCAGTGGTAATTTCAATGTTGGTCCAACCTTTAGAAGTAATAATGATGTGGTTCATACTCCTTATTTAGAGACAGGGAAGAAAAGTGCAGTAAGGCCAGTGGGAGGGGGTCTGGTGAAGAAACAGATCTCCTGCCTCCACGTGTGGGCTCTGTCTAGAAGCCATATGGAAGGGAGCAGGACTTGGTTTCACCCTTTCTCCCCTGGGAGAGAGCCCCCAAGATGGCCACAAACCAGATCAGTGGCTCTGGTTGGGGGAGAGGAAGCTGGGAAGACAGAAGTGGGGCTGGAGTGTAGGTTCAGAGAGGCATCCAGAGCAACCTAGGCAAGTGGGAGCAGGGAACCCTTCTTAGTCTGTGACAGTGGAGGGTAAAAATACTGTGGGAGCACACTCCTGGAGGAGGGAGCCAAGCAGATTCAGACATGAGTCACAGAACTAAACTCTAAATTTAGAAGGTGCTGAAGGAGGCAGCCTCCTCCAGGGAAGACGTGGAGATGCCCACTGATCCAGGGCTCCATAGACTTGGAGTGGGAAGATTCCCCAAGCCAGCAATGACCCACAGCAGCTGAGCCTACTGTGGGGCTGTTTCAGGACTAGATTTTTGATCCCAGAATGAAGCTTGACCTAGAACCTCATTCTCACAGCCGAGGCCCACCCACACCAGCCCTTCAGCCTGAGAAGCAGCACCTCTGCTCAGTACTTCTCTGCCCTGTGAGTAGGAAGGGCCAGGCTCCCTGGGCCCTGCTGGCAGGTACTGTGTGAGAATAAGGAGGTAATGCTACTGAAGGAAGCCTTCGGAAGGGTGCACAATGAGGCCATTGGCAGTTCTTGGAATTGAGGATGAAGGTAGGGGGATGGTACGCCATCATCCAGTGTGCAGTCATGGAGAGAGAACTCACTGTGGTCAGGGCACCATGCTCAGTACTCCCTGCTCAGCAACTCACTCTGCTGCAATGTAAATCTCATCAGTCTACAGTCTTAGCAGCAAGACAGTCTAGACAGACTGAGGTCAAGTAAATTGTTTTAGATCCTAGCACAGAGGGTTGAGGTCCTGACCCAGGCAGCCTGGTGCCCTTGCCCAAGCCACTCTCCTGGACTGGGTGTTTCACCTCATCCGAGGGCTCCTAGCCCATCACTACCAATCTGTCCTCTAGATTCTGTGCCCTTAATTCTGGGGCTACCCTTCTGGGCTTTGTAGGCTTCTGCTGCCCAAGGCATCCCCAAGCTCTGAAGACAGAGAAGCCTCTCCCCTCAAAGAAGGACTTCACAGTGGAGGGTCCCTCCTTTGGCTCTCCTGTCTCAGTCTTTGGGAATCAGCTTGAAATAAGATAATAGATAAGAGGTACAGCTAGGAGGTCTCTAACAGAACCAAGGATGCTTCCCCCATCTTCCCACTTCAAAAAGGATCCCAGAGCCTAGATGGTCACCACACCCTGGTGTGCTAGAACCCTGCTGACAAGGTCCTGACGCCTGCAGCAACTCAGTTTGATTGATAGTTGGGTCAATGTAGCCTTTCAGAAGCCCTTGAATTTCCTGTTAGAGGCACCAGATCCATCTGCTGACTCCAAGCCTTCCCCCTGGGCTCTGTGCTCAAGCTGGGTGGTGAGGGGGTATCCAGGCGAAGGTTGTCTAAGACTTCTGCCAGGGTGGGCAGTAACTCTTAGCGTTCCTGTGGCATTAGCCCCCTTCTCACAACTCACACAACTTCTTTTTGTTTTCTTTTTTAATCTCAAAGTTGGATGGACCCTGAGGGCCATGAGCAGGACAGTCATCACCGGGTAGAACTATAGGGGGCTCTGGGATTGGAGGATGATGCTGTGGGTGTGACCATACCCTCCTTCCCATATCCCTGTTGTAGACTCTTATTCTTGTTGGAGTTTCTTTCCCTTTGCTGTCAAAGGGGCATAGGTCCCTGGCTAACCATCAGCCCAGGATTGTTGTGGAGCTGAGACAGGATGGGTCTGACGACCTACCCTGGCTCTTCCTCAAGTGTGCAAGAAGCACTGAGTCACGGACAGCACTGTCACTCGGAGGCAGTGTGCGTATTTAACTGACAGCAGGTCAGTGGGAATTGCTGTGTGACCATGTGGCACTGTAGGGGCAATGTGAGTACAGAAGTTCCTTAGTTATAAGGAAATATCTGGGATGTATCTGTAGTAAAAATTATTTGGTTTATTTGTGTTCTTGAGATAGGATCTATGTAGCTTTGGCTCGTCTGGAACTTAACTATGGAGACAGGCTGGCCTCAAATTCACACAGAGATCCTTCTGCCTCTGCCTCTGCCTCTGGCCAGCCGAGATTAAAGGCGTGAGCCAGCACATCCAGTTTGGGTGTTTCTGAAATTCAGATTTCACTAGACATCCTGCATTTTTCATCTGGCATCTTTACTTTGATGCTGTGTGTAATCACATATGTACATGGCCTTGTGTCAAGCTGGCCATGTATGTGACTGAGACGAAGTGTGTCTGTGTGGAACTTGGATAGGAGAGCAAGTGACAATATATGGCAGTGACGCTGTTACCATGCATGCGGATGTGAGTGACCTTGAGTGACTGCTTTGGTGGCTGGGGCTCCCTCAGGGTAGCTTTGGGTTGTTTGTTCAGTGAGGCTCAGCAGTGCCATGAGAACCACCTTGAGTAAACACTTAGATCTGGACCTTGTGGGTCTTGGATACAGCTCCTATTATCACTGTAACAGGACGTGGCCCTCTCAAGGCCAAGCCCTCCGTAGAGGCCTGAAAGTATTTTGACCTGAGGGTCTAGATATGGAACTACCTCTCCACTCCATTTCCTGGTGACATCACACAAGTCACTGTCTAATCTTCTAGAACAGTGGTCTCAGGGAACTATTGTGTTGCCCTAGACAACTTCTTGGCATTCACTCCACCCTTAGTGGCAGACAGGGTTACTCCAGGAGGAAGGTGTGGAAAGGGGCCCCGCGCGAGGGTGGGGGGGGATAATTTATCATCCAAAGGCCTCCATCTGTCTGTCTGTCTAGATGGTGAGTAGGGGTAGGCACTATTCAAGTCAAGACTTGAGTGTGCTGAGCATGGGTGACTCGTCTCTGTGATCCTACCACTTTGAGGATGAGGCAGACTGCCTCAAGTTCTAAGCCATCCTAAGGGACTACAGGGCTAGACCATGTCTCACAGAAACAAAAGCAGGGTGGCAGGCACTGTGTGTGTGTATGGGGGGTTTTGTTAAAGTAATGACTTGTCAAGTTTTCAAGCTCCCCACAACAAGTAGAAAGTATGGCAGGTGCCAGCGGTGGGGACTATTTTAGACTAGGAGTCAGGAAAGCCGGATCTTTTTTCTTTGTTTTATGTAGCCCAGGTTAGCTTCAAACTCCCTCTATAGGTAAGGATGACTTTGAATTCCTCCTGAACCTCCTGCCTCTGCCTCAGCAGTGCTATGATTACAGACATACTCCACCATAGCCAGTTTCTGGGTTTTCATTTCCAATGGCCCCTGCTCTCTGGGCCTTGGTGTCTCCACTTGTCAGGGTGGGTCCAGATGATATCAGTCAGTGGGTCTTTAGGACTGGCTCAGGGAGTAGAAGGCATTAGGGAACAGATAAAGGGGTAGCTCCAGGCAGATTCTGCATGACCTCTGCACCAACAACTGTCATAAATCCCAGTGATCTCTGCTTCTCCCCATTCCAGGTCCCCTCAAGCACTTGCCTTCTTTATGAGGGTACAAGTGAGACCCAGGCTTGCTGGGTGCCTGCCCTGGGCCAAGAACTCACATTCCTGGAGCTTCCTGGCTTGCTGATTACCCTTTCATGTAAATTCTTATCTCTGTATCCCCATGGCATCTGCTCAGTGAAACCGAACTTTTTTGTTATTTATTTAACACTTATTTATTTATTA
>CAJQZJ010001826.1:20231513-20253183 GCA_907164525.1 Lophiomys imhausi | reverse complement strand
TTAGATATTCACTAAATCTAACTTATATTAATCTACCAGCCCCTTCAGCTCAGTGCCAAGCTCTTTGGATATGGGAGCCATAAAAGAGCCAGATCAGCCTCTGACCTGGGACTTACAGAGATGACATACACACCTTCCATGTGGGCCCTCACTCTAGGGACTGAGTAGGCACGACAGACAGCGTGCTTTGCCAGTCTTTGTACTGTTTAATCTTACACCAGCATCTAATACATCACGATGTTTCCTTAATCTTTTTTTTTTTTTTTTTTTATCAGAACCACAGTTTTGGACAATGAGTTCTTCCCTGCTCTACCTATCCTCCAGTTGCATTTTTGGTTACTTATGTAGGGATGAAAGGCACATATACAAGTCTTCGTTCTTGTCATTCTCAGAGGTTAATGTTCCAGATAAGGAAACATGCTTCTAGTCACACAACTAGAAAATGGTATTGTTTGGATTTGAACCCAGGCCCACTGCCAGACTGTGGAAAGGAGTGGCTGGATCCTGGACTCATGTCCTGACTCTTCTGCCAAGTTTGTTCCCTATCTCCTTGGCTCACTTCTCTTGTCTCTCCTGCTTAGGGGTGTGGCGCAACAGGATTTGGGGCTTCTTTGTCAAGTTCTAGAGGCTGTCAGGAGCCTGAGCCAGGGACACCTAAATTCCTGGGGTGAGGGGCGAAGTAGGATAAAGTGACATTCTCCTCATCCACGCAGGCCACCTGCTGTTTTGACCCTCAAAACCCAAAACATTTGTTCTTAATCTGGGTTATCTGGGTGACATCTTGGCTCCTGTCACCTGTTCCTCACTGGCTGACTGTCTTCCTCTGAGACTGGCACCTTAGGGCTAGGGAGGTCCTTCCATTGATTGCCATCACAGCCACCTCCTGCTCTCATCCAGCCTTATCTCCCCACCACTCCAGAGTGGAAGGCGGGAACAAGAGGTTTAGAGCCCTGCTGCCTGCTATCTGCCAAGATGCCTGCTACGAGGACCCAAAAGGCTATCTCTTCCTCATGGTCAATCCTTGAAGATCCAGTTCACAAGCAGGTTTTGACTTTGCTTGGGGTCCTGTTTGGGCCTCCCATCAGCCTGGGAGTGTTGGTATCACAAAAACAGGCTTGGGGAAGGTGGACTTGGGCAGAGGAGGTTCAGAGAGTTAGTGCCTGAGGCCTCTGAAGCCCAAAGCCAGCTCCCAATGCCACCTACACATTCCCAGACACTGCTAAAGAGTGTGGGGTTTAGAGGGTGTGTGTGTGATTAGCTGACACGTCCACACTGCAGATGGGAGGTCTGGGTATCTGAGGTGGCACAGGCCTGATAGGGACCTGAAGTTTTGTTTTGTTTTGGACCACTTAATTTGTAGAATGCTCTTCCTGACCACTTGCCATCATGGCTACCTGCTTGCCCCTGTTTTTGTTTGTTTGGTTATAGTTTTTCAAGACAGAGCTTCTTTTCGTAGCCTTGACTATCTGTGGACTAACTCTGTGGACCAGGCTGGCCTAGAACTGAGAGATCCAACTGCTTCTGCCTCCTAAGCTCTGGGATTAAAGGTGTGTGATACCATGCCTGGCTACCTCTTACTTATCTTGTTTGTGCTGGTCTTGAACTTGATGTGTAGCCCAGGAAAGCCTTAAACTTTGGGTCTTCCTGACTCAGTGTCATGTGTAGCTCAGATTATAGGCCTGTGCTCCCACATCCAGCTTCTTGCTCATTTTAAAAATGAGTTACTGAGTATTATTGGGCATGGCTTATAAACATCTCAGAGCCCTGAGCACTTCAGGAAAAAAAAAAAAAACACATCTATTTGTGAACCCACAGTGCTGACTCCTTAGTTTTCCCTTAACACCTGTAAGAAAAGAAGTCTGCATGGTGAATGTAGAAGGTCACTTCTTAGGGCCCAGGGAGGGAATGCAGAGGGCAGGCACTGCAAGGAGCCCTGGGTGGCAGAGGCTTGATTACTCTGGTTCTGGTGGGGATAGCCGTTAGCTCATTCTGGCTCTAGGTCATGGTGGTCACTTCCTGCTCTTATTAGCAGCAAGCTTATCCACAGAAGCACATCAAAGGCCTTCTCTGCTCTTCTGTGACCCAGGACCAGTGACAGTGACAGACTGTCATACTCATACTGGCCTGGCCCAAGAAAAACTGAGCTCCCAGTCTCAGCTCACATTGAGTAGATGGGTCAGAGTTGGCACAAAGGGCAGGGGCACCTAGGATAGAGGAGTGGGCAGAGAGGTTAGTGGACAGATCTTACTCGAGGCTACAGAGTGGAGCTTTGGGCCACTCTGTTCTGGAGGAGAAGAGATAGGAGAGCTCCAGTATTCTGGGGCCCTGTGCTTTTGAGAGCTAGTGTTAGCCTATGGGAAGTATGTGTACATGGATGAGAGTTACAGAGAGGTGGCTGCAGAAACTGCCAAATAGGGGTGTAGGGGGTGCTGGTTCAGGACCTTTGGCCAGGGTGAGAATGAAGTGGAAATTTTGCCAAATTCTGGCCAATCTGTGAACCTTGAGCCTTTTAAGTTGGATCAACTTCCGGCTGGGTTTGCACATCTTACTGGGAATTGAGTTGGGCAAATGGAGGAGGCTTATTATGTTCTTGGTTGTTGGGGGTTGCAAGCTGTGGCCATCTCTAAGTTACTGAGGGGCTGTCATCTCTATCCCTGCTAGCTAGTCTCTCAATTGTCATGGGTGTGTGTGCCCACCTTTGAATCTCCGAAGTGTTGTGTGTGTGAACAAGCTTTTGCAGAAGCGTGTACCTGCAAGGGTGGGAGCGAGGAGTAGAGAAGCGGCTCACAGTTAACTTCCAGAATCCCTCTCGGCACCTCGTCCTTACTCTGAGAGCCCAGGGAGGCTACTTTGCTACATCAGCTACTGCTCTCAGCCGAGGTCCCCAGTCCTCTGCTGGTATACAGCTCCTCCCGGACTTTGCCCCTTCCCCGGGGCTCACGAGGGCGGGCGCTAGGACCCGGCGGGGCGGGGCGGGGCTCGGCTCGGTGCTCCCGCGGCTCTCACCTCCGCAGCCTGGAAAATACCGTGCGAGGCTTGCGGAGCCCCGAAGCCCCGGACCTAGCTGGAGGGAGGAGGGAGAAGAGGGCGCGCGGGGCGGGGGGCGCGGGGCGGGGCGGGGCCGGCGGCGGGACCCACTGCTCCTCCCCCCAGGGCCCCTGCGCGGCCCCCGGTCGCCCGGGCAGCGGAGGCGGCGGCGGCGGAGGAGCTCGCACCCCGGCCCCGGCGGGCCCCGGCAGAGCAGCCCGCACAGGTGAGACTCGGCCACCACGCCCCGCCCCCACTGCGGCCCCGCGCCGCTGGCTGCCGAGTTAGTTGAGCGAGTCTGGCCGGCACCGCGCGGGGACTCAGTGCCAGACCCGCACCTGCTCCCCAGGGTCCCGCCCGGCTCCCGCGGGCTCCTGCACCTGCTACGCAGCAACCCCGCTACCGCTCCAGGGAAGTGTGAGGTCGCTCCTCGCGGGAGGGTGGCCCCAGTGATTGTCCTGTGCCGGTCCACAGTCTCCCGGGGCCAGCACCTGCCCTTCCCGAGCTGTCCGCTGGTCCGGGACCCCGGGTAGCCCCACCCGCGCCCCCAGCGCACTAACTCTGGTCCCCAAACCGGTCTTGCAGGTACCGGGAAGGTGGCGTCAGCATCTGCAGCCGCGTCGACGTTGTCTGAGCCTCCGTGGAGGACCCAGGAGAGTCGGACTAGGACCAGGGCCCCGGGCCTCCCCACGCTCCCTATGGAGAAGCCAGCTGCCTCAACAGAACCCCAAGGGCCTCGGCCTGCCTTGGGCCGCGAAAGTGTCCAGGTGCCCGATGACCAGGACTTCCGCAGCTTCCGGTCAGAGTGTGAGGCCGAAGTGGGCTGGAACCTGACCTATAGCAAGGCCGGCGTGTCGGTGTGGGTGCAGGCTGCGGAGATGGATCGGACTCTGCACAAAATCAAGGTAGGGTTGCCCTATGGTACTTGGAGCCTCCGCTGCTCCCGAACTATCTCTCACAGGAGTCTCCTCGTCCAGACTCAGACCCGGGGCCCATAGAGGGGTGCATCTGGACCCAGAGTCTCCTACTAAAATTAAACCAGGAGGAGGCATGGTCCCTCATTACATACGTGGGCCATATGACTTACCTGGATCACCTAGGCATATTTGTCCGCTTTGGAGATGGATGGTGGCCGGGCACACTTAGGGGAATAGTGTCTCTCAGGGGTCCCTCTTCCAGAGTAGCTTCACTTGGACTCCTGGTTTGATTCACTGGGCCCCTTTACTCCTTTGCCCCTGGTTCTCTGGCCTGAGATGAGGCTTCTGCTCCACTTTCTGTACTCTTGGGTGCCAAGGATGAGATTCCTTTCTGCTTGATTCCTCTAGTGCCCCTGTCCCTCCGCAGTGACTCCAACAGGCTTTTAGGACTGTGGCTGACAGCTCCTGAAGGCTTTCTTGAGCTGAGCCACACTGAGGGTGAAGTAGGGGAGGCAGGAACTTAGGGTCAAGAGAAACCAGCTCAGCAGCCCCTCACTGCCATCTTCCCTCCTCCCAGCTCCATGATTCTCCTCTGTCTGTACTGACAGCCTTGGGGTTTGATGAGGCAGAGATCCTAGTCTAGGAGCCTCAGTAGCTGTCCTTCACACATTTTTGTTGTGAATGCCACATTGCAGGATGTGAACTTCTCTTGGAAGGCACTCTTCTGTGGCTCTGGATTTGTTGAGGATGCACTCCTTTCTCAGAGATCAGGGCCCTGGACTATCTAAACAGGGCCCCTTCTGCCTAGAGCCTGGTCTGTGACTTTTGGCCTTATACCAGAGCCTGAGGTGCTGACCTTTCCCCTCTGGCCCTATGCTTTTCTGCCTTGCCCTAATCATTTACAGCTTTATCCACCTTCCACCTGTCCCCACATGATTGGCTTGCTCTTCCTGCTGTCCCTTTGCCCTCTGTGACTGTCTCTGTATGCCCTGGTTAACTGACTCTGGGTTCCTTGTATATCTCCTTCCTGCCCAGGTTTTAAGATCCTGGGCAGGAGCTTCCCCAGGATCCCTAGCCTAGGTCTGAGCCTGAGGAGCAGGAAGGGAAGGGCAGCAGGTAGTGTCAGCATGTTGCTGCCTGCATGCAGGGTCCTCCCCACAGTGTCCACCAGGGCAGTGACATTAGGGAAAGATGGACATTGGAACAAAGTGGAAGGTGGTGGACTGAATGAGAAAGGCTTAAAGCCAGCATTGTGCAGGGGCTAGGAAGTTTGACTTCCCCACATGGCTGGCTCTCTAGGGAGTGTGTGTGTGTGTGTGTGAATGTATGTATGGGGGAGTGTGTGTATGTGTGTGTGTGTGTGTGTGTGTGTGTGTGTATGGGGGAGTGTGAGTACTCCCACCCTTTGTCAACAGGGCGGAGCTGCCTCCTCCATCTGGCTTGGTTAATGAATAAACTCAGCCTTGCCCAGGACTGGAGTTGGCAGATCTAGGGACCAGGCTGCCTCAAACAGACCCCTTGTGGCTAGATCAGATTGGGAATGGAGAATATTTGAAAAAGCCTTGGTATTATGGGCTACTGAGCAGGACATATGTTTTCTCCAACACATGGGGTTCCAGTGCTTCACATACTGAACAGGATCTGAGGTACTAGACAACCTTTTGTACAACCTGATTTGTAATCCTCTCTTCCTACAAAGGGGTGCAGGTGAAGATACTGAGGGCTAGAGAACGCCAGGGGCTAGCAAATGGTCAGGTGGCCAAGTCCTGAGGGGGAGAGAGAGGGGGAGGAGGAGGGGCAGAGGGAGAGAGAGAGGGCACCTTTAGAGCCCTTACAGGTTAGCCTCCAAATCTAATCTCTCTAAGTGTTCTCCCATACTGCCTCAGCCCCATTTCCCACAGAGGAGGAGGTGAGCAGAACATAGGCCCAGGGAGGAGACTGTCACCTTAGTTATGGGTATCACCAGTGGCCAGCCTCCATGCCTGTTCCTCTCAGCACTATGATGGAACTCTGGGAGATGAGCAGAGGTCTCTGAGCTTCCTGTCCCCAGATTCCAGGACTTCCAGTTGCCACACAGTTAATCCTGTTTCTGATAAGCACCCTGTTCCCGGCCAAGCATTTTCTCTTGGTTATCTGATTTAGCGTCAGGCCAGTCCTGGGGAGCCTTCCTTCAGTTTCCTCTGTGTTACTAAGAAAGAAACAAACCAAAAGAAAGGACACCTTAGCCAGGCATGGCAGTATACACCTTTAATCCCAGCACTCAGGAGGCAGAGGCAGGAGGATTTCTGTGAGTTCAAGGCCAGCCTGGTTTACAAGAGTGAGTCCAGGACAGCCAGGGCTGTTACAGAGAAACCCTGTCTCTAAAAACAAAAAACAACAACAAAAAAAAAGCACCCTACAATGGAGTCAGGAGTATAACCTGGGCCAGCAACATGCTGGCCCTCTCTGATGAATTTGCATCCTTAGGCAACTCTGGCCTTTAACCCCATCAATAACTCTTTGAAGAACTGAAGGACACTATGTTCTCATCATCCCACTCTTGTTTGATGGGTGACAAAGCTGAGGCCCAGATGGGTGAGTGACTCTTGCCAAGGTCATACATCAGATAGAAGCCAGAGTCCCAGGATCAATGGGTCACTGCTCAGCTTGTTGAAATTCTGTCCCCTCTCTTCCCTTCTCTCCTGCACCAGGGCATGCCCTGTACTCAGTGATTGTGTGTGTGTGTGCATGATCATGGGAGTTGGGGGTGGTAGTACTTTCTTATTTACTTGACTGATTTCATCCTGCTCGTCTCTCTATCTCTGTGTCCAAAGGTCCTTGGAGGCCACCATAACTCTGGGCCCAGCAATCAGAGCCAGGGCACAGGAAAGGGGCTGATGGAGGCAGCTACCCCTACTCTTTCCCTCCCTCTTGGCCTCTGACCTGTCCTGGCTTCAGGCCTGTACTGGACTCTGGGTTAGTGGACAGGAGGCAGACAGTGCCTCCTGCAAATCTCGCCCCTAGACTAGTCTGCATGTACCAAGAGGCAGATGATGAATATGGACCCCAGAGACAAGGCAGAAGGGTGCTTAGAATCCAAACCAGGTTTCCCAAAGCCCAGGCCTGCTTCCCCTCACTGTGAGAAATAGGAAACATTTCTCCTTCAACCAGGGAACCATGTAGCTCTGGTATCCTTTTGTTATGTGTGACTAATGCACACCCCTTCCACTCTCTGGGCTGTCTGGTCATCTACCATTGGGCCTTCCTGACTTGAAGGACCTCGCAACTCAGTGTCTGGGCCACAGTGCATGGGAGAGAGATGGGACATCCCTGGCCACTTTGCTCTGGATGACCTGTGCTCAGGTCCTCTGATGCCTCCCACATGTCTCTCCCTGTGACAGACAGAGGATGACTCCTGGATCCTTCTGAATGTTCTAAGATCTTATTGGAGAGAGGGAAGACAATTCTGTGTGGGCCCAGGCCCGCAGGGAACAGGTTTGTGAGCACACACAGCAGCAGGAGTGACACAAGTTGGAACCAGGACCTATTACTAGAGCAAACTGGTATCAGGGGCTCTGGGAGCATCTGTGAGAGAGTTCTTGAGGATGTGTGGCTGAGAGCCTCTTGCCACAGAAGTACCTGGGTCATAGGAACCTGTCTCCTCACTTCTAGTCCTGTAGTCCTCCTCTCTCCTTTGGAGAAAGCTCTAGTTATCCCCTCCTGGCCCCAGCTCACCGTCCTCCTGTCCCCAGTTCACTGTCTTCCTGTCCCATGCCACAGGCACCTGGGGTACTCTCTCAAGCCAGCATCAGGACTTAATCCCCATCTCATGAGCACTGACTTCTCCTGTTACATGTGGCTCACCCAGGGATCTCTGAGGACATTTCTTACTCTAAAGAGCCTGGGACTCAAAGCTGTCCTGGGAAAGACAAAGGGTGGGGTACATAGGGCCAGGTCAGTGCCTATTTTTTTCAACTTCCTACTGAGTCTGCCATTGTCCTGTGGGGTAGGACTCATCAGTTCAATGGAGCAGATGTGGAAAAATGGAGGCTCAGAGCAGGAATTCACAAGACTAAACAGTTAGAAGTAGCTGAAGCTGGATCAGAACTCAGGTCTTTGACACACACACACACACACACACACACACACACACACACACACACACATCAAAGCTGCCTTCTCTCTGCCCTGTACCCTGACTCTCAACCTTGTTGGGTCTTTCTGTCTCCAGAAACCTCATGGAGAGTCACCCTCTGTCCTTGGGTGTCCCTGTGCTGTGAGAGGACATCTGGAGGAGACCCAACTGGGTAAAAGTCTAATCCTCACTATGTATGTGATCTGAGGGGTTACTTCACCTTCCTGTTTTCTTATCTGTGGTGGCAAGGGTGAGAGTTGCTATCATCATAGAGTCAGGAGCTGGAGGAGTTCAGGTCCTTTGCCTCCCTAGGGTCAGTTCGTCCATCTCTGCAGGAAGTTGCTGGGCAGTTGGTTTGTAGAGGCGATCCTAACCTTAGGCCTGGGGGAGGTGATGGGACTGCAATGAAGGGCATGGGGTGAAGACGCTCTGCTAAGGCCTTGGTGGTCTGTGCCAGCAAGAAAGGCACTCTGAATCCAGGGAGAGTGCTGAGGTTTCCTGCCTTGTCTCCAGCCTTGACCTGGCATAGGACACCTGGAAGAAGGGGCTTCTACAGCTGTCCTGGGGGATAGAGTCCCAGATGGGTGCACAGGGAGTTAATAGTCTGCGCTGTGGAGAAGGTGCACTGAAGAGGGGAATGGTCAGTGATGGCCAGAGGTGTTGAGGAAGCCTTTCTGGCTTGAGGTGCCTGCTTGAGTTGAAGCTCTGTAAGAGAGAACACAGGACTGAAAATCTTAGGTGTGTGGCCCTGGGCAAGCTGCTTCCACTTCCTCATCTGTTCAACCCACATGGACAGAAGTATCAGCTTGCCTGTATCCTGCTACTTCAGTTACTCATTCAGGGAACATCATTGAATAACCTCTCTCTCTATACCTAGGCCCATGCTGGAAGTAGGGGACAGCCAGGAATCTAGGAGCTCCCAGTTGAACCCAGAGCAGCCACTGAGCTGGCCATTGGGGGTGGGGAGTCAGGGAAGGTTTCTTGGACTGTGATGCCTAGGTGGTGGCTTTGGATTTGAGGGGAGAGCAGGGAGTTTGGCAGTGTCAGGAGCACAGACGCAAAGAGGAGTAAAGGTTGGAGAGACAGGACAGGGCATTGGGAGAGAATGAGAATGGGAACTACAAAGGGATTAGACAGCTAGGCCAGGCCTAGTTCCAGGCTTTCTGGAACTAGGGCTCTTATGGTGCCAGGGTTTTGCTACTGGGAGAGGCTGCTGCTGCTGCACCTGTCTGGACAATGGTACTAAAGCAGGGGCTATGGGCAGTGAGCTTGGTCAGCCGGAGAGATTAGAAGGGATGTGACTTCCAGAGTAGACACTGAGGTGGAAGACAGTGGGATGTACAGACCCTTGTGGCCCTGCCCTGACAGTGGGTTGGGTGCCTCCAGGCTATGTCCCTGCTAGGGGTAGGGGAGCCCACAGCTCCTAGGCTGACTTAGTGCCCTCCACACCCAGCTCACAGGCTCCAGCTTTTAAACTTTAACAAGCATCAGCTCAGTTTCCAGCCGAGAGTGTTTAAAGTTTCAGGAGATGAGAGAAAGGAGCAGTCCTGGAGACAGCTGGCTCCTCTTTCTACCCCTGTGCCTCTGGTTCTGGCTGGACCACCTGGAGCCAGAGCCTTGGGTACCGTGACCCTGGAGACTTGGCTCTCTGTGGAGGTATGGGACCTAAGCCTGGGCTTCTCTAGCTGTTCCCACAGGCCTGGGCGCCAAGCTGCCAACAGCATAGATGAATGGGAATAGAGCCCAGTCGTAGCCCAAGCCCCTTACCTGGGCAGATGGTCATCCTCTGGCCACAGGGGGAGGGACATAGTTCAGAGTAGGTGTCAGATTGGCGGTGTTCTTTATGTTTCCTTTTAATTTGCTTATGTTGGTGTAGATGTTGTAGGTCCCTAGGGAAACTCAAAAACATGGGGATGGAGAGTCCCATGTCAAATACACAGTCTTGTCACCTGCTGTTAAATGGAAATGGAGCCTGTGGCCATTAGCTCCTTTATTCTATCTATCTATCTATCTATCTATCTATCTATCTATCTATCTATCTATAATATGTCTGTCTATGATATGTTGTATGTGTATGTGCACATATGCACACACGTGCACATGTCATGGCAGGACTGTGGGGGTCAGAGGGCAACTTGGCAGAGTTGGTCCTCTCCTCCCACTGTGCAGGTCCCAGAGGTTGAACTCAGGTCCTCAGTCTTGGTGGCAGGTACCTTTACTTGCTGGGCCATCTCACTGGCCCTCTCTGGCATACCACTGCCTTCCTGCCTTTCAGCCTGGGCTCCCAGAAGGCAGGCACATACCACATCTCTAGAACCTAAGTAAGGGGGGACTCCTGCTCTGATCCACTGGTGACACCTGGGCCATTTAATCTTACTGTGTTTCTGTCATAATGCTCATGAGTGCTGGCTATTCAAGGTCCCCTCCATCATTTCCTGGACTCCACTCTCTGTCTCTGGACCTTTCTAGATGTCCTGGGACCTAGGAATGGGTGAGAGGTGATAAGACTTGAGATAGAGATGCCTGGTAGCTAGAGGTGCTATATCTCCCCTGCGTATCTCCAACACTTTATTCATACATGCATTTAATCACGGCCCATGCGTGTAAGGAGTGCGTACTGTATGCCACGCATAGTGTTAAGCAGGAATTTGGCACCAAATCACACTTACCAGACCCTGTTGTTATGAGGTTCATATCCTGACAGGGAGCCAAGCAAAACAGAAGCAAACAACTGAGGAAGATACCAGAGGGTGGCTGTGTTCTGAGCTCAGGGTAATGTGATGGGGGTGGAGAACTCTACATCTGGGCGCTTCTGTGGGTGGCTGTGTGTGACACAGCCTTCAGATGAGTGAAGTGTGAGCCTCCCGCAAGCAGACACAAGGTTCCCCAACTCCAAACAGGCACCTGAGACATTTGGGTCATTCCACACTGAATTGCATGTGTGTGCCAAGTGTGAGACTGTGTGTTTCTGTGTCTGGCATTACTCTGTGTGTGAATCACGCCCCCTCACTGCAGGAGCAGAGTTGTCTCTGATCCAATTATGTCTGCTCAGCTGTCTCCTGGCAGCTCCTGCCCCCTGGTGCATCTCAGGCTCTGCCATGGCGTCCCCTTCCTGCATCTTCTGAAGCCGCCTGCCTCTGCCTGCCTCTGGCCTCTCTCTGGGTCTCAGGATCTCCGTTTTCCAACCCTGTCTCTGTTCTCTTTTCCCTGCCTGGTATCTGCCTGTGTCCCTGATGACTCTACTTGGCCCTTTTCCTCTCTCTCTTTTTCTTTCCTGTCTCAGTTGTTGTTTCATTCAGCAAACCTCTTCTTTCGCTGTCTACCCACTCTGCCAGCTGTTATGTTGGGGCTATGGAAACAGATCAGACCTGGGCCCTCCCCAGAGACTCCAGGCCAGGTGCAGAGACAGGAGTGTGGGGACAGATACTTGGGTGGAGACCAATGACTTGTCGGCCTGGGGATGGGAGCAGGGGATGAGGTAGGGACTTCAACAGGGAACAGTATAGGCCTAGCCAGATTCTGGAGGCCTGTGAGCTCCTCGATGGGGCAGATGTACACACTGGGGCTGAGAAGGAAGAAGTGAGGCAGGACAGTTGGATTTTATCCTGAAGCCAGGAAAGGTAGAGGCTTTCAAGGTTGGCAGTGCTGTTGCCAGTTCCAGGGCTTAGAAAACTCAATGGCTCCAGGGGAACAATTGACTTGGAAACCTGGAGACTTGAAAGGAGGCTGTGGCTGCCGAGGCCAAGCAGTGATGGTGGGGCAGAGAGAGCTTGCCAGGAAGGCTGGGGGTTCAGCAGGGCTAGGGACAAAGGAGAGGAGGGGATTGATGCAGAGCAAGCTCAGGTTCCAGACACTGAAGGGAAACAAGTAGTTGGGACAGTTAACAAGCTAGCACTGGACATGGGGAACCCAGTGGCCTGGGCGCTTTCTGGGGCTTGATTCCTAGCAGGCTACTGAGGAAGAGGTCTGGTGCTTGCCAGATCTTCAGGGATCATCATCCATGGTGGTCCGTGATGCCCAAGGGAGTGTTTGTCTTTATCTGTCCCAGTGTCCAATAGTAGTCCTGATCCTGTCTTTTCTCACTTCACTGGTCCCCTACCCTCACCCTATTTTCATCTTCCTCCACATTATACCTCTCTTTCCCAGCTCCCCTCCTTCTGTCTCCCCCTGTCCTCAGGAGAGGAGTGGAAAGGCAGGACAGAACAGGAGGTTAGCCTCTGCAGCCATCCTTCATCACTGCTTAGAGCTGGGCCTGCTGCTTAAGCTGGGGGTGGGGGTGGTGTCCAGGGAAGCTGCTGGAGACCAGTGGGAGGGAGGGCACCAGGCCGAGCAGAGATGAGTCACCCAGCCCTGAAGGAGAGCAGCAAAGGAGGGACTGGGTGGGTCCTCGCAGGGAGCTTTGTATACAGAAGACTGTGGCAGGGCGTTTCTCTCCTACCAGTCTTGGGGGTGCCCTTTCCGAGGAAAGTTGAATTGCAGGTAGTTGCTGCCAGACCCCTTCCCTTCAGAGGAGAAAGCTGGGGCGGGGGGGGGGGGGAACGACCAATGGCCGTTTCCCAGGTGTGAATACTGAGCTGGAAGAGGGGGACAGAGACTTTATATTAGGCCCACAGCACGTGTGTTCTCTATACCCTTCTAGTAGGCCCACCCCAAGCAAAGCTAGTCTCAAGATCCCACCCCCCATCACACATACAAGCTCCAGCCTCTAGCATGGACAGTTCTAATCTGACTAAGTGCTAGCCCACCTGGCATTCCTTGGTTCCCTCACAGCACAGAGCCCGATTCTTAGGGACCAGACTCAGGGTGGACTTTGGGTTACCCTGGCTCTGGGCAGGTTCCTCCACATCATTTTTCTGAGCCACCATTCGCTAAGGGACACTGACTTCCCATAGAACAGGCAAAGCTGTCAAGCCACTAGCACGGAACCTGGCACAGCGGGCACTCCATTAACAGTTGCTGAATGGATGAATGAATGAACGGGTTGAGTACCCCAGGGACAGCTCCATTTCCTGCCTTATCCTTGTTCACTCAGGCTGACTCAGGTTACCGCATGCAGCTGCATGTGCCCTCTCCTGTAAGCCAGCCGTTTCTGGTTCCCAGCTTGAACCATCCCCTGCCAAGAGTCTCTTCCCCCTTTTCCCTGGGTGCCACCTACCCATCTGGCTTTCCTTTAGGATTTGACTTTGCCTGTAGTTCCTTTTCGGTCTCTGCTCTGACCCTGCAGGGTCATCATTGCCTTCTTCCTGGCGTGGTCCAAGAGTGAGTGGTCTCAGACCCCTCTGGTTCCTAATCCTAGCAGTGACAGACTCTATGGCCATCAGTGGCATGAAAGCCAGATGCGGCTGAGCATTTCCAAGTAACCTTTGCATCAGCCCACAGTGTCAGGCTTCAGCCTGCCTGAGCCTGGGCTTTCAGGTCCAGGGAATAAGTCTTAGAGTCTGCACAGAACAACGTCAACAACTCCAGCTTCTTCTACGACCACATCTCTCCTCCTTCCTGTTCTTTTTTGCACTTTGGGGACAGGGTTTCTCTGTGTAGCTCTGGCTGTCCTGGAACTCACTCTGTAGACCAGGCTGGCCTCGATCTCAGTGATTCGCCTCTGCCTCCCAAGTGCTGAGATTAAAGGTGTGTGCCACCACCGCCTGACCTGGACAGAACTTCTAATTAGGACACTAAAGTTTTTTGTTTGTTTGTTTGGGTTTTTTTTTGTCTGTTTGTTTTGGTTTGGTTTTGGACAGGTCTCACTATAGCCAGACTGGCATCAAACTAATTTATTCTCCTGCATTAGCTTCCTGTGTACTAGGATTAAAGATATGCAAGATAAATGATGTTCTTTTTTTATTTCATAAATATTATAGCAATAGTAACAGGAATCCAAAAATTAGGAACTGGAGAAGCAGCACATGCCTGAAGTTCCAACAGCTAGGGACGCTGAGGCAGAAGGATCACTTAAACTCAGCAGTCTGAGGCCAGCTTGGATAAATAGCAGGAGCCTTTGTGGAGGTAGGAGGTCAATGAGAGAGAACAAAGGGCTGGTATGTAGCTTACTTAGTACTTGCTACAGTGCTTGCCCAGAGGGATGCACAAACATGGAGCCTTGTGTTTGCTTTTCAGCACTGCATAAACTGGGTGTAGTGGTACAAGCCTGTGATCTCTGCACTTGGGAGGTGCAGACATGAAATTTGAGATGGGTTTTGGCTATGTAGCAAGTTCAAGGCCAGCCTGGTCTACATGAAACTATCTCAAAATTTTTTGTTTGTTTTTAATTAAAAAAACAAAAACAAAAACCGGGCGTGGTGGCCCATGCCTTTAGTCCCAACACTCAGGAGGCAGAGGCAGGTGGATCTCTGTGAGTTCGAGGCTACCCTAGTCTACAAAGTGAGTCCAGGACAGCCAGGGATACACAGAGAAACCCTGTCTCAAAAAAAACAAACAAAAAAGTCAAAAAACAAACAAACAAACAAAACAGAAAAACCCCTGGTTTTCTGAGGGGAACATCCCATGACTCCTTCCAGCTATTTTTTAAAGGTGTGGATAATCTGTGCATAGTTAAAACCATGCAGTTTGTGTTCTGTTTTATTCATTTAAATTTGCATTGGTAGATGTTGCTCATATCACTAGAGTTATTAATCCATGAACATTTCTGGCAGCTGTTTTCCACCAGGCCTGTTCTGGGCTCTGCGGGCTGTGGAACTGTGAGGCTGCCCCTGCTTTGGAGGGGGCAAGGGGTGGACAACACAGCCCTTGATGGCTGTGCAGTCATCGGAGTTATGTGTCATTCTGAACGGAACTGGCCTCGCTTATGCTGTTCTCCAGTATAATTTTCTAATTACAAATTCAATAATATACTCATAAATATTGTAACAGAACTTTTCTTATTTTACTTTTTTCCTGAGCTTAGTTTTTTTCTGAGTACTAGGGATTGACCCAGGCCCTCATGCAGGCTAGGCAAATACTCTACCACTGAGCCACATCCTCAATTCTCAATTCTTTGTGTATTAGGTACACATGTATGTGTGTGTATGCACATGTATATATAGAGAGGCCAGAGAAAAACCCTGACTGTCATACCTCAGATACCACCTACTTTGGTCCTTCTTCTCCTTCTCCTTCCCCTTCCCCTTCCCCTTCCCCTTCTCCTTCTCCTTCTCCTTCCCCTTCCCCTCCTCCTCCTCCTCCTTCTGTTGTTGCTGTTGTTCCAGTGTCTCTCATGGCCTGGAACTTTGACAAGTAGTGTAGGCTGGCTCATGAGCACTAGGGATCTACCTGTCTCTATCTCTTGAAGTGCCAAGATTACAAGTATGGGCTACTGCTGTTTAAAAAAAATTATCATACAATTTTATGTGTATTGGTATTTTGCCTGTCTGTATGTGTGTGTAACATGTGCCTGTGTAGGCCGGAAGAGGTGTTAGATCTCCTGGGACTGGAGTCATAGATGACTGTGAGCACCATGTGGGTGCTAGCTAGGAACTGAACTTAGGTTTTCTGGAAGAGCAAGTACTCTTAACTGCAGAGCCATCTCTCCACCACCCCACCCCACTTAACATCCGTTCTGAGGATCAAACCATGTTCTGATTCCTGAAAAATCAAGTATTTTACAAACTGAGCTACATCTCCAGCTTCTTAATCTTCTTTTTAGTGTGTTCGTGTGTGCATGCACATGTGTGTGAGTGTGTGTAGGTATGTGTGTGTATGTGTGTCTGTGCATGTGCATGTGTGGGAGTACGTGTCCATGTGTTCCTGTGTACGTGTATGTCTGTGTGTGCATTTGTGTGTGGGGGGGGCCTTTGTACTCACCTATGAGTGTGCAAATGTAGAGGCCAGAGGTGGATACCTGATGTCTTCTTCCTTTGCTCTCCATCTTGGTTTTGAGGCAGGGTCTCTCTCTGAGCTTGTGCTTGCTGTTTCAGCTGGAATTGCTGGCCAGTGAGCCCCAGATCAGCCTGTTTTCACCACACAGTGCTGGGGTTACAGATGTCTCTTGTAATTCCTGGCTTTGACCCAGGTGCTGAATATCTGAACCCAGGTCCTGATGCTTGCACAGCAATCACTTTACAGGGTGAGCTATCTCCCTAGTCCTTTCTCTTAGCCTTTTCTTTTTTTATTTTGAGACAGGGTCTCATTAAGTTGTCTAGGCTGGCCTTGAACTTGCAATCTTCCTGCCTCTCAAATAGCTGAGGTTTTACAGCTGTGCCAACCAGGCCTGACTTGACTAAGTATTTTCTAGACTAGTAGAGCAAGTTGTTACTGTTGGTGTATAGCATTCTTTTCCTTGGGTAGTGGGGCTGCTGAAGGCCTGAGCCAAGGCCTAGCTCTCATTCTATCACTCAGCTACACCTGGAACCCTGTGTAACACCGTTATCACATCCTTATAAGGAGTGTGGGCATATGCATGTGTTAGTTTATGAGTATAAATAGGTACTTCAGTATTTTTTCAGATTATTATTGGTTTTTCAAGACAGGGTTTCTCTCTATAGAACAGGCTGGTATCAAACTCAGAGATTTGCCTGCCTCTGTCTTCCGAGTGTTGGGATTAAAGGTGTGTGCCACCACACTCAGCAAGATTATTATTTTTTTGAGACAGAGGTCTCATAATGTTGCCCAGACTAGTTTTCAAAAGACATCTCACCCCTTCCCTCCTTTCTCAGCCTCCTAAGGAGCTGAGCCTACAGGCCCACTGTTCTGATGAGCTCATTTACTTCTTTTGACTATCCAAACTATTAAAGATCCTAAAACAAGTTCCAGATCATCCCTGGACCTGCCTCTTGGTATTTCTGATCCACCTCAACCCCTCTCCTCCTTCCTCAGAGGGTCTTTCCCAGCTCTGCAGGTGTCTGAATGGAACTGGAACACTGTGCTCACCAGCCTACATCCAGCTTTCTGAGTTAGAGAACCTATGCAGGCACAGCCTCTCTATGGGCCCCATTCAGGAAGTGGGTCTTAACTGAGTGACTTGCTATATGCCAGGGGCTGCCATGATCAGGGCCACAGAACTGAAGGCAAAAGAATGCAGTGTCTACTTCTGACAGAACGATTGCTTGGTATGAAGAGAACAAGGAGGGGTGGGATACGGCACAGCCTGAAAAATTTAGGGACAAAACACCAGACATATTAGGAAAGGAGCCAGTGAAGGGATGTCCTCGGAAGCATTTGGGACATATCTGGAGGAGTAGGTACCTTGCTCCTCATCAGGGCAGGACTGACAGACGTCTTCCTTCTTCCCTCTTGCCAGCCATTCTTAGAAGTTTCTGTTCTGGGGACCCCAGAATCCCAAGACAAGAAGCAGGTCCTCCAGCAGATTGGCCTGGCCCTGGTTTCCTGTGGAAAAGGCAAGGTGGAGGAAGAGCCAATGCAGAGAGGGCTAAGAGACCTACTGTGTGGCTTGTCCAGTCTGGGCCTCTCAGGCCACCTGTCCTGGTATGACCAAGTTAGGGCAGGGCCTAGCTGTAGGTCACGAAGGGTGAGTGGGTCAATCTATGCAGGTCTTCCTATAGCAAGTGTCCACCTGTTTATCCACTCAATCTCTCGGCATTTTTTGGAGCTTAGCAGGAAGGCACTCCTTGGGCACAGCTGGAGAGCTTAGGGAAGAGCCTGGGGCTTGAAGCCAGTAGAAGGCACATGCTGAAGGCTTTCTGTACAAGCCTCATTTAACCCTCCCAGCACCCTCCAGGGAAGGGGGGGTCTTCCTATGACAGGTATAGATGCTGGGGCCTAAAGCTCCTTTCTGTGCTTAAGCTAGGGCCACATAGCAGGATGTAGCAAGGAGTGTCCCGTCGCAGGCACACAGCCCAGAGCTGCTAGGTAAACTGAGAGCCTGCGGGGCACTGTGATGGCTTCTCTGAGGGGCTTCTGAGTCAGAGCCCCCGCGCTGGGTTTCAGAAAAGCATGGCTCTGCCTTTGAGCTTGGCGAGATGTGGTAAAGCAAGCCAGACGAAGAATCTGCCCGCTGTTTGTCTCTGGCCAGCCATCCCTCCAGAATGTCAGTCATAAGCACTGCATTGTACGTCCCACTCTCCAGTTGCTGGCGTGCTTGGTTTAGCTGGGCACCTCTTCTGATGCTCTGCAGTCAGGAGTCCATGGACTCTGGTTCTCTGCTCCAGTACTGTGTGGCCTTGGTTTCTCATTGTGCCTCTCTGGGACTGTTTCAACATATGCATTGGAAGGATATGGGGTGATGTGTACAAAGGGCACAGTGTAGTGGGCTCAGCATTTGTTAAATTTGAGCTTCCCTAGAGTCCACAGAGCTTCTGTCTGGTTTGTGAACGTGTGTGTCTGTCAATGACTCACAGCACACGGTGGTGGCTGCTGAGCAGCTAGTTATAGGTCAGGGCTGTAATTGACTTGGCCTTAGTTGGGGAGACATCCTTTGGTTGGAATCTAGCTATGTTGGGAAGGGTTACCTGCTTAATGGATACTCACTTCATAGGACCATTCACTCAGATATCTTTTTTTTTATGTTTGTTTATTACTTCAAGTTACATCTCCATCACAGTGCCTCTTTCCACCCCTCCCAGTCCCACCCTCCTACCCTCTACCCCCTGTCCCTTCCATCCCACTCCTCTGGAGTAGAGTGTCCCTACATAACAGTCCTCTGCCCCAGTTCAGCAGTCATATGAGGGCCAAGAGCCTCCTCATACACTGGGGGCCTACAAGGCAGTACCACTAGGGCAAAGTGTCTCATTAACAGGTAACAAAGTCTATGTTCCTGTTCCTTTTGGTGCATTGGTTTTGGTATAGTTATCCTGTACTATATGGCTAAAATCCGACTATAAGTGAATAGATGCCATGTGCATCCTTCTGAGTCTGGGTTAGCTCACTCAGAATGAGCTTTTCTAGTTCCATCCATTTGGCTGTGAATTGCATGATTTCGTTGTTTCTGATGGCTGTCACTCAGATATCTGGTGTTGAGAAGTTAGTGGGGTCTTCCTTTACCTTTTTCTAAGCCCCAGTTTCTCCGGTGGTGATTTTTAGAGTGGTTGTCAAAGACATCATGTGTTTTCCAAGGGCAGGGATACTAGGGACCACCATGTGAGGTCTTAGTGGGAGGGTCCACCACGGGGTTGGTTATGTGTCTGCATGCCCCGTCAGTGGTTGTTAAGACTTCGACAAAGCCTCCTGGAGGCCACCTGACTTCCCTTCCTAACTCTGGTCAGCAGCTAGGCTTCCGGAGATCCTGTTGCCCACCCTCAGTGCTGGGATTGCTGGGATGGGGCGGAGCCTCTTCAGAGTTCTGGTAGAGGTGAGGGTAGACTGAGACACAGCCTCTGGTCTCTCGTGCCATACAGTGGCTTGTTTCTTTAGCCTTGGGCTCAGTGGTCCCACCCCATGCCTTGCTCCTTACCTGCACTTGTTCTGTCTTGCGTTTTCATCCTAGTCTCTTTCACCACTCTGTTTTTTAGCTCCTCTTTGCAGGCAAGGCTTAGGTCTGGCTTGTGGCTGATTCCTCATTTCCTGGGTTGATTCTAACAGGCCTGGCACCCAGCTTCAGGAAGCTGTGCATAGTTGATTGGAAGGGCAGGGATGAGGGTAAAGCAAGAGAGCTACTACCAAGCCACAAAATATGAGGATGTGCATGCAGGTATGGCCTTGTGGTATGGAGCATGCCAGGCAAGGACAGCTGTATTTTGAGTGTTCACAATATGCTAGGCATGTTTCATACATAGCAGATGGTTATTATGATGTCCCCGTTTTTATGTAAGGAAACCAAGGCTCGTGTGTTAAGTCCTGTGCCTGGGGTTGGCCAATAGAACTGCCTGCCACAGAGTGTTCACAAGTGTTCCCTGCCAGTCCTCCTTGCTTACCCAGTTACTTCTGCTGTGGCTCTGTGAGTGCTGAGTGAGGGCTATGCTCATGAGTTCTGGACAACCTTACACAGTCATGGGGATCCCTGCATCAACAAGATTTGGAGAGAGTTCTGGAGATACAACATAGAGTTTCTCCATTGACATTTGGCCCTTCTGGGACTCACTTGTAACATGGCAGCCATCACACGGCTGTATCCAGACTTTGAAAGCTTTGCAACCTAGTAGGAGTCCTAGGGAGAGCAAGACCCCTTGAGTTCAGGGGCTCAGGGTCCATCACAGAAACACAGCAGATGTAATATCCTGTGCTTGGCACTGCATTGCCTCCTGGGTTGCTGTGGGAAGACACTAGGCCCTTTGCTGCAGGCTGCAGATGCTGTGGACACATCTGACTGGACACTCACCCTGCCTCATAACCACCCCTTCCCAGTAGAAGCCAGGCTTCTCACCTTCCCAGCAGAGTCCTCTCCACCTCCCTCCATTAGCCTGGGAGCCTGAAGTTTCTCTCTCTTCTTAAAGTGTCATGCAGTGTGTGCCCCAAGGGCTCTACTCTGTTCTGTGCCTCTGCATGCTCTAACTACTGAGCGCTGTCCCAGAGGGGTTTTTTGGAGGGGGGCATCAGAGGTGTGCTCTGGAGCCATAGCAGCTCCCATCTTAGTCTCTGGCAGGAGGGTGGGCATTTTCCAGGCAGTGTTGGTGTTTCCTATCCAGGTCTGGATGCTATAGGATCAGGGAGTAAGGATGGGTAAACCTGGCCCCACACAAAGCATAGTCCTGGGTTGGATTCTAACATTTGAAGATGAGATGTGTGGTCACTGTCCCTCCATCCTCATTGTCCAGTTTGATATGTTTGAGAACTTGCAAGGCCAAACCAGCTTCCAAATTTGATTTAGAGACGTCTGGTTTCCTGTGTTCCTCAATGGTTAAGAAATACCAGGAGGAGTTTTGAAGACAGCTCAGCAGGTAAGGCACTCACTGCTGTGTCTGTGACCTGAGGGCAGTTCCTGGAACCCACGTGATGGGAGAGCCAGCTTATGCAAGTTGTCCTTTGACTATACATGTACCACACCCACACAGCGCGTGTGCGTGTGTGCATGCGTGCCTGTGTGTGTGTGTATATAAGTTTCAGGACATGAGAGATGGTTCATCAGTTAAGAGCAGTGGCTATTCTTCCAAAGGACCTGGGTTCAAGTCCCAGCACCCACATGGCAGTTCACAACTGTCTTTAACTCCAATTCCAGGGCATCTTATGCCCTCTTCTGGTCTCCATAGACACCGTGGTGGTGCACAGATATATATTCAGGTGAAATACCCATATATAAAATAATAATTTAAAATAATGTAAAAATAAAATAAAAGACTACAAGAGGAAAGCTTGGTGGCCCCTGCCTGTAATCCATTTGGGAGGTGGAGGAAAGAAGATCAGAAGTTAGGGTCATTTTTAACTGCACAGGAAAGCCAAGAATAGTGATATATACCTGTTATTCCAGCCATCAAGAGGTTGAGGAAAGAGGATTTTGAATTCAAGGCCAGCCCTGACTTCATAGCAAGACCTTGTCTCAGAAAACAAAAAACAGAATACCACCCCCATCACACACACACAACCACACACACACACACACACACACACACACACACACACACACACCACAGAGCTGGCTTTGAATCCCTGTCCAGCTGCTTTCTTGCTATATACTGTAAGTTTCTTTTTTTTTTTTTTAATAATTTATTTTTTATTTCTTCAAGTTACATCTCAATCACAATCCCCACCCTCCTCCCCCTCAGCCCCACCATCCTCTTCCCTTCTTTTT
>CAJQZJ010001826.1:20057518-20231113 GCA_907164525.1 Lophiomys imhausi | reverse complement strand
TTAGAAAATAACTGTGATAGACTGTCATAGTAACTAACAAAATGACACGTTTTCATGACTATTAGTTTCCGTTTCTTAATTATCCTAAACAGTTTATGTCTACTGTAAGTTTCTTAGTCTCCTGAGCCCCAGCATTCTACTTGACAGCACAGGAGTGATGGATGTTTACCTGGACCTTATGAGGTTGCCAAAGAGAAGATTGGATGCTAACAGTGATGCCCATGTGGTCCCTTCTGACTTCTTCAATCTTTTTTCTCACCATCGAATCTCTCCATCAGCCCATCTGTCCATTCACTCTTGTTTTGATAGTCTCTTTCAGTCTGGTACAATTCTCAGGTCTTCTCTTGATATTCAAAACCGTGACACTTACAGGCCAGTTCTTTTGTAAAATTCTCCCAGTTGGGGGTTTTTCTGATGTTTTCTTATGATCAAAGTTATGTCTCCTTGGTGGAGATGCCACATAAGTGCCGTCTATATTCTGTCCACTGCATTCTATTAGGGAACACACGATTTTAATTTTAACTTGACCTAATAATGTTCATGAATCAACCAGCTTTCTCTACTGTGAAGTTATTCTTCCCACTTTGTGTGTTTAAAACTTGGGACCTTTTGAGTATTAGGCTTTGTACACCACACCCCAGAAACTTAGCCAGGTGGACACCTCGCCCACTCAGCACCCCGTGCTCTTGCCTGGCTCTAGGCCTTGGTCCTGACTGCACTCTCTGCCCCTGTACTTGGATTAGTGCATGTATGTGCACATGCCTGTACAGGCCAGAAGTTGACACTGAATGTCTTCCTCGATAACTCACCACCTTATTTAATGAGGCAGGATTCATCAGTGAACCCAGAGTTCACCGATTCAGCTAGTCCCGCTAGCCAGCTTGTCCCAGGTATCTCCTATTTCTGCCTCCCAGGCACTGGGATTGCAGGAGTGCTGCCACACCTGTCCAGCATTTACTGAGGTGGGGATCGGACTTAGGCCTTCACACTTGCATTTCAAGTGCTTTACTTATTGAGACATTTCCCAGGCTCTTATTTTCCTTTGTAATTAATAGGTATTTGATAGGTGGTGCCTTGAAACTATGTACATAATCCATTCCTGAGCATACATTGCATTTACTTAGCCAGACCTGTATATACTCTGATTTCTTATTGGGTTCAGTATAATCTGTTGTTGTCAGTTTTTTCAGTACTCATTTTAATCATCTTGTCCTAGCTCAAGGAAGAGTGTTAACTGTCATTTGCCTGGATTTGCATTCTCCCAGAATTGGCAACCTTCACTGGTAGAACTTCCACAGGGCTGGTAAACCCCAGGACTTGGTCAGTCTTCACAGGGCTGGCTTTCATGTCTGCTGAACAAGGTCTCTGCTATTCTTTGAGTACTTCCTTTCTAACTCAGTAAGATGTCCCAGGCTCATCCTGTACTTCCTGTGACCAAGCCATGGAATCGCCCATTTGTCCAGGCACACGTGGAACCAGGAACCTTTTGAGTACTAGGCTATGTACACCACGCCACAGAAACTTAGCCAGGCGGACGCGCTCAGCCACTCAGTACCCTGTGCTCTGGCCTGGCTCCAGGCCTTGGTCCTCATGGCACTTTCTGCCCCTGTACTTGGCAAATATCTCCCTCCTAGAGTGAGCTTCTCCAGCTCTGAGCCCTGCCAAGCATGTTAGGCCATTTTCCTTGCCTGGAAAGTTAAGCCCAGGGTTCGGATTCACCTCTGCCTCAGGACAGGGCTGGAACTGCAGACTGCTAGGTAAATGGTGGGATCCAGTCATACACTTTCATAGACTAGAAAAGCAAATGGGGCAGAGGGAAAACAACTTACTCAAAGCCATGTTTATAAGTATAGGTTAGAGTTTATTCTTGAATTTTTTTTGGTGCTGGTAGAACCCCAAACTTTGGCCATGCCAAGCAATGGCTCTGCCAATGAGCTCCATCTTCTTCTTGCCCGAACTTTAGAACCCTTTTTAAAATAAAAAGAAATCAATGCACATGTACTTGTGCATGCATCCATGTTTGTACACAGGTACATGTGTGTTTGTATATAGGTGCATGCGTTTGTATGCAGGTATATGTGTGTTTGTATGCAGGTGCATATGTGTGTTCGAATCATTTTATTCAGAGATTGAAGATGGGGAAGGGGCTGAAGATCTGATCTGGTACCCTCAGCAGGGCAGATCTTTCTGGCCTCCTCCTGGCTGACTAGAGCTAGAACTCTTCACTATAAAATGGGTCTAACCCCTCAAACTGTAGTTGTGATCTAGGTACCTTTTACTTAAATTTTTGTTATTAGCTGGGCATGGTGGTGCACTCCTTTAATTCCAGCACTCAGGAGGCAGAGGCAGGCAGATCTCTGTGAGTTCAAGGCCAGCCTGGTCTACAGAGGGAGTTCCAGGACAGCCAGAGCTACACAGAAACCCTGTCTTGAAAAACCAAAGGGGGGAAAAAGCCATTATTACTGAAGCAGTACTGCAGACATTTCAGAAACTCAGAAATACAAACGAAAGGAAAACAAGCATTGCTGTTCTAGCATCAGACAGCACTGTTGTCACCTCAGAGATTTGTGCAACTCGAGCATTTTCTAAGCATAGATTTTCCTCACTGCACTTTTCTGTTTGTAGCATACTTTTTAAAGGGATTGGGGGAGGGGGAGAAATTTATACCATTTATATCCATAAATGTTCAGTGCATCCAATACTCAGATCCCCTTCATGCTTCTCTAGTTGTCTCCAAAATATCTCTTGTAAGCTGGGCCTGGTGGTGCAGGCCTAACCTGTCAGGCACTTAAGAGGCTAAGACAGGACGATCACAAATTCAAGTCCAACCCGGGCAACTTTAATGAGATCCCATTTCAAAAGCAAAAAGCAAAAAAAAAAGAGGTCCAGGGATTTAGCTCAGTTTTAAAACATTTGTCTTGCATGCATGAGGCCCTAGATCAAATCTCTGGTTAAAAGGAAGAGGAGGGGGAATGTCCTATATATAGCTGATGTGTAACAATCCAGAGTCACACATTATAAATGGTGGTGCTCGGGGCTGGAGAGATGGCTCAGCAGCTAAGAGCATCACTGACTTCTCTTTCAGAGGACTTGGGTTCAATTCTCAGCACTCACATGGCAGGCAGCTCACAAATGTCTATAACTCCAGTTCCAGGAGGCTGACACTCTTACACAGACACACGTGCAGACAAAATACCAATGCACATAAAATCAAAATAAATCACTAAAAAAAAAAAAAAAGTCAGGCAGTGGTGACATATGTCTTTAAATCCCAGCACACGGGAGGCAGAGGGGGGCAGATCTCTGAGTTCGAGACCAGCCTGGTCTACAGATTGAGTTCCAGGACAGGGCCACACAGGGAAACCCTGTCTCAAATAGCAAAAACAACAGTAACAACAAAAAGCCAAATTGTGGGGCTGGAGAGGTGGCTCAGAGGTTAAGAGCACTGGCTGTTCTTCCCAAGGTCTTGAGTTCAATTCCCAGCAACCACATGGTGGCTCACAGCCATCTACATTGAGATCTGCCCGGGCATATATGTAGAGCAAATACTGTATACATAATAAATAAATAAATAAATAAATAAGTGAATGAATGAATGAATGAATGAATGAATGAATGAATAAGTAAATGTTTTTTTTTTAAAAAGCCAAATTGTGGTGCCTGGTCCCTTCATTATGATACCAAGCTGATAATATGCAACTCATCTTCGGAGACTAGGCTGGTGGCTGTGCAGTGCCCAGCACCTGGCTTTGTCTTCATCTGTTCTCAGGCTAAGTGTAGCTTGTTCCTCTGTGCCCCATATTTTCTGTAATCTGAAGTGGTGTGAGTTTCTTGCACTTAGAATCCCCAGCTGGGTGCACCTATCGTGTACTTTTTGTGGTAGCAAGTCCTGTCCTAGGTGAGGAGGGGCAATGCAGCCTCTCCTGTAGTGTGTGCTCTCTCTCTCATGGGTAGAGAGCAAAATGTGTGGGTTTCCTGTGTTGAATGAATGTCAGTTCTGGGAGAGTCCTATAGACTACCCAGGAAAAATCTGTTGTATTTGTTATGAGGATCTTCATCTTGGGGGTGGGCTCTTGGGGCAGGATAGAACAAGGTCACTGACTCTTACCTTTTTGAATACAGATCTTGAGAACTCTGGTTCTGTCTTTACTTGCTTCCCAGACATGTGAGCTGGATTAAACCACAGCCCTGCTACTTAACCAGCTAGGCGACCTTGGGCAGGGTATGCTTAACCTTTTTGAATCTCAAGTCCCTCCTTGACTTTGTTACCTGGCATAATCTGTGGGAGGGCTAAATAAAGCAAGATACACTTGATTGTTCTCTCCTCTAGAAGGGAGGCTCTTGGAGAGTGTGACTAAGTAATAGGAAGATGTCTGAAGATAGTGTCCTAGCAATTCACTATCTAGCCCAGGCTGGCTCTTGGACTTGGGGTGATCTTCCTGCCCCAGCCTCTCAAGTGCTGGGATTTCAAAGATGTTTGTTGAATCTCTCTCTCTCTCTCTCTCTCTCTCTCTCTCTCTCTCTCTCTCAGACACACACACAAACACGTGTGGCCAGGTGGTATGGTCTATTTGGGCATTTGATTTTTCATTTAATGTGTACCTATCTCAAGCTCTTTGTTGAATTAACTGTGACCATCTGCCTACAAGTTGCTTCCAGGGGATAGGGAGGGCACAGGCATGGAGACTCAGTGTATACGGGAGCCTGGATGGTTTGCCTGAAGAAGAGACTGGGCCGAGCTGGGGGCTGACTGTCCCTTGGTACAAGAGGTTTCTGGGGAGCTGAACCAGTCCACGCTGACTTCAGTGGCCCCTGTTCCTGTCTTCTCATCTTTCTGTGTGACCCTGACAACCCATGTCTGTCTGCAGTGCAGGATGGAGTGCTGTGATGTACCAGCTGAGACGCTCTACGACGTCCTGCACGACATAGAATACCGAAAGAAGTGGGACAGTAATGTCATTGAGACTTTCGACATCGCCCGCTTGCCCGTCAACGCTGACGTAGGATATTACTCTTGTGAGCAGGCACAGAGCAAGACTCCCACCTCTCAGCCTCCATCCCTCCTCCCACCAAGTCTTCTTCTGTAACTTTCCCTCCTTGTGGTCACTCCTGTGCTGGGCTGCTCAGAGACCTACATGCTGGGGCCTGTAAACTGCCCTCTCCTTGGGCATTCTTCCATACTCTAACTGCAACACACAAACACATGAGCACTCAGTTACACATACAACTCATAGCCACATGCCACATACCACAGAGACATTTTCATGCACACTCGATAACAGTACTGTCTGTCTTTCAAGGATATTCACATAGATCAGTCAGAGCATCAACGTAAGGGCTGTGTGAGCAAGGGCTGTGTGAGCCCCCGAGGGACAGGGTAGGCAGAGACAGCTGGGACAAGGGTTATGCTGTTTCCTCCCTGGTTTCACAGTGTGTCCATGGTAGGGGTGGGATTACCTGTCTGGATGGGGAGGGCTGGTAGTTAATAGGATTCCAATGTCTCTGGCTTCTATCACACCCTTCCTTAGAGGAAGATGAGCCAACAGCCAGGCTGAACTGGTCCTTGTCCTCTACAGGGAGGTGTCCCAAGCCACTGAAGAACCGTGATGTCATCACCCTCCGCTCTTGGCTTCCCATGGGTGCTGATTACATCATTATGAACTACTCAGTGAAACATCCTGTAAGTTGGCCTACCCTCCCTTCTGGGTGTGCAGAAAGGTGATAGGCAGGGCTGGGCTGTGGCTGTCACAGTGACTTCAGGCAGGCATGGGGACCAGTTTCCTTCCTGCACAATGAGGATAATGACTGCAGGGTCTGTCAAGTAGCTCAGGGAAAGGGCAGTGTGGGCTGTCTCTGGTGAATGGGTGGGATGAACTCATGTGGTTGACTGGCCTACAAGGAGGGGAGCAGGGTCCTATGGTGGGACTTACTTGAACTCCCTGGACAGAGAGGGCAGGCAGGTACAATTAGCCTAGGCAAGGGTTGCATGTCCATAAACATTCATAAGCCCTGACCAGCCCAGCCTGGTAATTTCCTAAGGTGCAGAGAAAGCACAGTAAGGGGGGCAAGGGTAACCTGCTCTGATACTCTTCTCCTTAACGCACATGAAACCTGGCTGGGCACAGATGTGATGTGAAATGGCTGTGTGTGTGCACGCACACAGGTGCATGCTTCATAGAGACCCTCCCTCTGTCCCTACCCAACTCTCACCTCACTGTGCCTTCTATCCCCAGAAATACCCACCTCGGAAAGACTTGGTTCGAGCCGTGTCCATCCAGACGGGCTACCTCATCCAGAGCACAGGGCCCAAGAGCTGTGTCATCACCTACCTGGCCCAGGTGGACCCCAAAGGTGAGGGCTTGGCTCTGCAGCCCATCAACGGGCTCCTTCCCTCTACAGAAAATGAACTTGATCTTCCAGGCCATCTGAAGGCCATCAGTTAGGAGCCATCTAGTACTTGGGGTATCTCTATGCAAAGCTAGTGGTTTGAAAGGAATAGACCTACAAAGTAGCCACTGCTCCTCCCAGGAGCTTCTCCCTGGTGCTAGCATTCCTGGCTTGGATCTGCTCCTACCCTGTCTACTTCAGCGATATCCCAGAGACCTGTCCTTCTGCCTCACTTCCATGACACGTGAACACTCATCTCTGTTGAGGTAGTCAGCCTTCCAGACATCTTTCTCAGGGAGTCTTCTAGACACCTGATACTCACTCACCATTGCCCTTCCTAGACCCACCCTTTCTTCAGATCAACAGAAAGTAGGGGTGCTTTCTTGTCACCCCTGCTCAGTACTTGCTAGTTAGCTGGGGCCAGCTTCTCCCTGTCAGCTCCCAAATCTAGTACTTAATCCCTCCCTCCCTCCTTCCCTTTGTTCCTCCTTCCCTCCCTCCCTTTCTTCTGACTCACTCTATAGCCCAGGCTGGCCTTGAACTCATCTTCACCCTGCCTTCATCTCCTGAGTGCTGGGGATTCAGTCATGTGCTACCATACTCAGCCCCTGGTGCTCACCGGTTTACCCTCTGATGTAGCTCCTAGACTGTCATTCTCTTGGTACTTGGCCACTTCATTTGTCCAAACCAGATAGTAGAAGAAATTAAAAATCAACACTTACTGCCTCTGACTCACCTACTTAAAATGCTGCTGTGTCTCTGCTGCCCTCTGAGTGTAGCCCAAGTGCCTGCCCAGGATTGCTAGCCCCTTCACACCCTTCCATTTCCTGCCTCGATGTCCATACAGCCTTTATGCTCCGCTGACTGCCTGCACCTTCCCTCCTTCCTCAATGCTCCAGGGATGCATGAAGTGACAGAACCCCTCCTCTGTCCCTGATTCCCAGAGTGAGGGCCTGCTCTCTGTTTGTGGGCCCATTCCCCTCCAGCAGAACACCAGTCTGTGTTGAGACACCAGACATTGAGTTCCTATTTGGATTCCCTAGGCTGGCCCAGGGTGGGTGTCCCAGTGAATGTGGAGTGAGTAGTTAGGTCTCAAGTGTCCTTGGTAGGGATGCCCAGTGGCCCAGGTCAGGGCTCCTTGGCCCATAATGAGTGTGCAGAGTATATGTGGCAGGTACTTGGGAGAGAGACAGATGGAGACCTGGGCTATGGATTCCAGATCAGTCTCTGCAGGAGTGAGCACTGGCCTTAAGAGGTCTGAAGAGGACCAGCAGGAAAGGTGGGAGAGAGGCTGAGCACCAGGGACAGTCCTGGGTTTTCAGTGTGAGGGGAGGGAGGTGACAGGTTGGAGCTTGGTGTGTCAGAATGTCGACCAATAGGTTACATGTGGTCACCTAGGTCCCTGTGGTGTTCTCTGCAGCTGGAGCTCAGCAGATAGACAGTGGGTATAGATGTGAGCTTGGGTGATTTAGGAATGTCACTGAGAAGGAATGCAAAGGGGTGGTCTCTCTGCCAGAGGAGGAGGGCTGGCAGTGGGTGGGGCTGGGTGCTCTCTCGGCTGCCTTTTTCCTCCTGGCCTCTCCCTGCCCCCACAGGCTCCTTACCCAAATGGGTGGTGAATAAATCCTCTCAGTTCCTGGCTCCCAAGGTAAGTAAGTGGCTGTGTGCCCTGGGACCTGGGGGGAGGGGCAGAGCTGGCAATGGCTGATGGCTGATGGACTGATGAACCACGTCTCTGAACTGGGCCACAATTGGGACCCTGGGGACTGCTGTGCACCTCAGGAGGTCGCTGGAGGGGTGTGGTCCTTCAGGCACCTCTAACAAATGTTCGGGTGGTCTGCAGGCCATGAAGAAGATGTACAAGGCCTGCATGAAGTACCCCGAGTGGAAGCAGAAACACCAGCCACATTTCAAGCCGTGGCTGCACCCAGAGCAGAGCCCACTGCCCAGCCTGGCACTGTCGGAGCTGTCAGTACAACACGCGGACTCACTGGAGAACATCGACGAGAGTGCGGTGACAGAGAGCCGTGAGGAGCGAGCTGGAGGGGCAGGTGGGGAGGGCAGCGATGATGACACCTCGCTGACTTGAGTTCAGCCCCTTGGCAAGGACCAAGACAGGACTGAGGCTGAGCCCTGGCGCGTTCTGCACTTCTCCCTTCCCCCACCTGCCTTCTGGGGGCACTGGACCCCTGCTCAGGTGGCTGCGGCCCAGATGGACATGGCCCCAAATAAAGGAACCACACAGCCCCAGCCAAGCCAGCTCTTTCTTGTGCCTGCTTCTCATCTGCCCGGCACCACACTACCCTGTTCTACAGTTATTTTCCTTAATCCTATTATTGTTCACTGGACCTTTGTCCCTACAGATATCTTCATTTCTGCGACGAGGGTTGTTGACTCCTGTCTTTTGTCTCCTTTCTTCCTGTCCATTTACACATTCACTTTGCTTGTTTTTCAGGGCTCTGGGAGGAGCCGGTCTGGCCAGGGGTCAGGTTTCCACTGTGTGACAGACCTCAGGTACAAGCTAGCTGTGAACAGTTGGTCTGGCACACTCTGACTGGCTCCTGTCACCACAGAAGGAAGGGGAGGGACCCATAGGTCAGAGAGCAGGACTGAAGGCCTCACAGACTGAGATGGGGCCTTCTCGGGTACTGGAGGAGGGGCGGGTAATGGTGAAGAAACATTCCCAGTACACATTCAGGCAGGCAGTGTTGGAGACCAACTTCAGTTGGTATTAACAGGAATTCTGGGGGTCCTCTCCTCTGACCAGGTGTCAACCCTCACTCACACCTGGCTGCTCTGAGATCTAGAGGGAGCCCCTGGGCTGCCTGTGTTGTCCAAGGGATGCCCAGAGTCCCAGAGTTGGTCTTAGGCTCTGCTCTTCTCTGCTACTTTTGGCATCACAAGAACCTGGGGTCTGGAAGTTCTCCCCAAGATCTGACCCTGCTCACCTCTCCTGGAAAGCCCTGCCAATGGAAAACAGTCAGCTCAGAGTCAAGCTTTTCCAGAGGAACAGTTTCAGTGAGCAGAGGCCTGGACAGGAGACCCTGTCACTGGGAACATTCCAGCTTTAGGTGTGCCCCTAATGGTCAGTGACTTTGAAAGCACCCTAAAAATTGCAGACCTTCATTTCCTAACCTATAACCTAGGGTGATAATTTTTTACCCTTAAGCAAGTGTGAGATTTTTTTTTTGAAATGAAAAAGATCAAATTGTTTATCACCGGGCCAGGCATGAAGTAAGCTCTCTGATTAAAGGCATCTTCCTCCTTTTAGGACAACCCCCTTGGCCCTGCTGAGAGCTGTTCTTCCAAATATGCCCATTGTACCTATGGAAAAAAAATGGAAACCCAGTTAAGTTAAGGCCTCTGGCTTGGCTGGTTCCAGAGAAGCCCTGGCCCCAGGACCCAGAAATGCATGCCAAGTCTGGGGATTTCATCTGTATGGGGAGGAGGTGAGAAGCTGCCAAGCTCTGGTGGGACTTTCCCAGACCCTATGCAGGGAGATGTGGGGCCTTTGGATAGAAGCAGGGTGCGTGCTGCTGAATAATGGTGCAGAAGAACTCCCAGCGAAGGTGGTCACCCGCCATGGTTGTCCCACCTCCAGTGGCTCCCCATTTCCCTGGAGGTGTGTGTGTGTGTGTGTATGTGTGTCCTCTCTCAGGGATAGACTCACCAGAACAAGGGTGTCGAGGCAAGGAAACTCAAGAATCGGTGGAGTCCCCTTAGGGGTAGGGTAGACATGGGTCCTAAAGCCTTAGCAAGCTAAGGGTAAAGGAGAGACACAAACCCGGCAGGCCGGTCGGTCCAGGGGAGTGAGGATAGGGACTAGGCTGGGGGCGGGACTGGTCGGCTCCCTGCCCTTTCCCCGCCCTCACATCCCCAGGGTGTCACGTGGGGCGGGCGGAAGCGCCGGGCGAAGTGGGCGCGCCCCGACCGCTGCCGCAAGTCGGCAGCGGCCGCGTGTGACAGAAGGTACCGGGACCCCGGGTCCCCCGCGTGGAGTTCTCTTCGCTCAAAACAGGTCAGTGCAGTTGCTAGTGCAGTTGCTGGGACTTCCCGGTCGCCAGCTGTGGCTGCACTGCCTCCATTCCTCAGAAGGGAATGGTGAGGCCCGGCTCGCCTTTCCCGGGGTCATCTAGTGCTCTCTCGTGCCTGGGGATGGAGTGAAGCGGGGTCGCCTCTGGAAGTGGAGGCGTCCAGCCAGACCCGTAGGGACAGGGAAGGTGAGCTGGTGGACACCGGCTTCCAGATGTCAGCTCTTCTTTCGGGCGCACAGGCTCCGCCGCCGGTAGTGTCAGGCAGCTCGGTTTTTCCTACTTGAGGACTGAAGGCTACCACCCAGTCGACCGCGGACACTCTTACAGTCTCGCAAAGTTGTAGGACCTGAGCCCTGGACCTGAGCGTCGGTGACCTTGGGCAGGCCACTTCCTTCCTCTGCACTTCAGTTCCCCACCAGTTAATGGGGGCATAGCTTCTCTAGAGCCTACCTGGCCCAGTTACCGGGAAAGGAGGGGTGTGTTCGTGGAATGGGGTCAAGCTGGGAGTTGGGTGGATGGGCTTTCAGCAGACTTGCAGTGCAGCTGGGGGCGGCGGGGTGGGTGTTTGGTCTCAGATCTCCAAGGGTAGGTTTGGGAGCTGGGTGATTAGAAACCAGCACCGTAGGTGCCTGGCCTATGTTCCTTTAAATCCGGTGTCCCGGGGAAACCTTCCCTAAGGTTCATGGCTGGACTTGGGTGCCCAGGTAAGGATTTGACTGCTGCTGGGTCCCGGGGACCCTGATATCTATACTTGGAAAGCCGTGACTGCCCTGCTAGGGGAAGCCTAGCATCCTAGCGCCATCATTACAGGGTGGAAGAGACTCTGCAGATCCCAGAGACAGGTGTGGACAGGTGCAGAACCAGGGAGGAGAAGATGCCTGGAAAGAGCCTTGGTCGTTAAGTGGCTGTTTGCAAAGTCTGACTGCAAGGGGAGGGCAAAGCTTGTGCATGACAGGGCTTCTAATAGTCCTGGAGGAGAGGCAAGGGGGTGGGTGAGGCTGCAAGGGGTAGCAAGGGAGGGCGTGCAGAGAACTCATCCTTGGGACGCCTGGTAGGAGTTTGTTTAGACCCTGGCTTGGGGACCCTGCTCCCCAGTGGCCATTTGCTCGTTGGAATAGAGTACAAGTGAGATGTCCCAGGCCTGCTACTGATGGCTGTGAGGTGGAGGTGGCCCCAGTGCCCCAAGGTTCTATTTAGACATTCAGGCCTCCTTACTTGGCCACCGTCACATGGAGCCCAGCCACACTCTCCACACATCAAGAATCAGCTTTTTCTGCAGAGGTATGCCCCCAGCCCCTAAGTTCCTCCTCATCCAAGTCCCCATGTTATTTGAGACTTCAGGATTCAGATGTGGGTTGTGTATTACAGCCTGGTTTTCAGTTCCAGGAAATGGCAAGGCTTAGGACGGGTTTCCTTAGATGCCTGTGAAAATGGGGTGAGGCATAGGACCAGCTAGGAACCTGGAGTGTCTGGAGTTCTAACACTGCCACCAAGCCCCATGTGATTTTGCCATTCTCCATACTTTTCAGAGTCCCTTTTCCACGTCTGGGAATGGGGTGATAAGCCTGGCTTCATGTTCCAAGGACAAACTGCTAAAACAAGAGTCAGGTCGATGTGAACATGTCCAGAGTGTGTATGAAGAAAAGGTAGACCCACGGGGTGTGGGGGGGGGAGGGGGCCTCAGAGCACTGACAATAGTGATGATCCAGGGCTAGGGGCTCTGCTGGAGGGAGGAGAGTCCTACCATTCTCTAGGGTTTCTCCCTCCCCACTCCACTCTCCCTTGGCTGAGCTCAAAACCATCCTCCAATGCCCAAACAAGTGGCCTCTGTTCCTAAGGGAGGGGGAGGGGAGGCAGGCCCTGGGCTCCAGGCCCGTCTGGCCAGCACTGACCCTGCCTCCCTCTTTTGGGTTTTAACTCTTGGAAGCCTGGACTGGGTACTAGGCTGTTTGGGGGCTAGTACCTCTTGTCCTACAACTGTCCTGTCTACTTGCTTCAGATTTCTGGGCTCATTCCCTTTCAGAAGGGACTGATAGGATGTCCGTCTCAGAGCAGTTTGTATGTGGGGCATGGGTAACAGTCCTCTCAACCCCTTTCAAATCCGTTAGGCCCGACTTAGTCCCTCCATGGACTGCATGAGGGTGTTTGTGTTTTAGAGAGGAGTTCTCTGCTGAGAATGACTACCAGGTGTCCGACAGTAAAGATGGAGGTGGGGGATGGGGGGAGTCCCAGAGTCCCCTCCAATGTACATTTTCCACAGAGCTTAGATTTACAGCTCACTCAATGTTAGGATTCCCCCTCCCCCACTACCACTGCCCCACTACTCAGTTCTGTCAGAGTACATAACTTCTTGTCCACTCATCCCTCCCCCCCAGCCAGACCCCCAGACCTGTACATTCCAACTGGGACTTTGCCCCTGCTCAAGGAGGCAAATTTCCATTAGATGACAGAAATCAGGAGTGGTGTGGGCCAATTCAGGGCTCATCATCTGCAGCTTTCCTGTGCAATCTCTCTCTCTCTTTCTCTCTCTCTCTCTCTCTCTCCCTCTCTCTCTCCTTCTCGTTGTTTGGGTCATAGGTCAGAAAGAAAAGTCTGTTGTATAAATAATATTTCTGAGCCGGATGTGGTGGTGTACACTTAGGAGGCAAAGGCAGGAGGATCTCTGAGTTCCAGGTCAGCCTTGTCTACAGAGTGAATTCCAGGACAGCCAGGACTACACATAGAAACCTTGTCTTGAAAACTGAAAACTTAAAAAAAAAAAATCTCTGTCCTAGATCACTGGGAGTAGCTGGGAGTAGCTGGGAGGAGATGTGGAATTAAGTGACTAGTTCGATAACATTAATATTTCAGTGCAAAAAATTTAATTTTTTAAATATATTATTTAAATATAGTCATAACAGTAGAAGCTGTTGTTTCTTGACCATTCCCATTTTATAGGTGAGCAAGTAAGGCCGAGACAAGGTGATTTTCTAGGGACCATCCATTTCTTAGACTAACTGGGACACTGCATTTTCATTGCTTAGTGTGAGATCCTTCAGCACACAGTTTTGCAGACAGCAGATTCAAACCCAGTCCTACCTTAGGGATTGCCCATTGCAGTAACTGGCAGTTGGAGGGCTGCTTGGTCCCTGACATTGGTAGTGATCAGTTTTGGATTCTATTTGCAGACTGGCCTAGTTGCATTAAGCCTTCACCCGCCCCCCAGAGGCCCAGTGCTAGGAAGGGCACCTCCTAGAAGATTAATTTCCTACCCTGCCCCCTGCCTTTCCCAGACCCTATTTTACTGCTGCAGAAGCCAAGGTCTGCAGATGTTCAGCATCTAGGAGACAAGAGCTGAGACAGGAGTCCTGGTTGGGGCTCTACACATGTTCTCCTCCCTGCTTGGGGCCTGGCTAGGGTCTCAAACCCTGAGCTCCCTGCAGAGGCTGCCCACTGCCTTATCACAGGGCTTGGGTCTGTACCCTCAACACACTAGGAGCCAGCAGCTCTTAGGGGCCCTGGTATCACTGCCATGTAGTGATACAGGGTATTGGTGACTGAAGAAACCAGGGAGGGTTTCCTAGGGCCAAGAGACCAAGATTCAGAGGCCACTTCAGGTCAAGTGTATGCTGCTTGGGGCCTCAGCAGACCAGGGTGCAGGGAATAGAGATCCATTTTGTGCCCTCTCTCTATGTATGTAATCTTTTCCCTCAGTTTCGTTTGTGAAGACCTCTCAGGGCCAACTGTCCTCATCTCTACCCTCATCTGAGGGTAGAGAAAGGAACCACATCTGGAATCTCAGTGGCCCAGCGTTTTTGGCCAGGCTGCAGTAGGTGGATGAATCCCAAGGACAGGACAGTTCTAGGCTGAAATACTCTTGCTCTACAGCCTACGGGGTGCCAGGGTCTCCCCAACAGGCATCCATCTCTCCAGGCATTCTTCTCTTTCCTCCTTATCCCAGGCCCTCCTGACCCATGTGCGGACAGCACTAGACAGAAACCAGTGAAACAGTCTAGGACTTGATAGAGTGATTGTGGCTGGAAGGGAGGCCTCTCTCGTCTTCTTCATTCACTCTCTCAACCCACATTGGCTGCCTTGTGAGATTTTGAGTCTGAGTCTGCCATTCAGAACATCAGAGATCTGAGGGGTTGGTTTGCTATGCAGTTGTTCCCAACTTTTAAATTCCTAAAAGTTGAAGTTCCAGGGGCTGACAAAGCTTGGATTTGGGGTGGGCCACCTTGGGTTGGAACCAAACATTATGCCACATACTGTAGCCACTTGTCATACATAGACTGAGGCCTTCAGAATCTTGTGGGTTACTCAGTGGCTCTGATTCCTGCTGGCCTCCGGGCTCATGCGACCACATATGCTCTGCTGCTTCTCTTTCTAGAAATCCACAAGGCCAGTCCTGGGGCCCAGTGGTGGCACATGGCACAGTAGCCTTGTAATGGAGTGCCTTAGCGGGTGGAACACTGATTCCATTCATGAAAGAGGAGCCCCATGGACACCAGGGTGCAGTTGAGCGGGAACCCAGCCTAGGATCTGGCAGGATCATAGAACAAGGTCAAGGGTTTCTCTATGGACATCAGAACAGCATGAGAGGTGGCTCAGCAGGTCAAGTCTGCAAAAGATCAAGGTCAGGCTGGAGGACCCTACAGAGATGGGTGATGGGCAGAGGCTTAAGTCAGAGAGGCTGAGGAGATGTGCTGTCTTGCCTTTGGGTCTAGGAAGCTGGGCCTTGGCCAGTGGCCTTGAATTTTTACCACACCAGCTCTGTGCTTAGTTGGGGGCTGCCCTTGTGAAAGGAGATGTATTCCTTACAGTATCTACGCTGTTTCCTAGAAGGTCCCCTGGCTGGTAGGCTCTTTGATGGAGGTTGGGGGACACCTCCCAGTCCCTTCTTGTGCCACCTCCCTCTGTGGGGGCAGATACTTTCCGACAGGGCAGGTCCCTACTGCTTGGTGAAGAGGTGCCAGAGTATTAGCTAATGGTCTACTTTCCCCATCAGAGTGGGACTGTGTGTGTGTCCTGCCCCCACCTGCAGCTTCTTCCTCTAATCTAAAGATGACTCACTGAGCCTAGGGCCTCAGAGCATCCAGGGACCTGACCTGGACACTTACCTGCTTGTACTGCTTGTGGCCTGAAAACCCACATTTTTGGTTCTAGAGAGATGACTCAATGGTTTAGAGCACTGGCTGCTCATCCACAGGACCCGGGTTTGAATCCCAACACCCAAATGGCAGCTCACAATTATCTGTAACCCTAGTTCTGGGGCATCTGATACCCTCTTGCAGCCACTGAGGGCACCCGGCACACACATGGTGCATAGACACACCTACAAGCCCATAATATAAATACATAAAATTAAAATAAAACCTATATTTTGAACTAGGGTTTGTCCAGCATGCACTAGGCTCTGGGTTCAATCCCCAGGATAGCAAATACTGGGTGTGGCAGTATTTCTGTAATCCCAGCACTTGGGAGGTGAGGGCAGGAGAAGTTTAAGGTTGGATGAAGAGATGGATCAATGCATAAAACAGTTGTCAAGCAAGTGGAAGGACCAGATCTTGTATCACCAGAACCCACGACAGTACCACATTCGTCTGTAATGTACTCCCAGGGGAAGATGGGAGGCAGAGACAGAAGAATCCAGAAGCTTGAGGGCCTGCTAGCCTAGGTTATGCAGCACAGGGCAACCAGGGACCCTTTCTCAAGGAGGGTGGAAGAAGGCCAACATCTGAGGCTGTCCTCCGACCTTTACATGTGTCATGGCAGGCATGCTTACACTCAGAACACAAACATACATAAGCATAGACATTCTACACATACTGTACATTTAAGTTAGAGGTCATCATCAGCTACGTAGGCTGGCTTGGGCAACCTGAGACCATTTTTTCAACCAAACAAACAAACACACCCCGCCTCCACTTATTTCTCAGTGCAGAAGTGGCCCAGCCTTCTTGCAGGGGGGTTTGCTGCAGTATTTCTAATGTCATCTGAAGGAACCACTCTCCAGTTTTTCCAATAACAAGCCAGAAAAAGGCTTGAGCTCAGGTTTTGGCCTTGCTGAGTCCTGCTCCTGACCTGCTTGTGTGGTCCTGGTTAGACTCTTGGTCTCTCTGGGACTCACTTTTCTGGAAATGGGGAGAGTTGGATGAGGCACTGCCTGGTGTGTTAAGAGCAGGTGGTTGGGGCCTGGGTGGTGCTGGGAAGGCAGAGCAGGAGGAAGAACTGTGCCAGATACCAGTAGAGTGGAAAGCACACATATTGGGAAGGCCACTGACCCGCAGTTCCTGCTGCCATGTGTCACACTGGGGAATGTCCATCCAGTTAGTAGCTATTTACTGTCTTCCACCTTTGAGGCACAGGGGAATGAGACCCTGGCCCTGTCTGGGTTGGGGTGAGAGAAAGTGTGTGATCCAACTGTGGCCTGGGAGTCAGAGACAGCCTCTTAGAGCAGGTGGCCATCAGTATGGGAAGGCTGGGCAGAGAAATAACCCAGGCAGAGAGAGTTCTGTAAACCCAGGCCTGGGTGGAAGCTTGGCTGTTAGGGGATAGCCATAAAGGAAATGGGGGCCTGTGTCTGAGCTCCCCTGGACAGTGAGCAGTGATGGGGGGATAGGCAGGCAGGCAGGCAGGCAGGCAGGGGAGAGGCACGTGCTGCCTGTGAGAAGGGTGGTCTGGCTCAGATTCCTAGGAGCTAGATGTTAGTTGCTCTAGGGACCTGTTAGACTGTGGCCAGCATAGGTGATGCTGAGTTAGCACTTCTCCTGTGTGTGGGCTACCCAGTAGGAAGTGCCTGGAGCAGCCTGGCTTGGGAAGACAGGTTGGATTGGGCTCAGCTACAGAGGGCTCCAGGGGACCCAAGAACCTTATGTCTGAGAGATTCCTAGACTTCTGCCTTGAACCCTACAGTTGCCTTGCCCAATTCTGCTTTCTTACTGGGTGGCTCTTATGCTTAGCCTAGCCATCTGTAGATCCTGCCCTGCCCACGCTGTCCTACTGCTGCAAGTGTGTGGTGTGTCTGCGTTCTAGAGACAGAGGGAGGTTGACTGCTGTCAGTTCCAGACCAGCCCAGGCTAAACAGCAAACACTGGAAAAAAACCCACAACAACCCTCCACCAAAAAAACTCCAAACACCTCCTCCCTCTGTGCCCCCCTCAAAAAAAAAAAAAAAAAGATGAAAACATTTATAGTACAGAAAGCAGGAAAGCAGTTTGAGAACAGCTGAGAATTCCCCGGGGCTAGAGAGACAGCTGAATTGGTGGAGTGTCTGGTTTGCATTCATGGGGACCTGGGTTTGAATCTCCAGCACCTATGAAAGGCAATGGACACAGTGCCATGTACCTAGAACCCCAACACTGGGTAGATGGAGATAGGTGGATCCCTGCAACTCAATGGGCAGTCTAGCCGAACTGGTGAGCTTCAAGTTCAACGAGAGATTCTGGCTCAAAAAATAAGGTGGAGAGTGATTGACAGAACACCTCATGCAACTCTCTAGCCCCTACACACCCACATTGCATGTGCACACGCGCATGCACACACACACACACACACACACACAGAAAAAACACCTGAATCCTCATATCTCATAGAAGTTGGAACCCTTCTGTCACTGAGTGCTCTGTGTCTTGGGTCCCTTCCGGCCATTTGTCACTTACCATTGGACAGTACAGATGAGTGTCTGTCTGTCTTTCTTTCTCTCTCTATCTTTATTTATTTCTTTTTGGGTTTTGTGACAGGGTTTCTCTGTGTAGTCCTGGCTGTCCTGGAATTAGCTCTGTGGACCTGGCTGGCCTCAAACTCTGATCTGCCTGCCTGTGCCACCTGAGTGCTGGGATTAAAGGCGGGTGCTGTGGATGAGTGTCTTTGGTGGCCTTGCATAAGATGCAGTCACTGTCTTCCTCTCTCCTTTCTTCACGAATTTCCTGTATCCTCTTTGGGCCTGTCCATCTCCACATTCACTCTTCCTTCTGCAGTAATAGGAGTGAACAGGGGCCCCTAGGAAGCCCTTGGCTCAGATCCTGGCTTTTGTGTCACCCTGAGTGAGGATTCCTCAGGTTCATTTTACTCTAAAGTCTGTTACACCACCTGTCTTCTAGAATGTGAGGGTTGTGGGGTACTTGTTGGACAGTGCGGGCTCCATACGTCCAGTCTTTGAGTGCCCTATGATGGAAGACTGAAGGATAGGATAGAATACACACCCCTACCCCCACCCCCACCCCTGCCCACAGCACACCTGCTGAAACAAGGGCTGTAGAGGGGAGTTGCTGAGCAAGGAGTCTTCCTTCAGGTTGTCAGGTTGTAGAGTAGAGGAAGCTGAGGCCACATTGCATTGGAGGCCAACACCTGCTCCCCATTGCCCTCTCTTCCGCTCCCAGCCCCTGCTGAGCCAGCCCAGCCATCTGACCCTCTCAGCATTGCAGCTTTCACTTTCAGGTACCAGCAGCAAGGGGCCTACTTATCTTCGACCTCTCCATTGGGGGTTGGGGGGGGTGACGTCTAAGGAAATGGTAGGTCTGGGACTCTGTATCCTGGGGTTACTAGTTCTGAGTACAGGAGAGCCAGAGTCCCTTCTTCATGGGCAGAAGAAGCTTTGGGTGGCCCAGCTCTCCCCTCTCCAACCAGCCAGTGCTGGGCTTCAGCCTCCAGAGTACATGGTGAGGGTCCTACAACATAAGCACTGGTAACCCTGGTCTGTCCCTCCTGCTGCCTGTGATCCTGTGGTCAGCCCTGTGCCCTCCCTCCCTCCTGTGGTCAGTGGCTTCCTGTTTCTACCCCATTTAGTCTCTTAGTCCCCTAGGCGGAGGGTGTAGTGGCCACAGGAAGATCTTCCTGGAATCACGCTGTGGCACCTTGGGCAGTACATGCCCTTGTACGGGTAAGAAGTCCCAGTCCCCAGGAGAGCGCTGCTGTAACAGAGGCAGGGGCTAGGCCAGTGCTCAGCTGCCCAGTGCAGCTCCAGGGCCACCTTGTGTACGGTGATGGAGAGAGCTGGAGCAGAAAAGGGGGTTTGGGACCACGGTTGTACAGGAGCAGTTAGGGGATCAGCTCTGCCTGATATCATGTTGGCCCAGTGGACTGTAAGATGTGCTGCAGGGGGAGGAAAGGCAGAGACAGGGATTTGGATAAATAGCGTCCAGCAAAGGCCTTGGCTAGTGTGTGTGGGGCCCTGGGTTCCATCTGTAGCAAAAACAGAAAGGCCTGGCAAAATATGAATCAGAAGCATACTTGTAAGGAATGGCTAGTGATAGGGGTGGGCCTCTTTAGGGGGTTCATGTTGGAGTGCAAGAGGGACGGTTTGTAGCACTTTGTCACATGCCCTAAAAGTCAAAAGCCCTTTGACTTTCAGTTTTCTTGATTCGCAAGTGAGGGACTTCAGAGGGTTATACTTTGTCCCTGTGTGCCCCCCTTCGAGGGTGGAGCTTGGGCATAAGGAGGCCCTGAATGAGGTTTGAGGCTGTCACATGCTGTCTTGGGGGGACAAAGCAAGGGTCCCTAGAGTCTGGTGTTCACTAATGGGCCTCTGTGCTTCCTTGCGGAGATTTAGCAGGCCGGACCTCACTGTGCAAGATGGAGTGGGAGGGGCTGTGAGTCTTCTTCTGTAGGCCAGATGGCCCAGGGCAGTAGCAATTTCATATATGATAGTTCCGCTAGTAATCTATATATATTGCTGGGTGTGGTGGTTCACTTCTGTAATTCCAGGAGTTAGAGGCAGGAGAATTGTCACAAGTTTGAAATCAGCCTGGCAAACATCGAATTCCAGGCCAGCCAGGGTTGTTTATATAAGAAGATCTGTCTCAAAATAACAACAGTAGGACCTAGAGAGGTGGCTCAGTGGTTAAGAGCACTGGCTGCTCTTCTAGAGGACCCAGATTCAATCCCCAGCAGTCATATGACAGCTCACAACTGTCTGTAAATCCATGCCAGGGGATCTGACACTGTCACACAGAGACATGCATGCAGGTAAAACCCCAACAAATGCTCATTAAATAAAATAATAAATAAAAAAATAGCAACAGCAAGAATTAAAAACAAACGAAGTCTGATTGTTTTATTTATTTTATTTTATTTTTATTTTTTATTTTTTTAGTTTCTTGAGACAGGGTTTCTCTGTGTATCCCTGGCTGTCCTGTAGTCATTATGTAGACCAGACTAGCCTTGAACTCACATAAATTCGCCCAACTCCACCTCCAGAGTGATAGGATTAAAGGCCTGTGCTACCATCCCTGGCCTGACTGTTATATTTAGAATCACAAAGGATGAGGCTATTTTATATTTGGTACTGAGAACAAGCTTCCTTGACTCTCCTTTTGTTTCTTACTTTAAATTTATTTGTTTGTTTGTTTATTTATTATGGTGCATGTGCATGCATGATGATACATGCAGAAGGCACGCACACCGCAGGGTGCATGTGGCAGTCAGGGAACAACTATACAGAGTCTAGTCTCTCCTTCCACCTTTACCTGAGTTCCAGGGATGAAACTTGTGTAACTAGGCCTTTCGTGACAAGCAACTTTACCTGCTGAGCCGTCTTGATGGCCTATTGCTTTTTACTTTAAATATATATATATGTTTTTGAAGTCTCTCTCTGTGTGTGTGTGTGCCTGAATGTTTGAGTGTGGGTGCAGCATGTATGTGGAGGTTCAGGGACAACCTCAGGGGTAACCCCCCCTATCCACGGTGTTTGAGACAGGTTCTTTTTGTTGTTCACCCCATGTATACCAGGCTAGCTTGTAGGAGCTTTCCTGTCTCTGCCCCCCCACCCTGCTGTAGCAGATCTGGGATTACAGACACATGCTACTGGTTCTGGGGATTTGAAGTAAGATCTTCTCACTTATGTGATAAGTGCTTTAGCCATCAAGCCATCTCCTTAGCCCTCCGTCTGTTTTTGAGACAGGGTAGTTGAGTCTGGACTCTAGCTCAAGCTGTCCTCCAACCCTTGATTCTCCAGACTCAGATTACATAGTAATCTGCCGCCATGCCCAGCCTTGAATTCAATTCTAGTGATTTAACATACATACGTCACGGTTGGGGGTGTAGCTTTCTTGGTAGAATGCTTGCCCACCATGCTTGAGGTCCAGGGTTTAATTTTCAGCTCCCTGTAAACTGGGCATGGTGGTGTATGGCTGTAATCTAATACTCAGGTGGTGGAGACAGAATTTGAAGTTCAAGGCCTCATTCTGAGTTTGAGGCAAAACTAGGATACACAAGACCCCCCCTCCCAGAAAAAGGAAAGAAACTTGTCCCTTGCCTGCCTCCTAATGGGGATTGAACCAAAGGCCTCAGTGTTTTGAGAAGTGCTCCACCCTGTTCTAATAGTAGAAGTGATAACACAATTTAAAAACTTTTAAACAACATAGACATGAGATTTATAGAAAATCTTTCAAGATGTAGCATGGAGAGCATTTGAACAGCTGGGTTCAAATCCCAGCAGTACATACAAGCGCGCGCGCGCGCGCACACACACACACACACACACACACACACACACACACACACACGTGCATATACACACAGAGATGGGGATTGGAGTTAAGAGTTTGGCATGAAACTATGACCAGGGCTTGTCTGCTGTCCTTTTATCATTAGCATTCTCCTGCTTATTAATAAAACTGTGGATTAGCATTTTATTAAGATGATGCTATGAAGAGGTTGTTAAAGCTGGGCAGTCAGTGGTGGTGCACACCTTTAATCTCAGCGCTTGGGAGACAGAGGTAGGTGGATCTTTGAGTTTGAGGCCAGCCTGGTCTACAAAGCAAGCTCCAGGACAGCCAGGGCTGTTACACAGAGAAACCCTGCTGAGAAAAACAAAACAAAAAAACTAACCAACCAAACAAACAAACAAAAAAGTTGTGCATATATATGGAAGCCCATGCTATGCACTGTCTGAGGATTCCTGATGGAGGGGTATGGTGGAAGCCAGGAGAGGACTGGTCCCCAGCTTGTCCTCTGTACGCTGAGCTGCATCTTGCTGTGGGGTTCTGGGGATGAGGCACCTTTGTGAGATCTGCATGCCGCAGTGCAGCCTGCAGTCCCTGAGAGACAGGAAATAGCTTCTTGGTCCAGGGGTCCATTTTGCTGTGCCTCACCCCTTTGCTCTTAAGGCCTTGGCTTAGAGGGAGTTAGCTTGAGAGGGTTGGGGGGGTCACGGCTGTACCCTCTGAGCTGGGAGCCCAGCCCCCACCTAGTTCCTCATAGCTACAGGAAGTATCTCCAAGGCTTCTTGCCTGCTAGTGGAAGCTCACAGAGTCCTGAGGACACCCAAGAGAGCAGCTGCTGCCTAGGAGGGTGGCCCCACCACAGGTATTATCCGGCTACTGGACCTGGCATGTGTGGGATGGGTGTTGGGCATGTCAGGGTTTTAGGGACGTTATGTGGGACTCTTGGGCTCTGGGCCAGTTCTGTACATTTGAGATGTTGATGGCAGCATGGGTTCCACAGGCTGGTGGAAGAAGGGCCACTCTGCCCAGCAACTGCTGGGTGAGTAGGAGGCCTTTGGGAGGTAGGGAGGCAGGCTTAGATGTGCTTGTGTGCTGCTATGGGGTATGGTTTGTAGATCCAGGTGTGTGTGGTTGTGGTTCCGTGGCGATAGATCTGAAGGGTTTCCTGAGGGCTGGACACTGGGAGTCCTTGTCCAGCTGCCTGGTTTGGGAAACCCACAGTCCTGGGGCAGGGGTGGGACTATACAAGAATATGAGGAAAGGAGAGCTTAAGGCCACAGTTAGGCAGGCCTGAGGCTGCCTTCCCCTCTCTCTTGCCTGAGCTTGAAGCAGAACCCTTTGCAATGGGATAAAACAAAGGAGGCCACTTGGCCATGGAGTCTCCAGAGCTCAGAGTGGGAGGAGCCCAGAACTTTAAGGTTGCTCTGGCTGCCTGAGTCCCTCTTGCACATCCGAATGCAAAGAAGAGGAGGGAGGCCTCCAGAGAGGCACACCCATAGGGCCAGCAGGTTCACAAGTGACCTTTCAAGCTGCTGCCCAGACCTCTGGGGTGGCCTCTCTTCCTTTCCTGCTGGACTGTCTTATCTCCAGTGTATTTGGTACTTTTCTGTATGATCCCCGGGCTTTGCACATTCAGTTCCCTTTGCATGGAACAGTGTGCTTCCTGTCTCCACCCGTTGAGACCCAGAGTAGGTGGCCTCTGGAAACCTTCCTGCTTGCTTTACAGAGGCAGCCCGTTCTCCAAAGGCTCTGTAGGCTACAGCAGGGAACTTGGGTAAGTGTCCATATTAGCTATGTGATATGGGGTAAGACCCCAGATCTTGGGATCATTGTAAATGCTAAGGGAACCGAGATGAGAATCTGGGAGGGACTGGGCCGACAGTGAAGCTTGGGAGATAAAAGAAGTCAAGGTTGTGGTTACCTTGCTCGGTTGGTGAAGTTAGTGTCACTGGTCAGTAGCAGTAGGTACAGAAGATATTGTGCGGGGCCAGAAATGGGCAATGAGTTCAAACTCTGCCTTGGGGATGGGCTGGTGAAGTCATTAAAAGGGAGAAAACTTTGGTTCCAGCAAGAGAGAGTCAAGCCAGACCTGAGGAAAGACTGGCTGGCAAGGATTAGAGATTTCAAATGACTCCGTTCTTTTGAAGTGAGACTATGATTGGTCAGCTCTGACTGAGCTCCACCATGAATTGTGGGGTGGGAAAGAGGGGCAGGCACAGGTCATCACAGAAGATACTGAAAGTGGGATACAGCTGGGTCCTCACAAACAGAGCAACCAAAGGAGAGCATGGAGGCCAAGAGGCAATCATGGATGACTTCCTGGAGGAGGTGTCTGGAGGGGGGCCAGGGTGGTGGATATACTCATTGTCAGATGACTGGAGGGCTCCCCTCTGTCAGGCTTGTGCTAGTGTAGGAAATGACACAGGAGTTGTGGATGAGGCTGGGGCTTGGGGTATGTCACTGAGCATTTGGGCAAGTCACTTCCTCTCTGTGGTGTTTATTTCTTCATCCATAAGTGGCAGGGCTGGACTACAGCAAATGACAGGCTGAGGAACCCTCCAGGGCACAGGGAGCCCCATTAGCTGTGGCAGGCCTAGCTGAGCAATACTGAAGGGAAGAACAGAGGTGGGATGCAAGTGGTTATGTAAACCAGGCTGGGGTGGTGGGGTGGACCCCTCACCTGTGCCTGCAGTGTTGTTAAATGAAGATGCTTCCTCAGCTGAGTCTCTGCTTCCCAGAGAGTGAGAGCAAAGCAGGGGAGGCCTGGGTGGTGTGATAGGTTGGTTTGACTTGAAGAGTGAAAACCCATGTTGGAAAATCCACAATAAACAAAACATAAAATACCATGATTTTCAATAAAGAAAGGATGGCATTACCAGTACTCTCTGGTGTCAGCAGGGATTACTGCAGACTTTTGTCAGGGACAGCCACCTCTGGGAAGCTACCCTGACCTAGCTTGGTGAGGACCCCAGACTGTGGTTTCTGGGTGGTAGTGTTCCTGGAGGCCCCTTGACTTAGCATCCAGTCCCCAGGTCTCTGACCTTGGCCAGTGCCCTTTAGTGCAGGAATAGGAACTTGAGAGAGGTCAGGCTCTTCTCAGGGACAGCAGTAGTTTCCTGTTTCCCAGCCCTGTCCTGTCCAGCAGTGAGGTTGAGACCATCACCTTTCCTCAGTCAGCTGCCTGACCTCAGCAGGCACTCTGTTATACTTGAGTCTTGTTTATGAGAGGCAATGAAGAACATGGCTAAGGGTGGAGAGCTGCCTGTCTCTGACAGTGCAAGAGCAGGTTGGGAAGTTGGCTCCATGGTTAAAAGGCTTGCTGTGCAAGCCTGATGACTTGAATCCAGACCCGCAGAACTTAGGTAAAAAGCTGGTGAGATGGCTCAGTGAGTAAATATTCGGGCCCCCCAAGCCCGACGGCCTGAATTCAAGTTGCACATGGAGGAAGGAGAGGGCAGACTCTTGGAAGTTGTTCTTTGTATGCACACGCACACACATGCAGTACAAAGAAAACAAAACTGGGTGCAGTTTCCATGCTCCACCGGAAGATGGGGGGTACAGAGAAGAGCCTCTCCAGGAGTCTGTGGAGAGTGAGAAGCAGGGCTGAGCTGCCAGCCTGGTGCGCAGCAGTAAACCATGAGTGACTTAAGGTGGTAGGTAGGTAAGGGACACATGCCCAGTGTTCCCCTCTGATCTCAACACATGCATCATGGCATGCATGTACACATGCTTACACATGCGCCTGCACTCACAACATCACACACACTCATGAGCGCAAGAGTAGGCATGTTGGCACACATGTGTCATCCCAGCACTCAAGAACCTCAGTAGGCCTTGCCTGGCATGTGCAAGGTCCCGGATTTGATCCCAGACAAAACAAAACAAATAGGACTAATGGATTTTAACATTTTTATTTATTTTAATTTTTATTTTTTGAGTCTAAGGGTTTTGCCTGCATATATGTACATGTACCACATGTGTGCCTGATTCCTGAGACCCAGACAGGGCTTGAGTTCCCTGGAACCAGTGCTGACAGCTGGTTGTGAGCCACCCTGTGGGTCCTGGAAACTGAGCCTATGTCTGAAACCGTACCTTTTAATTATTAACCACTTATTACTAACTATATTCACTTATAACAAATACACTTACTTACTACTATTCCTATAAATTCCTACAACCCCTATGAATGCCTTCAACCCCTAAGACCTAACCACTAAACCTATTGATAACTATTACAACTATTTTCATAACCTTTTAGAAGGATACAGTCTCTGGGGCAGGTCCTCAGTCGCCAGGAACACAGTCTCTGTTGTAGACCCTTTAATGCACTTAGTCGTCCTTTTTCTGGAATATCTCAGACGTAGATTCATCAGGGTGAATTGGCTATGGCGACTTCACCTTAAATAAGGCTTGAGGCTTTCTTCTCTCTGGGAGACCTCAGCCGTTTGTAGACCAACTTATTTCCTTCGTATCAGCAACTCTGCTGCTCTGCCTCAGTCTTTAAAGCTGGCCACAGTTCCGTTCAGGCCTCTGTTCGGACAGGTCAAACCCCTCTAGCAAAAGCTGAGCCACAGGGTTTAGTCCTTGGCCTTTTGCTGTCTTGCTGAGGCTTTATCTGCTCACCAGCTTCTTTCTGCCTCAGGGAGATCTGGCCATCAGTTCACCAGCACTTTCTCCAGCAGGACTCGCTAGCATCGGAGCTCTCTAGTATTGGGGCCCTTAGCACGACCTCCCGGGCTCATCCATTTGTCCTTAAATAGGATCGCTCCTTGTTCCACCTGCTTCAGCTTAATTTGGGCTCTGCCCACTTAGCAGCTGAAAACAATGCCAGGTCATAAAGTCTTTACTTGTTTCACCTGGCTTCAACCTTGTTTTTCAGTCCAAAGAGACTCCCCTCGTTTCATGTGACTTCATCCATAAGCTAATAAGCTAATTGCTCACAACCAAGTTGATCTTCATGCCCCGAATTAAGAGACTGTATCAGAAACCTAGATATTTACTAAATCTAATTTATATTAATCTGTTCCCTACATATGTCCTCTGTAAGAACAGCCAGTGCTCCTAACCACTAAGTCATCTGTCTAGCCCCTGTTTTTAAATATCATCATCATCATTGTTATTAGAGCCAGGATGTTCTGTAGCCCACGGGGGCTTCACACTCATAGTATACCCAAAGCTGGTGAATTCTTGATCCTCCTGCCTCTACTTCCCAAGTGCTAAGATTATAGGTGTGTGGTACACTCCTAACTTTACATCTTTTCAATAGTATTTCAAACCTAAATATCCCCCCAATATTATAATGTAATCAATAGCAAGACATTGAGATTTTTTTTCTTTCACTGTCTTCACAACCCTGTGTGTTCAGAATGCCGTGCTACTCGTTGGGGGGGCCATGCCTGACGCGCTCAGAAGGCCTGAGTGGCTGCGTCAGTCAGCTGTTGTGCTGGACAGGGCAGACCTAGGTATGCTGAGACTGCTCCTTCCTAGTTGTATGACTTAGATAAGTCACTCAACTTCCTTGCACTCTAGTTTCTTCACCTTAAACTCTCTAGACAGTTATTTGTACCTCACAGGTTGTGGTAAGCATTAAATGAATTAACGTGTAGAGAGACACTGAGCATAATGCACTGTCTTTTTTTTTTTTTTTGTCCTGAGACAGGGTTTCTCTGTGTAGCCCTGTCTGTCCCAGAACTCAATCTGTAGACCAGGCTGGCCTGGAACTCAGAGATCCACCTGCCTCTGCCTCCCAGGTTCTGGGATCAAAGGTGTGCTCCACCACCACCCAGTTTGCCTTTAAAAGCAGTTTTGAGAAGTTAGCTGTTTGGGCCAATACTTTCACCCACAGTAGCAGGTACTTCACTCAGAGATGGCTGAGTGGTTAAGAGCACTGGATCCTCTCCTAGAGAACCCAGATTTGATTCCTAGCACCTACATAGTGACTCACAACTGTCTGTATCTCTAGTCTCAGGAAATCTGACACCGTCTTCTTGCCTCCTTTGGCCCTGCACGCATGGGGTACACAGACATACGTGCATACAAAATACCTATACACATAAATAACATTTTTAAAAATTTTGTTTTAAAAATGCTCACTTTAAAATCCCATCCCTGGGGAGATCACTGTCTCTAAAGTGCCACATAAGCATCCCTTCATCTAATAAGCTGAACATGGTGCTGCACACTTGTGGGACACAATACAGGAGGGTCCCCGGGGGCCCTACCCAGCCGACATAGCCTAATTAGTGAGCTCCAGGTGCCAGTGAGAGACCTTGTCTCAAAAACAGATGTAGATGTTTCTTGAGGAATGACACTTGAGATTGACCCCTGGCCCACACATTCCTGTGTGCACGTGTACCCCCACAGGCCCATGTACTCAAAAGCACCCCCAGACACCCACATTCACATAAAGCACCATGGTGTTTTGGTTTTGTGGGAGGTGTTATTTCGTTTATTTTTTATTTTGTTTTATGTTATTTTTGAGACCGGGTCTAACTATGTAGCCCAGGCTGGCATGGTACTTGCTTTGTTGTCCAGGGTGGCCCGCTATTCATAGCAATTCTCCTGCCTAAGCCTCCTCCTAAGTACTGGGGTCCAGATATGTGTGAGCACACCTGGCTCCATGTCCCTGTTTTAACCTTGTTCTAAGCAGTGACTGGTGTGGAGTCCACTTACTGTAAATAAGTGGTCATGAGTGCCCCTGAAGCCATTGTGCAGAGCCTGGCCATCACCAGGACACCCCTGGCCTGACTTTGCTCCAGGCCCCAAAGAGGGATCTGTCCATTCCCTTGTGCTCATGACCCCCACCTCATGGACAGAGCCTGGGCCTTCTGAACAGCAGGGCCAAGGGCCTGTCTGATAGCCTGTTCTCTCTTCCTCTGGAAACCCCCTATTGGCTCATTTTCTCAGCCTTTCGAATCTCATGTCCTTGCCCCAGTTGTGCCCCACCTCTGTCTCAGCCTATTGAGTGGCCCTCAGATTAGTGGAGTCTTGTGTTCCTACGTCCCCAGCTCTCCTGTCAGGAAAGCACCTCTCCCCTTGCCTCCCTCCCTGATGCAGTCTCTTTGCAAGCCTCCCCTGTAGGCAGTCCCAACCAGGGAGCCAGTAACCCCAGCTCCTTAGTGACTGCTTGTCTCACCTCTTAAGGTGCCTCACGTTCCAATCCTCTCTCCTGGAGGGACTTTCTAGGGTCTGACTCTATGGCCAGTGTCCTGGTGTCCTGAAGCCTCTCTCTGCCTGCCCTCTCTCTCCACCTCCTCCCTGTCTGCTTTCTTCCCCTATCTTTGGTTTGCTCCACCCTTCTCTTCCGCCCCCTTTGCTCTTCCTCTCTCTCCTCTTCCTCCTCCTAGCATCATTTGCCTTATGGCTTTTCTCCCCCATCTCTGTTCCTACAGCTTCCACCTCAGAGCACCATGAAGAGCCCTTGGGACTAGCTAGGAACAACCTCTCTGGAGGACCAGGTGTCCTTGGTGGCAGGTAAGTGGAGAGCTGGGATCCTGAGGTGGGAGTTTCGTGGAGACTGAGAACTGGGGTTTTAAATTCTGTTTGGGGAGCTGAGGTTTGGGCAGAAAATGAGGCCTGAGAACTTGGTAAGGCCTTCCTGAGGGACTCTGAGAGGAGAGGACAGGGTCCCAGGCTGGCTTGCCTGGTGCCAACTGACTGGTGTCTCCTCCTTGCTTGTTGAGTTTTGATCTCTGTCTCATTCCCAAGTGGACTTAATGATGATCATATCTTTTAAACATTTGTTTTGTTTGTGTGAATCTGTGTGTGTCAGTTTGTGTGTGCATGTGTATGTGAGTCTGTGAGTCTCTGTGTATGCGTATGAGTCTGTGTGTGTGTGTGAGTGTGTGTGTGTGAGTGTGTGTGAGTGTGTGTGTGCTTGTGTGTGCTGGTTGTGCTCACATACACACTCTCTGGTTCCACAAGATCAGAGGACACCTTGCATGAGCCTGTTCCCCTCCTTCCACCCTAGGGATTGAACTCATAACATCAGACTTTGTGGCAAGCACCTTTACCCACTTAGCCCCACATTCTCTTGAAATAGAATTCATTTTGTGGGGCTTGTGGCACAAAATCAAAAAGAAGGATATAAAAGGATCCTATTTCCCCCGCTGCCATTTCTCACAAAAAGCCAGCTCCCCCCCCCCCTTGTTTTTGTTTAAGACAGGATTTCTGTGTGTAGCACTGGATGTACTGTAATTAGCTCTGTAGACCAGGCTGGCCTCAAACTCAGAGATCCCTGCCTCTGCCTCTGAGTGCTGGGATTAAAGGTGTGTGTCACCATGCCCAACTTGTTTGATTTTCTTTAGCCCAGATGTTTGTATGATGGTTGATAGTGATTTTCTGTACCTTTCTTTTGTGCTTGAACAATATATCTTTACCATCAGTGTATATAAACTTTATAGCCTACCCTGATTTCAGTTTGGAAACTGCTTTCAGGTTCCAGTTCAACCCTGGAAGACCTTCTTTATACTGTTATGCAATTGAGGGCCACTGGACCCAAGAACACCAAATACATTTGTTTATGTCTTTCTGCCATGTGATTATTCTTTAAAAACTCACATAATAGAGCATTAGGTTAGCCGGGCGGTGGTGGCGCACGTCTTTAATCCCAGCACTTGGGAGGCAGAGGCAGGTGGATCTTTGTGAGTTCGAGGCCAGCCTGGTCTACAAAGCGAGTCCAGGACAGCCAGAGATATTCAGAGAAACCCTGTCTCGAAAAACCAAAAAAAAAAAAAAAAAAAATAAGAGCATTAGGTCACAGAATACAGAAAATGAACCATTTTTCTCTGCAACACAGTAGTTTTCCAGGGAAGCTAAAGTTCCGTCTTCCAAAGCCATTCTAGAATTCAGACAGGGGCCCAAGCAATGTATGTGCAAGGTTATATGTTTACTTTTTCAAAAATAAGATATTCCTGTGTTCTTTCCCCTTAAAAGATCATCCAAATGACACAAATTCTAGGTCCTATGAGCTGTGTTTCTGTCCCTGTTCCCTCATGATGCCTCTCAGCCCTTAACTTCCTCTGAGGAAAGTTTCCTTGCCTCCTGTCTCTGTGGAGACACATCTAAGCATTTAGCTGTGGGGACGCACTCATCTTGGCACTCATTTTATTGTTACTGTTATTGGCGTTTCTTGTATGTAGAAGGCAGAATGTTACAATCCTATTCTGGACATTTTCTTGCTCATGTAACAGGATTTTGGAGTTCACTCATGCCATCGTAAAAGGATCTTCCTCCTTTTCATAGCCACTTGGTATTCTATTGCATGATTACCCCATAATTTAGTCATCCATTTCCCGGCTGATGGGCATTTCGGTTATTTCCACCTTCTGTATTACACACAGTTTGGTAGCTGATAATCTTCCTTATATATTGCTTTATATAGGTGCCAGTGACACTGCAGGATAAACACCTTTATTTGTGTTTGATCCGGGGTGGCTAGGGCAGCAGCCGAGGGACTCTTCCAGTGACTGTGACATTGTCCTCCCTGGAGGTACCCCACCACCAGTGCTGTGTATTTTCAGGCTGTTTGTGTTGGAACGTGATGGGTGGAAGGCAGAGCTTTACCTTTGTGTCCCATTGAGTTCCTTGTCTTATGCTTAAAGGGTGTGTGTGTGTGTGTGTGTGTGTGTGTGTGTGTGTGTGTGTGTGTGCACGCACATAAGGGGACCAGAAAAGGGTGTTGGATCCTCATGGACTGAATTTACAGACGACTGTGCTGTGAGCCACCATGTGGGTGCTGAGGATCAAACCTGGATCCTTTGGAAGAGCAGCCAGTGAAGCAAGCTCTCCAGCCCCATAAATGGGCCTTTTTTTTTTAAATCCCAGAGTAACACCTAAGACTTTTATCCTAGCGTTTCTACCTGCCTGCCTGCTTTCTTCTGTTGTGCGAGAACATTTTTTAACCCTCTGCCTCTCGCTGTCTTCCCTTCGCTGGGGATCAGCCCAGCGGGTACACTGGCGCGTGCTATGGCTCTGCCCTGAGGGTGTATATTTCTTACTGTGCTTATTCTTGTTATTTTCTGTTTTGTGAGGCTGTTGTGAGTAGATACTGATTCATACCTGGTTACTGCAAAAACATATTGGTTTCTGTGGTAACTTTGAACTCAGTGATCATACTAAACTCTTCTACTAGTGCAGCTTAACAGTTCCTCAGTTAAGCTGCTCGGGCTTCCATCTCAAAACTCACGTGGGCAACTATGGATAGTTTATCTGTTGTGATTTCTGTTTTCAACCTCTTGCTTATTTGTGTTGCCTAGAACAATGTGGACAATAAACACAATAATGAAATGTTCCTAACTGTAATGGGATTTTTTTTTTCAAACTTTATTTTCATTTATGTGTCTGTGTGTGTTCCTACTTGTTGGTATATGTGCCCCGTGTATGCAGGTTCCTTTAGAGGCCAGAAGGGGGCACTGGATCCCCTGGAACTAGAGTTACAGGTAGTTGTAAGCCATCCAACACGGTTGCTGGTCCTCTGGAGGGGCAGCAAGTGCTCTTGACCTTTGAGCCATTTCTCTAGGCCCCTGTAGTTGGAATTTTTTTTTTTTTTTTTTTTTAGTGGTTATATAAGGTTTGTTTAAGGAAGTATCAGTCTGTTAAGTAAGCTTGGTGCTGAATGTTACTGTCGCCTCTTCAGTGTTGTGGGGGGCACCTTCACCCTTTGGGTAAGTTAGTTGCCTCTTCCTGTCTTCCTTGGACTCTAAGCAGAAAGAAGCTCTTGAGTTCTTGGTGTGAGGGGGAGTTCCCACTGTCCATTGCCAGTCTGCTGTGATGACAAATGGATGAGCACATGAACAAATGAATATTTTGTTTGGTTGTTTTTTCCTCTGACTTGGTGGCAAGGGAGGAGATTACCCGGAAGGCCAGGACACAGAGGCTGTGTGATCTGAGCTTTTTCCCCTTCTGGGGCATTCCACTTTCATAAGGAACATGGAATAGCGATGGCGTATGACAGAGGCCAGCAGTGGTGCCCTTTGATCCGCGTGTGCTCACCGAGTCTCCAGATGTGGTCTTCACCTGGGGATCCATGCCTCAGAGCGACTGGGCCTTGGCCTGTGTCTCACAGAGAAGAGTGGAAACTGGGTGTCTTGCCCAGCACCAACCGTGCCATTCGCCAGTATCACAGCAGTAGCTGAGCCTGTTGGTTGGGTGAGATGGCTGTAGAGGATGTGATATGCTAAGAAACCTCGAGCTAGATACAAGCACCGCAGGGACCCACAGAGGGAAATGGTTAGGAAGGCCTGGCAATGCTTGGCTTTGCCTGGCATATGGGCACAGTGTGGATGTGCAATAGTAGAACTCGAGTTGGGCATTGTGGTGCATACCTGTGATCCAAGTGCTCAGGAAGCTGAGGTAGGAGGATTGATGTAAGTTTCAGGCTAGCCTGGGCTACATAGTGAGTTTAGGGCTAGTTCAAATCCAGAGCCAAAGAGGCACATAGCAAAACCCTGTCTCAAAACACCAAAGCCAGCAAAAACAAAAGAACAGAATTTGAGTTCATGGCAAGCGTGGCACCTGGGGATTTCAGATTTCAGCATTCAAGGCTTTCATCTTTGAGGATTGTCGTTTCTGGGATTTTAGACTTTAGATTTTGGTCTTTTGGAATTCTGCATTTGAGATTATGACATTTGGGATGCTGACTGGCACAGCTAGGAATCTCACAGAGGGACACTGCTGGCCCTGGTTCCCAGGTTGCTGTGCCTCTGAACTATGACCTTATATTTCAGGTCTGAGCCTGGCTCCAGGCCTCTACCGCAGAAGCCATGGCAGAGAGCAGTGATGCCGCGCTCTCGGTAGCCGAGTGGCTGCGGGCACTGCACCTGGAGCAGTACACGCCACTCTTCGAGCAGCACGGACTGGTATGGGCCACCGAATGCCAAGGCCTCAGCGATGCTGGCCTGCTGGACATGGGCATGCACCTCCCTGGCCACCGCCGCCGTATCCTGGCTGGTCTGCTCCGTGCCCATGCACCCTTGACCCCCGTGCCTCGCCCTGCCCCACGGCCTGTTCCCATGAAGCGGCACATCTTCCGTTCACCCCCTGTGCCTGTCATTCCGCTGGAGCCAGAGCCGACACCCACCGCTGCAGAGGATGAGGGGCTACCTGCTGCTCCGCCAGTTCCACCCCGCAGGAGCTGCCTCCCACCAGCCTGCTTCACTCCCTCATCCACAGCTGCCCCGGACCCTGTGTTGCCCCCACTGCCTGCCAAGCGACACTTGGTAGAACCGAGCGTTCCTCCTGTTCCTCCTCGAACTGGACCACCCTACCCTCAGGCCAGGTGAGTGACATCAGTGCTGATGGGTAGAAGGTCCTCGAGTGTAGAGGGGCCAGGGCTGAAGGAATGACTGACTGCTAGTGGGGACACAAGCTTAGAGAGCAGGGGGCAGGGCAGAGTGGGGTGAGGTGTGGGCCCGAGGATGGCCAGGGCTTAAGGATACCTGATATGTGCTGCCGAGAAGGCAGATGGTCTACAGGGGCTCCCAGATGTCTATCCCAGCAGGTGTGTGGTGATGCCTTCACTGAGGGCGCCCGGTAACAGAAGAAAGTTTAGGAGACATATGAGTTCATTGGGCACCTGGCCTGTGAGATATTGTGGAGATCAGGTTGCGCCATGGCAACAGGGGGTGATGCGCCGCCGAAAAGGCAGGAGCCCCGTGATGCTGGCTCCGGCGTGGGGGTGGGGCGTGCTCCTGTCTGCCATACTACTCCCCACACCCAGTGCTGTACTTGACAAATCTCACCAAATCCCAGTACCTTTCTGAGCTGGAGACTGCTTACTCCCTCCTCTTCATAATGCCTTCTCCTCAACCTGGCTTCTCTCCTCCTTGCTTTTCTGAGCTTTTACCTCTTTCTGTGGACATTCTACTTATTCTTCCTCACTTCCAGCTGTTTGCTCTGGTGCCAGCCAGAGAAGCATTTGAAGACAGGCTGCCGTATGTTTGGGGTAACCGTTGGATTTTTGAAGGGAGGTGCTGACAGAGGTCTCTTGTCCTTGTCACTTCTAGACAGTGTAGGGGGATTTTGTTGATCCCTGAAGGAAGCCTTCTGTAGAGGGTAGGGATTGTGTTCCGATTTCAAGATGGGAAACAGGTTTAGGGTATGGGGGAGAAGGACAAATTGGGTCCATGCAGGTACATACTTGTGGGGGGGGGAATGCCCTGTGGGGAAAATCTGGGAGGTTTTTTTACTTTAGATAGGAGCATCCAGTCAGGGGACCTTCTAGGCCAAGCCAGGTCTAAATATGTGATTTATTTGATGGAAGGAAGCACAAGAAGGTGTTCCCTTCCTGGATCGGCAGGCCCGTTACTGTGCTAGTCACGGTTCTTGGTCACCCTCTAGTGGCCATTCTCTTGAATGTAGGGGACACACTGAACTCACCATCCCACATCCCTTCTCTCCTTCCTCTAACCAGGGTCACCCTCTGGAGAGTTTTGTGAAGAGAGAGGCCTTCAGAAGAGGCCAATGGGAAGAATTAAGCTGGAATGGGATTTTAGGCTATAGACCAAGATGTAAGCAAATCAGGAAAAAGCAAGGATAGGGTTCCCACCCTCTGTCCTATCTGACCTCCTGGGCCCTCTCTGGTTCTCCTAACACTTGTACCTGTTCACGAAACTTGCAGAGTAAAATAAAAATCATATCCGCAGCTCTGGGCCCCAGGATACAAGGCCTCACACTCAGAGTTACATAGGTGCCTGGCCAGCATATGGGGGTGGTCAAAGCCTGAAGTAAAACCTCTGGCCCCTCAGTAGACATGGGGTGGGGAGTCATAAAATGATATTGTACTTGCAAAAAACCCGTGTACAAGAAACCTGTGTACATCCTCCATGTGTTTTTGCTTTGTTTGTTTGTGTGTAAGGGGTCAAACCCAGGGCCTTGCACATGCCAGGCAAGTTCTCTACCACTGATCTATGTCTCCAGCCCCATCTCTTGTACTGAAAATTGTCTGGGCATTACTTATAATGCCAAATATGCTATAAATACTATGCAGATAACTATCATGCAGATAACTGGCTGGGGGAAAAAGGACAAGGAAAAAATATACCTGTATTGAGCATAGATGTGGGTTTGCTTCACGTATTTTGATCTGCAGTCTGTTGAATCCATGGATGTGGAACCTTAGGTTGCAAAGAGTTTTCTTTGATCCCCACAGTTTGGGACCACTCCTTAGGGCAGAGTGGCACCATGTCTGTCATCCTGTGCCTTGGGGAGGTAGCATTAGGAGTCATGGGCATCTGCAGTCCTCAGCTCATGGATATACAGTCTTTAGATTTTTGAAAAAAATTATGTGCATGGGTGTTTTGGCTGTGTGCCTGTATGTACACCAAATGCACAGGTGTATATATGCACATCTGGCCATCTGTCAGGGTGGTAGCATATTTGTGTACTTGCATATTTGTGCGTGCTCTGCAGGTGGCTGTACGTGATCCTAATAGGTACAGGGATTTGTACAGTTTGAATGGTGACAGGCCCTGTGTGTGTGAGCTCTTCAGGGCTCAGTACACACGTACATGTGCCCATGGGTACTGCCGCTATGGGGATTGCAGCACTAGGCTGCATTGTTAATAGTGTGCATATGCTGTTTGGGTAAGTGAACTGGCACATTACTTGTTTGTGTACTGTCTAGTGTGAGTCATTGCGCACACATGTGTGCACATATGCTGCAAGAGCCGCTAGAATGTCAGCTCTTAAAGCCACGGGATCTTTGTCAGTTTCTTTTACTGTCAAATCTCCGACCTCTGGCCAGGGGTACCTAAGAGGCCCTTTGTACTTGTCATGGAGGTGAAGGACCAGTGCTGCCAGGGGCTTTCACGCTACAGGTGTCTGCAGATGATTTGAGCAGGCCTCAGCCCATACTGGCTGTGGAGCTGAAGGGCCAAGAGCTCATCACTCCAAGTCCTCCCTAATTCACGTCATCCCACCTGTCGGGGGGAGCTGGTGGGAAGTGGACTGATAAGATCCAGGGCCACCGAAAAGCTGTAAGGCAAACTAGAGAACAAGCAAGGATGAGGCTCCCTCCTTTGGCCTGGCTAGCTTGAGGGCTTTCGGAGTCAGACTCACATGTGACCTGGGAAGACCCCACTTCTGCCTCTGTGATATAGTCTGTGGCCATGATCTGGCTGAGGGGTCTGGGGCTGGGGGGAAAATGTCCAAAGCACCCCCCCCCCAACCCTCACCAGAGGAAGTCAAGCATTCAGATCCTACCTCCTGGCCTTGTCCCTGTCCACTCAGCTTTAGGTATCAGAGACAAAACCCTCAGAACTTGCTTCTCTGGGTCACAGAGGAACCGTTTCTCATCAAGGGTCCCAGAGCCACTCCACATAGCCCCTTCCTACTCTCTGTAGATCTAAGCTTCCTCCTCCGGTACTTGGATGGATGCCTAGAGATATTGGAGGGAAAGGAAGTGTCTGCCCAGAGCGGGTAGCTACTGGCTGGAGTCACAGCTTGTGAGGTTTCCCTTCTATGCCCTGAATGCCCTGCAACTCAGCCAATCCTTGGTCTTTCTGAAAACTGATCACCTGTTGCTGGGGCAGAAACTGTTCCCTTCAGAGAACCTATTTTGTAGCCTCGTTGGGCCTCCTTCAGCGAGTGGGGACAGGGAGATCCACTGTAAGGGCTAGTTAGAATCGGGGTTCCCTGGACACTTACCCTGTGAAGCCTCTGGGGGCCAGCAGAGAGCTCATTGCCCCTTTTTAGTTTGGACGATGGTGCTGGTGTGGCCTGAGGGGCAGGGAGGAAGTGTCTGCCCCAGGGGATTATGGGTGACTTTTCTCTCTCTCAGTGTTTTCAGGAAGTGTGTTGGCCTAGGCTGAAGGGGGTGGGGGTAGGAGAGGCTGAGAGAAGAAAGCAAAGCCCAGAGCTGGATACACACACATATTGTCTTTCTCTCTTTTCTCTCTCTCTCTTTCCCTCTCTCCCCCTTCCTCTCCCCCCATGACAGATTTATGATCATATTCAGAAACACACACACACACACACACACACACACACACAGAAGTTATTCACACATTCAGAGACACCAACCATAGGTGTGCAGAGACACACCTGTGGATCACACCTCCAAGGGAACAGGACTCAAACACAGCTAACAATAAGGACTCTGGCCACAAGACCAGCTGGAGCCCACATAGGCTTCCAGGGGCAGACACAGGACACCTGGGCACACACCTGACTGGAGCCTCGGGAGTTCTTAGGCCCAGGATTCAGCAGGCCTCTGAGGGTGAGTGGGGCAGCCCTGGTTAGGGGGTTGGGCAGGTGGGAGGACAAGAGTTCCTTTTTGACTGCCTGTCACTTTCTGAGCTGCTTTTCCAGGGTGCCCTGCCGACCCTTGGTGTGCTCAGAATTTTCTTTTCCTTTCTCTCTTCTCCAGTTTTTTTTTTTTTTTCCTGCCCTTTTCTAACACTGCCCCCTTCTCCTCCCTTCTCTCTGTGTCTTCCCATCAGCTTCTCCTAGATCCACTAGGGGTCCCCAGTATCTGTTTTTTGGTCCTTTGTCAGACTCTGCCACACAGACTTGTGTGTATGTAGGGGTGTCTCTGCACTTTGGGCCTCTGGTGCCCGCCTGTTCTATTCTGGCATTCATTTCCAGTTCCCTGTACCATCAAACAATTCCCTTGGGGGAGATTTAGGTCAGCTTGTTGCACTGTCAGATTCAAGATTGCTGTGTGTCTAAACCCCTTACCTCCAGCCCAAGGTGACAGGGACCTACCTGCAGAGGTCTGGCACTTCATTTGTGTGGTTCCTCCCCTGCTGGTCAGGGTTGGCAATTGGTGGGTAAATGTTGACCTCCCCTCCTTCCAGTTACCAGGAATCCTTAATGAACCCAGCACCCCTCTGGTCACTAGGGACACATAATGGCCTCTACTTTGGACTGGGCACCAAAAGTGGTGGGGGAGGGGTCCTGGAACTGTCTGAAAGCTTGTCAAGGGCTGACCTGTTTTTCTTGTCCTCAGGGATACGGTAGGGCCAGACCCAGGACATGAACAGAGCAGACTGGCATGTAGATGCTTCCTCCCTCCCACAGCAGGACTAGCCTGTGGGGCAGCTCAGTGGATCAGCTCAGGGGCCAGGCAGTGGAGTGGTATGGGGTCCCCAGCAGGCAGTGTTAGCTAAAGGAGGTGAATGTTTGGGTGGGTTTCCTGGAGGGAGAAACATGTTTTTTTTTTTTTTTTTTTGGTTTTTTCGAGACAGGGTTTCTCTGAATATCTCTGGCTGTCCTGGACTCGCTTTGTAGACCAGGCTGGCCTCGAACTCACAAAGATCCGCCTGCCTCTACCTCCCAAGTGCTGGGATTAAAGGCGTGCGCCACCACCGCCCGGCTTGGAGAAACATGTTTTAAGCAAAAGGGAATTGACGGCTTGGGGTCATTCCATGTGAAAAGCCTCAACAGAAACCTGTCCTACAGTGGTGCTTAGCAAGGGGAGTTCCTGGCCCCGGAAGAAGTGCCCAGGGCTATGGGGCCGTGGGTACCTGTTGAGTTCCAAGTAGATGTTAGTAAAGGGTGGACTGGGGGCTGCAGCCCTCGAGAGCAAGATGCTGGCCATGTGGCTGTCCAGAGCATACCAGCTGCAGGCCCTTTTGAGTTAAGTGACATGCAGGTTGCAGACCTCCATTCCAGCAAAGGGGGCCTGACAAGGCTTTGTGCACTGTGGCCTGGGCAGAAGAGAGTGGGACAGAGCCAGGGTTGTGCAGCAGCAGCCTGTGGTGGAGGAGGAAGGACAGAAGTGCCATGGAGGAAGCTAGGAGTGCAGGACCGAGGCCCAGCTGCTGAGGAGGAAGTGGGTAGCTGGGAAAGTATACCACTGAAAGGGGACATCAGAAAAGATTGATGTCCCCAGATCACTGGGCCTGGCCTCTTCTTGCAGCTATGCTGGTGAGAGTCCTAGACTGGCCTGGGTCCCTCTAAGGCCCATGGAACATTTTAGGGGGGAAGGTTCTGACTCTAGGGTGGGAGGTAGTCTGGTCTTTTGTCCTCTAATCACCTCAGTGAACCAAACAGTGAAGGACATAGGCATGCAAAATGACCAGAAATATGGAGGTAGTCTGGAGAGATGGCCCAATAGTTAAGAGCACTGGCTGATCTTCCAGAGACCCAGGTTTAGTTCTTAGAACCTACACGGTGGCTCACAAACAGTTCTAAGAGATCTGATGCCTCTTCTGACATCAGTGGGCACCTGCATGCAAGTGGTCCATCTTCATACACATTTACACATAAACTTAAATAAGTAAATCTTAAAAATAAAGTACTATGGAGGGTGGGGGGAGCCCCAAGGAAACCCCCAAGAAGCCTGAGGCATGAGGGAAAGCCCACAGTAGAGGTGGAGGATGTGGGATATGTCTTTTAAGGAAGAGTAGGAATTTGGCTGGACAGGGACAGGTATTTGAGGTGAAAGGAACTCTCTATGCAAAGGCTTTGAAGTATATGTTTATAAACTGTACCTTGGGAATGTAGAGATGGCTCAGAAGTTAAGAGGACCTGAGTTTGGTTCACAGTACCCACTTTGGGTGGTTCACTATCCCCTAGAACTCCAGCTCCAGGGGATCCTCTGGCCTCCGTGGGTACCTGCACACATGTGCATATACCTTTATGCAAACATGCACATACATACTATTTAAAGGTAAATAAATAAGTATTTACGGACTGCAGACTAGTTTTTTATAGAGGACTGGAAAGTGAATGGGTAGGGGATGGGGAATTAGTCCAACGTCAGCTTGACATGTAGGCTGCCCTCTCTGCCTTCCCTGCCCTCAGAGTGTGCCTTGGTTTCTCTGGCCGGAGGTGGATATAGACAGCAGTATTGGGAGGGAGCCCGGGGCGTTTGGAGAAGAAGGCTGTACTGCAGCTTGTGGCCTAGCCTATGGGGCTGGTACTCCTTGGCTACAGCCCAGGTAAGAAACCGTGCTGTAACGTGTGAAAGCAGTGTGAGTGAGCTTGTAGGCTAGTCAGAGGGGAAACTGAGGCTCAGAGGTGCTGACTGAATTCTGGGACTCAAACCCAGATCTGCCTGCCTCCAAACCATAGCGGCCACATGTCTCATTGTGCCCAGGACATGCTATATTTGCACCTATTGCCTCATAATGGTCATTGTCCGAGCTTTAAGTTTCTGGTTCACACCTTAGCGATGGGGGTCACTCTAATCTTACCCATTTAGACTTGGGGCCCTCATATGTCCCTCAGCCTTGGGTACAAGGTTCCAGGGTATTTCCTCTAATCTGTAAACTTCTTGGACTAAGGACCCAGGCTGAAGTGGGTCCCTCCCTGTCCTGGGTGCCCAGTCGTATTGTGAATGGCATAATAATTATGGCCAGAATACCTGGTCCACGTGCCCCTTGGCTAGAGAAAGGACTGAAGGACAGCAGAGCTGGGGGGTAAGCAGGTGGGAAGGGGCCTCTTTGCCCTGCCATGGCCCATGGGGCTGCATTTTGAGGTACAGAGGATACTTCACTGAGTTGGGAAGGAGCAGGGTGAGCGGAGGCGGGGAGGGGTGATTCACTAGTGCCCAGGGCTAGGCTGAGGCCCAGGAGCAGGGCCAGACTAGAGAACGGAACCACCTGGGAGTGTTTCTGGAGAGCAGGTACCCAGGGGCTGCTTCAGGGGTACTCCCTCTGGCTCTGTTCTCGGTAGGGGGTACTGCACCCTCCCCTGGGGATTTCCCACAGTCTGTGCCTTTCTGACCTCACTTCTCCTTTCTTGGACCTGACTCAACAGTCTAGATGCCCTATGCTCAGCAGTCGGGCTGTCATGGAGTTTTCTTGCTGCATGGGTTACAAGAGGCCCTGTTGTCTCCCTCCTGAGACAGATGATAAAGGCAGAGGGCATCTGCAGTTAGCAAGCCTCAGGGCAGACTTGTGGAGCGGCAGGGCAATGGTGGAGGTAGACATGGTGAGGAGGGCTTGTGCTAGCTTTGGCTGGCCCCTGAGGATGAGGAACAAGCAGGTACCCTGTTGTCACTCTCCACTCCCCAGGCCCATTGAGGAGGAGAGTGGCACTAGGGAACAGGCCTGCTTGTTTGTCTTTGGAGAGCAGGAATCCCCACTTTCCCATAGTTCACAGTCTGCTCTCTGCTGACCCCAGAGGATGGCCTCCACCGCCCTTCTTCCTGGTCTCTGGAAGCAGCTGGGTTGATGCGCTCTTCTGGAAGGTTAAGGACATTGCACGGACTTTCTGGGGCCAGTCACTAGGTCAAAGTGCTGGGCAGGTTTGTACTCGGGTGTTTAGGTATCATTTAACCATTCATTCGTTTCTCTCGCAACCAGAGTGCTCAGCTTGTGAATCTGTCCACAGATTGCTCCTCCTGTTTACCACCCACCTGTCCAGCATGCTCTTGTTGCCCACTCAGCCAAGCTCTGCACTTGGCTGTGGGGATTCTCAAGTCAAACACTTTCCCTCCTGTAAAGAGACCCGGGGTCAACTCAGGGAGACAGCCTGGAGCAGTGCTCACCAGGGGACATCAAGCTGCCAGTACCACCTCCCCTTGGTATCAGTTCCCAGAGAGGTAGGCAGGGTATAGAGAACAGCTTGCTACAAGGGTAGCGACAGGGGTCATGACAGCCATCACCTCACAGTCCCCATAGCTGCCTAGCAGCCATTCTTTGTGACCTTTGCAGGTGACAGCTCAGAGGCGAGACACTGAGGATTGGAGTGGGCAGGTGACTTCTTGCTCCAAGGGACCAGTGTGCCTTCTAGCGACCCCACAAGTGTTAGTGTTCTCAGGTGCATGTCACTACACATAGGAGCCTGTACACCAGTGGTAGGGTTTGCTGACAGTCTCTTCTGGTGCCCCTGTGGTTCCCAGGCAGCTGGTGCCAAGGCAGATGTTGTGTGGGTAGCTGGGCTGCTGTAGTACCTCATGCAGGCCATGCCAACGTGGGGAAGCTCCCTCCCTGTCTGCATGGCTGGAGTACAAGAAGTTTGGAAACAAACACATTCTAAGAAGCACATGGTCATAAAGCTGGCTTCTGTTAGCTCAGACGCTAACAGGGTATGCAGCAGGCGGGAGGGACATCTTTGAATTATTTGGGATAATTTTCACGTATAGAGAGGGGAGAGTGGCAGGGTTTAGAGAAACAGAAAGGTGAGGCTGGGGAGATGTGGTGTAGAGGCAGGGATGCTCCTTCAAGGCACAGGGCGAGGGGAGCTGGTGGATTCAAGAGTGACCCAGTCATCTCCTCTCAGACCTCCTTGCCTTTAGGGCAGTCTCATGCTCCTACCCATTGCTGGGAACACTGGGGAACAGGCCAGACCAAAAGTAACTGGTCACTCTGATGCCCCTCCTTAGCCCTTGGGAGATGTGGACAAAGATGGCTGGTGGGGCCAGGCCACCAAGACTCAGCAGTCATTGTAATGCTGGGCACTGAGGATCCTGTGTGTTGATGTGACCCACTCTCTCAGTTACTCATCTTCCTCTCCACTAGCCCGTGAAAATAGCCCCTACTCTACAGAAGAGGAAACCCAGACCCAGAGAGGTTAGGGACACACAGGACACATAGAAATGAAGATACCAAGATGGGGTTCAAACCTGTCTCCTGGATGACAAAGTCCTGCAGGAGAAAGTCATCAACAGAATAGGACAGCAGGAAAACCAGGGTGGGAAAGCTCTGGGTACCTGAAGCAGGCCCTAGGAGAGTGACAGTAGAGAGGAAAGTGGTGGGTGAAGAAAGCTTGAGGGGTGTGGGGTCACTGGAAAATAATGAATTTCTGAATGTCGACAAAAAGAGGAGAGGGCCTTGGCCTAGACACCACAATTTGGGCCTTAGGGATCAGTTTCTGAGACTGGTCTTTGTCTTCGGGATCCTGGCCTTGGTGCCTGTTTCAATCCCATTTTGTCTGCCAGCTGCTAGCAGATGTTCTGTACCCCCCCATGGCGCATGTGAAAACTTACCTCCCCTTAGCAGCCTTCTCTGCCCCATTCGGGTGTTTTTTCTCTGCCAGCCTGGAGGCCCCATGAGTACATAGCTAAATGCTGAAGAACTGGGGCAGGGCAACCAGCACATATGGGCCAAGAGGTGGGGGCCTGAGTGAGAGTGGCTGAGGGCTGTGTGAGGCAGGTTGGAGTCTGGGTCAGGAAGGTATTTGCCCAGGTGAGCAGGCCCTCAGAGCATCAGAACCCTGACTGTTGCCTACTGACACACAACTTTGGTTCTGTTCTCAGCCTTCCCTCTAAGGAGTTATTGTTGCCACCGGGGTCACCCTGTCCACAACCAGAGCCTGCAGAGGCTCTGTCTGCCCTCCTGCCTGCCTTTCCCCAGGGCCCGGGCCCCTTACAGCCTCTGTCTCCTCCCTGTCCTCCTGCGATTCCTCCCAAGCCTCCCCGCCTGTTCCCTGAGTTCGGTAAGTACTACAGGGCAGTTGGGCTCTGGGGAGTCTCCTGGGATCAGCCCTGGAGAGCATGTAGTGGGCATACTCCCTCTGCCTGGTGGCCAGCAGTCCCATGGGTGTCCTGAGCCTTCTCAAAGAACATGCTGTTTCTCTCCTCCCTGCCTCCTGTTTGCTGAGCATGAGCATGGTTGACCCTTGAGGTAGCGAAGTCCCGGGTCTGAGTGATTCTTGGGACTGCCACTCTGCCTTGTCTTGGTTCGTGTGGCCTCATAGGCCTTGTTTGGACAGTCCCCACCCCTGACTCCCAAGCTTGCTGCCTGGTCAGCCTCCTTGTGGTGGCCCTTCCTTTCCTTCAGTATAAATAGCACTTCCTGTCCCCTGTGCCTTTCTTTTGAAAGTCAGGCCTGGGCGGGGGTGGGAGTCTATCCTAGCCTGGGAGTGGCCTCTGTGAAACCAAGCCCTAGTGCACCTTAGAGGAGGTCAAACTCCTGGCTTCTGAGCCCTCCCATCCCTGCTTTTTGACCAGATGACTCTGACTATGATGATACCCCAGAAGAGGGGCCAGGGGCCCCAGCCAGTGTGATGACCAAGGTAGGTAGGGCAAAATGGTTTGGGTTGCATTGGCTGTCTGTGTTGTGGAGGGAGGGCTGGCTGCTCATTGGCCCTAGAGACCCCAGGATCTCCTCCCCTAGCAGACTTCCCCCCATTTTGCTGTCTTGTCATCTAAGAGTCATCAGGGGCTCTCAGTCTATGGCTTCTAGCTCTGGCTGGGTATATGCGATTTGTTGCTGTTTGTGTCTTGGAATGGCTGTCCCGTATATCTGTTGCACTTTCTGTGACCTCTTGTTCCCTTCTCTCTTGTATGTATACTGTGTCTCTCTAGCTCTGAGTCATTCTCTGTTTCCCTGTCTTTCTATCTTTCTCCCATGCCCTACATACATGATTGCCAACAGTTCTCCTGACCCTGGGTGGTGTCAGCTTTTGGTGGGGAGGGGCACAGAAACAGAAGTAGAAGTGACGAGTTGTGGGTTGAGGATGGAGTAGACAGGTGGGCGTGGTAGCTGGGGTGTGATCAGGGATTTGAGGGGAAAAACACGACACTGAGTAGTCCTGTGGTGGTGGGGGGGGGCAGGAGGAGTCCCTGCCAAGCCGAGTCCCACGAGCGGTGCGTGTAGCTAGTCTGCTGAGCGAGGGGGAGGAGCTGTCTGGGGATGATGCTGAAGATGAGGATGACCATGCCTATGAGGGTATCACCAAGTGAGTATGCCACCATGCAGCCGCCCTCTTTTCCAAAGCCAAACCTAGCCTACCCTTCTATCCCAGTCCTAGCCTGAGGGAGCCTTCACCCTCCCTCCCTCCTGTCCTTCCCTTCTCTTGTCCTAGTGGCGGGTGGCCCATCAGTGGCCTGAATTCACCCTTATGCAGCCTGGTCCCTGATCTCCCACTGCACCCCATGGATGAGTTGCCTGGGGGCTTCCCCCCCATCACACCAGTCATCAAGGCTGGCTGGCTGGACAAGAACCCACCACAGGGGTGAGTGTGGCCTGTCAGCAACTTCTAGTGTTTTGTATGGGGACAAGCCATGTTCCAGAGTACTGGTGTCATGGATCCAAAAATCAGAGGGGTCCAAAATTCTTCGAGCTATTTTCCCACCCCCCACAGTGTAACCATTGGTACCACTGGATGTTCTTAACTGCGCTAGGAAAAGGGGACTGTGTAATGGTGGGACCTCCCTCTTCATGCAGTCTTTGCTGAGCCCTGCCCCTGCCTGTTCAGGTCTTATATCTATCAAAAGCGATGGGTGAGACTGGATGCTGATCACCTGCGGTACTTTGACAGTAACAAGGTAAGGGCTCCATGAGTCCCTGCCTTGACCCTTGCTCCTGCCTAGGCCTAAGCTTAACCCCAACATTGCTTCAGGCAGAGTCCTTAGCTGACCTTCAGTGGGGTCCTGGTCTGTGGGCTGGATGAAGGTGATCAGAGCCAGCACAGGCTGATCCCAGCCACCTGCCAAGCATAGGCTTGCAGCCACCATTTCAGTGGAGTTGGGCAAGGATCACTCGGGTTCCTGTTCTGAAATGCAGCTCTTCTCTTCCCCAGGATGCCTACTCCAAGCGCTTTGTCCCTCTAGCCTGCATCTGCCGTGTAGCTGCTATCGGAGACCAGAAGTTTGAAGTGATCACAAACAATCGGACCTTCGCCTTCCGGGCAGAGAGTGATGGTAGGAGTTTAGGAGTGTGTGTGTGTGTGTGTGTGTGTGTGTGTGTGTGTGTGTGTGTATGTGTGAGTGTTTAGGGAAGAAGAGACTGGCAGTTTGGCCACATTGTGGAGAGTGAGAAGAGGACAATGTATGTCTTCTCCCTAACATGTCACACCCAGGGAGGCAATGTCTCTGTGTGCTATGGGGGAGGAGAAGAAAGGAGATACTGACTATAGCCAGCTCCTTTCCAGATACTTTCAGCTCCTCAGAGCCACAAATCAACATGCATGGGGGATACATGTCCAACAGCTGTGGTGGTAAGCCACACAGGGTGGCATTGTAACCTAGGTTGTCCAAGTCAGAGAAGTATAACAAAGTGACAGGCCAAACCAGTGGGATTCCTAGCAGACATACATTATTTCTTTTTTTGGGATTTCTTTTTTTTTTTTTTTTTGAAACAAGGTTTCTCTGTGTAACAGTCCTGACTGTCTTGTACTCCCTTTGTAGACCAGGTTGGCCTGGAACTCAGAGAGGTCCGCCTGCCTCTGCCTCCCGAGTGCTGGGATTAAAGGCGTGCGTCACCATGCCTGGTTGCAGAGGTGATTTCTGAACATCCTTGAGCCAAGAGGCCCCAGGGTTCCCTGTCAGCTGAGTTCAAATGTCACTGTCACCCTTTTGCAGTGGAGCGGAATGAGTGGATGCAGGCCCTGCAGCAGGCAGTGGCTGAGCATCGAGCCCGTGTTCAGCTCTCCAGTACGTCTGTGTTGAGAGTTCAAGGCACTGAGCAGCCTGACTGCACCGGCAGCCTGGAGCTTCGAGGCTTCAAGAATAAGCTTTATGTGGCTGTGGCTGGGGACAAAGTACAGCTCTATAAGAATCTGGAGGTATGAGGGGCTCTGCCAGGCCACTGAGCTCTCCCTGCCCCATATTCAACCCATTCTGCTTCCCTGCCATGTTCCTGTCCACCCTGTCCTGCCTAGGACCTAAGCCCAGTACTTGCCCTTCCAGCCTTTCTTCCTGCACTGGGCCAGCATGCCCTTCTTCCCTTGTCTGCATGTGCCTCATCTCCATCCAGTCCCTGGGCACCACCCTCCTGTCCTGTCCCACTCATTTCCTATGCTATCCCCACCCTCACCCCAGTTGCTCTAGTCCAGGCTTCTGTCTCTGCTCAGATTCCTGAGTCCTTCCTCCTTCATAGGTCCTTTCTATTCACTAGGGACCACTTTCCCCTATTCCCTGTCCCTCACTTTAAGCTCTGCTGTCAGCCTTGCCTTCTTCCCTTCCCACCCACCCATCAGGAGTTCCATCTGGGCATTGGTATCACCTTCATAGACATGAACGTGGGCAACGTGAAAGAAGTGGACCGGCGCAGCTTTGACCTCACTACTCCCTACCGCATCTTCAGGTGAGCCCTTGCTCTGCCTTTGGTTCGTGGGCATCCTCTTGGTGGTATTTTTTTTTCCTCCCTTCCAGCCCTATCCCCGTGGAGCAGGTCTGCTTTGCTCACCCATGTGCCATAGTTTGTCAGAAGTCTCCACCCTTCTCCGTTTGGCCAGCTCTATCTCTGCCCACCACATTGTTCATGAGGAGTCCCACCACTACCTGCTACCCTCTCTCTGGCCCGAGACACAGGGAATTGCTCTGTGGTACCACCTAGCCATCCGCAACTCTGAGTCTGTGCACTCTCCGGCAGAACCTGCTTGTGCTCAAAGCTTGTGTGCCCGTTGTCTCTCAGGACATCTCCCTCATGGCCCTTCTCTACCTCATGTAGCCTGCCACTGTCGGCCTTCTTTGCAGTCTACTGCTACAACAATCTACACAGTTGTCCCCTCTCTGTGTCTGTCACCGTCCATGCTGTCTGGTGTCTCTGCCTCATTACTCTTTGATGGTCAGTGTCAGCGGCTTCACTCTGTCCATGGTGATGGCAAGGTAGTGACTGTTGACCTCAAGAGCTAAGTTGGTGTTTGTCCATTTCTTACACTTAAAATACCCTATGACGTCGGCCCTATAATTCTTTGCCACAATCCTCAGTGACCACAGCAGCTGCAGCCAGCAACTTTGGGGTTTCCCTTTCTGTCAGTTGCAGAGGCCACTGTGCTCCCTAGTTATTGTCACTGTCGCCGACCTTAACAAGGCTGATAGATGTTCAGCAGAAAGGGCCTCCACCACCTGGGCCTACAGTGCTTGCTGCAACGGGGTGTGGGTGCTTGCTGCTTGTCTGAGGCCCTGGCAGCTTTTGAGTTCCTCTGCTGGCTGTCGTGTTCAGCCCCTCTCCCAGAGAGGAGCTCGTGGCCATGACCTCTTGGACACTCCTATCTGACCTGCAGTTGGTGGCGGCAGCAGAGAAAGAAACAGAGGGAACTTTTGGAGGAAGGAAGACAATTCTGCATTTACTGTCCAGATAAAGCTTCTCACCTTGAAAAGCAAGGGGTTGTGCCTTTTTTATTTTTTTTATTTTTTGACGATCAAAGAGTAATGAGGCAGAGACACAAGACAGCGTGGATAGTGACAGACACAGAGAGGGGACAACTGTGTAGATTGTTGTAGTAGTTGACTGCAAAGAAGGCCGACAGTGGCAGGCTACATGAGGTAGAGAAGGGCCATGAGGGAGATGTCCTGAGAGACAACGGGCACACAAGCTTTGAGCACAAGCAGGTTTTGCCGGAGAGTGCACAGACTCAGAGTTGCGGATGGCTAGGTGGTACCACAGAGCAATTCCCTGTGTTTCGAGCCAGAGGGTCTGTTTACATAACACTGGCTGTCCTGGAACACACTATGAAGACCAAGCTGGCCTTGAACTCACAGAGATCTGTGTGCCTCTGCTGGGATCAAAGGCATGTGTTACCACATTGGTTGCCCAATGGAGTTCTTTTTGGGATAGAGTGACAGCTGGGGCCGGGACAGGAGGGAGGTTGGAGGTGGAGATGGCACACACCTTTATATTCTCTCTCACACCCGGTATGAACCCTCAACCGGTGCTCCACCCTCGACCGGTGCTCCACTGTTGCTCTCCTATCTCAGGCCTGTCCTTGTCTCTCTCTTTGTTTTCCCTGCCTGTGTGCCATGTTTCCTTCTCTGTCCTAAACATCTACCCAGCTTCATCACCTGGTTCAACCTTTCTTTTCTGTGGCCATTTCCTCCTAACTCCCCCCATTTTTTTTCCTCTCCTGGCTTTCATAATTCCTTTACTCATACTCACTTTTCTACCAGTCCCAAGATGATCTTCTGACCCAGAACTCCCAGAGCCACACTTCCTCCTGACCCTCAAATCCCTCCAAGCACTTTCCCACTGGTTCCCCTACTTATGTGTCCCCAGCTTCTCGGCTGATTCAGAGTTAGAGAAGGACCAGTGGCTGGAGGCCATGCAGGGAGCCATTGCAGAGGCCCTGTCTACCTCAGAGGTGGCTGAGCGCATCTGGGCCGCAGCCCCGAACAGGTTCTGTGCTGACTGTGGGGCTGCCCAGCCTGACTGGGCCTCCATCAATCTCTGCGTTGTCATCTGCAAGCGCTGTGCAGGTGGGTACGTGTGCAACAGGCTGGCTATTGGACAGCAAGTGGCCTGTTCGGCAGATCCTGGAGACCTTATTTCTAACACTGTTCCAGCATTATTGGCTATTCTTCTGGGAGTGACCTTTGGTCCTCAATTCATGGTTATACTCTCTCCGCATGGATAGGGACACACAAAGAGGAGAAAAAACATTTTTTTTTTTCAGTGCTACCTGGAAAGTAAGTGAGCTTAGATCAGAGCCCAGGCAGTTGGAATCTGGTGTCCCTATCACATCATAAGCATGTAGGATGCCAGGCCCACCAAGGCTTTCCATGCTGAGTGAGAAGCCAGTGTTTTGTCCAGAGGGGGTGTAAGGCAAAGAACCCAGAGACATGGTCAGCTCTCTGGGCCAGACGCAGGCTTATAGGCGGAAGGTGAGATTGGAAATCCTGGGGTGTGAGTGTGTGTGTGTGTTGCACCATCCAGGAGTGGGAGAGGAAGTGATGAGCCTTCTAGAAGGTTTAAAGTTACATATGACAGTCTCTATGAAAACATGGCTGTGGAGGGTGGGAATGGAAAAAGTGGAGCCCAAAGTGTATCCATCTGTTGACTCAGGTAGTAAGGGCCTACCATGTGCTTACTGCATGCTGGGCATCAATTATCCTATGAGCTGACAGTGCCCCGGTGGTGGTTTTGCATGGCTGTAGGGGTAAGGTGAACTTTGATATGGGAATCCAGGAGAAATGACAGATCTGAGCGAGTTGCTGAGCTTGGGGAACAACCCCTACGCCTGTGGGACTCTAAGGCAGATGTCAGGCCCTGGGGCCATGAGGTCTGTGTGCAGACAAGTGGCAGCTTTGCTGGTGATCACATAAGGAAAGCATCAGCTCGTGGAGATGGTACAGGCTGATTGTGGTGAGTGTGGTTCTCTGTGGAAGACTGTGCATGGATGCAGGTCCAGGGCTTGAGCCAGGCAATGTCAGGTATTCCTAGTGTCCCTAGCTCCCTTCACCTGTCCTGGGGACCCTCCTGGGACCTGTAGCTGAGCAAGCTTCATTCCTCTAGCTTCAACCTTAGCCTTTCCTTTCATTCTGCTGACATGTATTAAAGGCTCATTGCATACCAGCATTTGTTTGTGCACTGAGGAGGGAAACCTAAAGCCAGGTGGTCAGGCTTCTGTTCATATGTAGTTGCATTGCAGTGGGAAGGACAAAAACCATGGGAGCCAGTAAAAGTACTGGAACTGCTAGAGGTGGATGCTGTTTGTTTGGGACATCTTCTCCAAGGAGGTGACATGTCAGCTGAGACCTGAATGACAGGAATGAGTGGCCATGGGGGGAGATGGGAAATAGAGTTGAGGCAGGGAATTAGAGGTGGCAGGGGAGCAGCTAAGGTATTTATATCCATGCTGGAAGCACTGATGGTATGGAGCAGGGATGTGCACATCAAAACAGTCTGTTGGTAGGGAAAGTGGCCTGAAGGGAGGCCTGGTAAAGTGTGAACAATGGGTTTATGACCATTACTGGAGCCATGGCAAAATGGAGCTACAGGCAGGCCTGCCTGAGGAGCACTGGGGTGGATGAGTGCTCACTGGAAGGGTAGTGTCCAAGTAATTGTATCTGACCCTCTCATCTCAGGGGAGCACCGTGGCCTGGGTGCTGGAGTGTCCAAGGTGCGGAGCCTGAAGATGGACAGGAAGGTATGGACGGAAACGCTCATCCAGGTAGGCGTGCCCTGTTTGTCACCCATGCTTGGTATTTCCTCTCAGCTGCTGCCCTCCATCCCCCATCTCGCTGACCTCAGAACTTTGGAGCTAGGGGAGCTCTGTGATAATCTAGTGGGTGGGGATTTTGGAAAAGCCTATTTTTGGCAAAGTCAGCAAACTGACCAGTGTACTAAGAAAGTTTTTACAGTTTTTTTTTTTTTTTTTAAACATTTATTTATTATGTATACAGTATTTGTTCTACATATATGCCCGGGCAGATCTCAATGTAGATGGCTGTGAGCCACCATGTGGTTGCTGGGAATTGAACTCAGGACCTTGGGAAGAACAGCCAGTGCTCTTAACCTCTGAGCCACCTCTCCAGCCCAAGTTTTTACAGTTTTAAAGGGTCTTTAAAAAACAGAAAACAACCTGACAGAGATTGTTCCATAAAACCTAAACTACGTATTGCTTGACCTCTTAGGGACTTGCTGACCCCTGATATAGTTCAGCTGTTCTCCTGATGTGGAACTGCAGCCCCGGATTGGGCTGTCATGTGTCTGAGGTTACCCAGCCACTGCATAGTGACCACCCAGCCTGCTCCTTTTCACCCGGTGTCCTAGCTGAACTGGGGGCTTTTCCACTGGCATGCCCACCCCTTAGAGCCTCTGAGCTCTCACTGCACCTGAATTCATGTGCATAGTGTGGCTATGATAATGCATGATCTGAGGCACATGTGTGTGCACATATTTACACCTATGCAGATAATGCATGATCTGAGGTACACATATTTACACCTATACACTTAAGATTCTCTGGTGCCTGCCTGTGTGATGGTTGTTATGGGGGACATGCAGCAGGAGGCTAGACCAAGGGACCTGGCACCCAGGGCCTTACTGCTAAGTTGGGAACTTCATAGCATATCCACTTCATATGCCCACATTGTGTGTTCAGTGCACCAATGCCAACTAAGTCGCTTTTGTTAATGAGTTGTCTTTCAGGACAATCCTGAGTTAGGATTAGAATACCCAGGGTACAGATGAGGACACTGAGGCCCAGAGAGGAAAAAAAAGCCTGAGTAGGTCCATAGTGGCAGGGAGGGTTTTCATCTTGTCCTGTGCTGTGATGCCAGCACTCTTAACAAGTGGGTGGGGAGCCCAGGAAATGCCTGTGATAGGGTGAGTGTTCAACAGAAAGGAAAAATGAACTTGACCCTTAACAGTGCCTCGCTTCCTCGCCTCCCAGAAACTGCCACCCTCTTGTCCTCCAGAGAGGAATGTCAGGGACAGATAGACCCAAAATCCCTGCCTACTCTATTGGCTGACAGGTTAGACAACACCCTCACTGGGACAGCCTCAGGAATGCAGAGTTCCAGATGTAGGGCTGGGTGAGACAACAGCGAGGCCCCCAGAGACCAGGCCTCAAACATTCCCATATCAGACCGTCTGAGACAATCTGGGCTCAGAGCCTGGACTTCAAGCAAGAGTACCATGGCCACCAGGAGACCTAGCTGTTCCTGACCTCTCCCCTTGGGGAAAATGGGTGTGTGGCCTGATCATCTCAGGACCTCTCATTGTCAACTGTCCCTCTCACCTCTTGCCCATATCCACAGCTCTTCTTACAGCTGGGCAATGGCCCTGGGAACCACTTCTGGGCTGCCAATGTGCCCCCTAGTGAGGCCTTGCAGCCCAGCAGCAGCCCTGGTGCTAGACGGCATCACCTGGAAGCCAAGTACAGAGAGGGCAAATACCGCCGCTACCACCCACTGTTTGGCAACCAAGAGGAGCTAGACAAGGTCAGCTCACCAAGCCTCTGGGATTTTTGAGCCTTCTTGTCCCTGTATTGTCAGGGCCCCTTGAACCCATCCCTTGCTTCCTGTGGCCCATTCCTCTGTCTCAACTCATCTCTTCTATCAGCTTAGAGGACTATGAACATACAGGGAAATTGAGGCCCAGCGTGCAGCAGGGCCTGCCTAAGGAAAGCTGGAACAATGCAGGGCGGAGTCAGGCTTGTTTCTTGGTTCAGTGCCATGTCTTCAGCATCTGGCCACCTCCTCCTGATTCCTCTGTCCCCCGCACCCTGTCCTGTTCTTTCAGAATCCTGCCAAAAGGAGTGAACTTGATGGGGATGCTATTTCCTGTCAGGCTCATGAAAAACAGCTGGACCACTCTGACCCACCCCATCCACACCCCATTCTAAATGAGGGCCCATATGGGCCCCAGGCTCTAGAAGATTGGGAACCAAGTCTTGAACCCTAATCTGGCTCAGCCTGAGTAGGAGACAGCTTGCTTGGAGGCAGTGGAATGACTTTTGCAACCTGTGGGTGGCCTTCAGCTCTTCCTCCAAGCAGCCCTATCCAGACAGGCTGAGTCTAGCTCCCAGAGTTCTGTGGAAGCCAGTCCTCCACCTCCCCAGGACCCAGGCATCCAGCTCCCCATTGAGCCCAGCCCAGTCTGGCCTACAAGCCAGAAGGGTGGTGGCTTCCATTGGTCGGGAGGGCTGGGCAGGCAGTGAGGAATTCAAATGTGGGAGGAATTAGCTACAACCCCTCAGCCCCGCCCTCTGCCCCTGCTTCAAGGCAGGGGGAGCCTGAGATCCTCCAGGGGCTCCTTGCAGCCTGACCCGCAGCTGTAACTCAGGACCTACAGGGTGGGGTCCTGTGACTAGGACCCCAGCCTTAGCTGGGTAGCCTCTGTCCAGCCTCTCTGGCTTGCCTTCCCCTCTTCTTTCTCTGACTTACATGCCTCTGTTCTCTTCTCTTCTGGCTCCCCTAAGCCCTGATCTCTGTCAGTCTGGGGATGGTCCACTCAGATTTGGGTGCCTCCTTCCTCTTCCCTCCTCCCATCTCGTGTGCTCCCACTCCTACCCCTCCACCTCCCACTCTTGCTGGGATTGATCCTCCCCTCTCCTCTAGGCCCTGTGTGCTGCAGTTACTACCGCGGACCTGGCCGAAACCCAGGCACTCCTGGGCTGTGGGGCTGGGGTCAGCTGCTTCTCAGGGGACCCAGCAGCTCCCACACCCCTGGCTCTTGCTGAGCAGGCCGGACAGACGCTACAGATGGAGTTTCTACGGAATAACCAGAGCACAGGTGAGCAGCCAGTTGTTCTGTCCTCCTCAGTTGATGGGGGCTCCTGCTGGCGGGGTCTTGGCCTTTTGGAGAGGCTTACAAGGGGTGTCAGCAGTAATCATGCCTCGGCTGAGAACCCGGATTTGCAGGCCACTCCCAAGTTGTGATTGAAGGTGGCCCCTGGGCAGCAGCACGGTACTCAGGCATGTTTGGGGTCTGGGTCAGTGGACACTTATGCTCGTGTGACTGCCCTTTTGTGTCCATATCTCCGTGACTACTTATCTGTGTCCTCTGTCCTGACTTACACTGTGGGCTCCCAGTGGTGCTGTCCGTTCCAGGAAGAAACTTAGGCTGCCTAGTTTCTCTTTCCTCACATTGGGGATGTTAAGGTTTTGGGGTTTGTGTATGTGCACTAGTCTGTGTTACCATGGATGTTGCCATGTGTGTGACCTACACAGCAGCCTTGTCTTCTGTTTGCTCAGTTTGGGTGGAGTTCCGTCACAGACCTGGGTTGGGTCCCACTTGGCTTCCATTCTTGGGGTGGGTGAAGAGGGGGTTGCTAGGGTGAATGGCGCTGGTTATGGTCCAGGCCTGGTTTCTTGAGGCCACATTCTAAAGCTGAGGGTGGGGCTCTGGGCTTTGGGCCACTGGTGGGTGGGGTATGCTGGGGCTGGAGAGAACCCAGGTGTTTAGGAAGTTGTAAAAGACCACCCAGCTGGCTTGGGCTAGGGGGCAGGACCCCTCAGTGCTGAGCACTGGAACCAGGCTACTTCACTGGCCTTTGTGCTGTCTGGGACAAACCTCTCTCCAGGGACTTTTATTGAGTTGGCCCAGAGCCCCCCTCATCCCAGTATTCTTGGCTCTATGCCTCCAACAAGGAGTGTAGGGTGGGCTTGGAAGTCAGGGAGGCTTCCTGAGCTGGGAAGGACTGCAGCTGGACCCTGAGAGTGGAGTGACAGTCCCACTGGTGGGCAGAGGTGGAGGGAGGTGTGGCTTTTCAAAACCGTGAAGGTGGCAGGAGAAGCCTTAGGGTGCTGTTAAGGAGCTCAGGGCTGTGACTAGAACGTGAGACTAGGTACTTTGCCTCAGAGGGCTTTTGGAGAGGACACCTCCTGGACAAGCCACATGACCACCACAATTCTTTTTCCCACTCCAAAGAGGTCCCTCGGTTAGACTCAGTGAAGCCCTTGGAAAAGCACTACTCCGTTATCCTGCCAACGGTGAGCCACAGTGGCTTCTTGTACAAGACTGCTTCTGCCGGCAAGCCTCTGCAGGACCGCCGTGCCCGGGAAGGTAGGTTCCACATCATATCCGTCCAGGTCCGTGGTGTGTGAACCTGGCTGCAGGGCCGGGAAACTAGGGCTGGCCCTGCTGGTAGACCCGAGGGTGCCACGTGGACTCTGGCAGAGCCACCTGGAAAGTCTCGTGGATATGGCTTCTTGTATACATACAGCAGGTGCTTGAGAAATGGGTTGGCCAGGGTGGGATTTGGGTATGTCACTGCAGAGAGTTTCCTGAGTCTGAAGTATGTAAGGAGCCCCTGTCGGGTGTGGTCTTTTGTTGGGTGTCTGGCGTACACCAGATGTGGATAGAGGCAGCTTGAGGACTTGAACTTGAGTGCTATCCCTCTCGGATCTCAGCCACCTTCCATTTCTCCCCGACTTCAAGGACAGCTGATAGTCCTTACACATCACCCAGGAGCTACAGTCACCTGCCCACCTTCATAGCTTGACACTCCTCCCCGGATTCTGCCTTAGCTCTGACTTCCTTGTTTTGTCACATGTGCCAGATTCACACCCACTAGGAATCTGCATTTGCTGATCTCTCCCCCAAACGATTTTCCTAAATATCCCTTAAAATGTCATGTCTGCAGGGATATCATGTCATTCCCAGCCACTCTATACCGTGACCCATGTCACCCTCAGTACTATTTTGTCTTCTTACTATATCATCTGATTTTTAGTCTTTTTTTTCTTCTTTCTAAGACAAAGTCCCTGTGCTACCCAGAGCCTGGCCTTTAGCTCCTATGTTCAAGTTACCATCTTGTGACATTAGTCTTCCATGTAGCTAAAACTATAGGTTGTGCCACCACACCTGGCTCAGTTGTCCTTTATTGTGTGCATCTGTATACATGGTAGCCCTTGTAGCCTGAGCACCTGGGGAGCACTGGTACCTAGTGGTTCCCAGCTGGTTCATTTGCAGAGCGAAGGAGACCTCGGCAGGCCAGTGAGCTCCTGGAGAGCACATCCTTTGGGACAGCCCGGAGACACATGACCCTCAGAAGGCAGGCATTGGACCACACAGCCAGGATGAGGGACAGCATGCTGGGGCGGGGGGGACATGGAGGCCACTGCTTACAGCCTCTCTCAGAATCCCTTCTTGGAGTACCCTAGATAAAGCCCTCTGACTCTCAGACAGTCTAACCCCTCCTGCTCCTGCTTCAGTTCCCTTTCTCTACCTGATACTGTCATTTATGTGACACCCCCCTCGTCCTCCTTCCACCCTCGGTGCCAGGAAGCTGTAAGCCACTGTGGTGCTAATGCTCCAAGCTATAGAAGCCTGCCTGGCTTTGGGGCTTCTGTTCTCTTCTTGCTTTTCATGGTCCAGGTTCCCACTTCTGTTTCTTTTGGGGATCTTGTGCATCCTCAGAGCCATTGTAGGAAGATTATAGAGTGAGAAAAGCATCTGGCAAAGCACAGTGGGGTCAGGGTGGGACCCCAAGGCTTCCTATGCTATTGGAGCTGTAGGCAGAGGGAGCAGCCTGGGCAGAAGCTAGAAGTAGCCAGAGTCAGACAGAGGGCAGACACAGGGTGCCCTGAAGATTGGGGACAGCAGGGAATCTAACATCTACATAGAAATGGGATCGAGAGTTCATCACTCTTGGCCTCTAAGCTGGAGGCCAAAAGTTCATGAAGAGGCTATAGGGGAGAGGTTGAGGCTAGGTGTGGAGGGCTGCAGCTGGAGGAACTGCAGGAAGTGATGAGTCAGAAAAGCTTGTAGGCTGGGCAGGAACAGGGACTCAGGGAAAGGGCAAGGGGTGCTTTTCAACCAACTTGCAGCCTTCTTCATGGATCCTCTGCCTGACTTTTCCATAGAGTTTAGCAGGCGCTGGTGTGTCCTTAGTGATGGGGTCCTGAGCTACTATGAGAATGAACGGGCAGTGACACCCAATGGGGAGATTCGGGCCAGCGAGATTGTATGTCTGGCAGTTTCCCCTCTGGACAGCCACGGGTGAGTACCCTGCCCATGACCACAAACTAATTCTAACCTCTGACTGGGGACACAGGGACATAGGCCCAGAGGAGGACAGGGCCTTCTCAGGTCCACACAACACAGAGGAACTGTAGAACACTGACCTTATCTCTGAGGCTGCAGCCCAAGGGTGTTTGTCCATCTCCTGGGGGTCAGCGGAAGGGTACTGACAAGGGCAGGGAGTAGAGAGTGCTTGTTAGTGGGGGCAGGGTTAGGCTAGGCCCTGAGTCCTGATTTGTGTATTTGCAGCTTCGAGCACACCTTTGAGGTGTACACAGAGGGAGAACGGCTGTACCTGTTTGGGCTGGAGAATGCAGAGCTGGCTCATGAGTGGATCAAGTGTATTGCCAAGGTGGGCCTGGATCGGCAGGGCAGGTGAATGCTAGAGGCAGGCTGGGACCTCTGGCTGAACCCATGAATCCCAGCTCTCCTTTTCTGATGGAGCAGGAGCTGGGCGTGGGTGTAACAGACTCAGGACAGACTTCTCAGGTCAAGGGCAGCATAGATTGCCATCCTCTGGTACCTAATTTGCTATGAGGGGTGAGGTTTTGGGTTGTGGTAGCATGGGCAGTGCTGACTCCAGGAGAGTGAGTCTCAGCCTTGCCAGGTGTACAATTAGACTAGAGGGGAAGGCAAGGAGGCTACAGAGGAGAGGTTTGCCTTAGAGACTAGAGACAAGTGCTGCTTGTGCCTTGAGAGCTGGGGGCTCTTCTTCTTCATTAGTTCACTTGATGAGCTCTCTGTGCCTTCTGAGGATCAGTGCCCAAAGCTCTCACAACCCAGATGTTCCAGTCTTGGGTCTTCAGTTGTTCCTATGGGAGTGGGGCAGACAGACTGAGGAGTCTAAGCACTATAGCATATCCAATGCTGTAGCGGATGGCTGAGTATGGGAGAACACAGAGAAGGGACATCCCAAGAGAAGGACACATGCAGATGGGTACAAAGCAGGAAGGACATGATCCTGAAGTTCTGTCATTGTGCTATGTTCTGCCTTGGGAATGAGGAGAGGAAGTGGCTAGATGGGAAAGAGCCCTTGTCCACAGGCCAAGGAGCTTGGGTGTCTCCAGCAGGCTGTGCAGTGCTTACCTTGTCTCTCCACACTGTTTCCCCAACTAGGCGTTCGTGCCTCCTCTGGCTGAGGACCTGCTAGCGCGGGACTTTGAGCGTCTTGGGCGCCTACCCTACAAAGCTGGCCTGAGCCTCCAGCAGGCCCAGGAAGGCTGGTTTGCCTTGACTGGCTCTGAGCTCCGGGCTGTCTTCCCAGAGGGGCCCTGGGAAGAGCCATTGCAGCTCCGGAGACTGCAAGAGCTTTGTACGTGGACTCTAGTCTGGTTCCCCAATCTCTAGGATTCCCTCGTCCCAGCCCCCCAGCCCCCATCCCTTAACCCTTATCTGGAAGTCTGAATTCTATCATGGCCTGATCAGATGACCCAGCCTGCCCTCCATATCCTCTCCTGTCCTTGGAGTACATCTCAGCAGCCATTTAGGTTGGTGGGTGGAACCCAATGGGTAAGCCCCAGAGAGCCTCAGGAGGGAGCAGTTGGTGGGTCATGAACAGGGCCTGGGCCTCACCTTGACTGGCCCCTCCATAGCTATCCAAGGAGACAACGAGAACCAAGTGCTGGTGCTGGTAGAACGGAGGAGGTGAGCTTTGGCTTCCCTGAGGATCCTGGAGAAGCCTGAGGGCAGGTGGGACACCGGACAGGCAAGTGGGACAGTCACTGTCTCTGGTCCAGGACATTGTACATCCAGTGTGAGAGGCGGCTGGACTTCATGGTTTGGCTCGGGGCCATCCAGAAAGCAGCAGCCAGCTTGGGAGACACACTATCAGAGCAACAGCTTGGGGACTCTGACATCCCAGTGATTGTGTACCGCTGTGTGGACTACATCACGCAGTGTGGTGAGCCTCCAAGGCCCGGCCACTCCCCTTCTCTGGTGGAACCCAGCCCCCCAGTGCCCAGGATCCCTCTAAAAAGAGTGCTATAACCCCTTACTCAGGCTTGACCTCAGAAGGTATCTACCGCAAGTGTGGTCAGACTTCTAAGACCCAGAAACTTCTGGAGAGCCTGCGTCAGGACGCACGCTCTGTGCACCTAAAGGAGGGAGAGCAGCATGTGGATGACGTCTCCTCTGCACTCAAACGGTTCCTGAGGGACCTGCCAGATGGGCTCTTCACTCGTGCACAGCGCCTGGGCTGGCTGGAGGCCTCTGGTGGGTGTCCTGCTTGCCTGGATCCAGCTGTGTCCACCCTGCCTCAGGATGTCCTCATCATACTCTGGACAAGGCTTTCCCCAGTTCCTCTGCCTACTCTGCTTCTTAGCCTACCAGTCACACTCCACAGAGATGGAGTTGCTTGGAGGTGGAGGGTAGAGAACTCCCTGTCCCTGCTGGGTGCCTAGGAATTCTGTCTCCATTGTGGGAGGCAGAGCTGCTGGAAGGGGGGGATTAGCGATCATTTGTTAACCCAGTCCATCTCCCCACACCCAGAGATTGAGGACGAGGAGGAAAAGATCTCCAGGTACCGAGAGCTCTTGGTGCATCTTCCCCCTGTCAACCGGGCCACTGTGAAGGCTCTTATCAGCCATCTGTACTGGTGAGGGGCCATGTCAGTGTGAGGCTCTGGGGGGACAGGTGGGGAAGGTTCTTTTACTCCCAACCTGACTGACTACCCTCTCCTGGGAAGCAGGTAGGGCTGAGGACCACCCAATGACTGCCCTGATCTTGGATATTGTATATCAATTTACTTCCTGCAGGATAAGGAGGGATGGAGGAGTATTTGTTAGTTTTGGGCCAGGTTACTGAGGCCAAATACCCTCACTTCCCAGCCCTATACATGGCCAGGACCCCAAAACAGATCCCTTTCATTCCTTAAATGTGGTCCACCCTGTCTTCTTTGACCTCAGTCCCTTGGCCAGTCTTGTGCCTGATGGGAATTGGAAAGGTGGGTGGGGAAGCTCTGGGCCAGGCCCCTCAATTGTAGATCAATCGCCTCTGTCCTCTTTACAGTGTACAGTGCTTCTCAGACACAAACCAAATGAACACACACAACCTGGCTATTGTGTTTGGGCCCACGCTCTTCCAGACAGATGGTCAGGACTACAAGGCCGGCAAGGTGGTGGAAGACCTCATCAACCATTACGTGGTGGTGTTCAGTGTGCGTCCCAGCGGGGACGGGGGGCTGGGGGGGGGGCAATTGGGGGGGGGGGGGGCAAGGTTGAGCCTCTCAGATGGCAGTGACCGTCTGTCCCTTCCCAGGTGGATGAGGAGGAGCTGAGGAAGCAGAGGGAGGAAGTCACAGCCATTGTGAAGATGCGAGTGGCTGGCACTGCCAGTGGGACCCAGGTGCAGGCCAGGGTTTGGGTAGGCTTGGGGTGGCTGCTAACACTGCTCCCCAGACCTCTAGCTGAGCCCCATCTCCCCTGCAGCATGCTGGTGACTTCATCTGCACCGTGTACCTGGAGGAGAAGAAGGTGGAGACTGAACAGCATGTCAAGGTGGGGCTGTTGAGCCAGGCTGGCCAGGGTCAGGCACAGATGGCCACTTTGAGATGTCTGAGGATTCCCCAAAGACACCCCTCTTTGCATCTTGGGGCTCAGAGGACCCAGTGAGGAGTGGGTTTGGGGACTGAGTTACATCAGATTGTGGCCAAACAGAAGCTGGAGATGCATTTGGGGCTGGCTGATCTTCTCCTGGGTCTGAACAGATCCCAGCATCCATGACGGCAGAGGAGCTTGCCCTGGAGATCCTTGACCGCCGCAACTTCAACATCAGGGAAAAAGACTACTGGACTTGCTTTGAGGTCAGCGAGAAGGAGGAAGCAGGTGAGTGGGCATGGGTGACCTTTAGACCAGCCTTCATTCCTCCTGCTCCTGCAATTTGGGAGCCAGGGGTTTTGGATGACACTTTTTGCTGACACACTGATGAAAATTGTGGCCTCTATACTGGTGGTGACAAGAGCTGGCAGGTGTGGGTGATGGCTGTAATAGGACTGATAGAGGGGAGGGAAGCGATAGGTAGTGCCAGCCATGGTGACGCTTTCCCAGGTGTCAGGGTGGTGTTGCTTGCAGAAGGGACAATTCAACAATAGGACTGTAGGGCGCTACTATTGGGGTAAAGGAGGTGGCGGTTAGTGGTCATACAAGCAGGTGGCTGTGATGGGACAGCCTGACTGTGATGGTGAGTGGGCTAACTGAAGTCTTTTCTGGTGAAGGGAGGGAGTGGTGTTGGGGTGAGAGGTGGGGATGTTGCTGATGCCAGCGTCAGCTGTTTTTGCTGAGTAGCAGGCACTAGGCTGAGGAGCCAGGCAGCAGTTCCTGTGCTCACAGGGTCAATCTGGCAAAGGATGGAGATGTTAATACCAAGATCACTCTAAGAAGTAGACAACTGCCATGGTGTTAGCTAACTGCTTTAAAAGAAAGGACCAGGCTGTCAGCGGAGCCCATGACAGGGATGATGATGGCTTTCGAGTCCCTTAGCCTGCTGTGAGGAAGAGTAAGGGCTACTTGGTGAAGACAGGACAAGTGCTCCCCAAAACAAGAGCACCTCCAGCACTTGGCTGGGCTTTCCAAGAGGTGAGGAAACCCAGGGTAGGATTGGAGGTGGAGTCAGCCTCCCAGGGCCTAGTGGTGATACAAGGTCATTGGGGGGTTAGTGACCCAGGACTTTGAGAAAATGCTGTTTGCTACTAGATTGGGAGAGCTGTGACAGGGAGTTAGAGTACATGCTAGTTCTGGTCTTAATCCAAGTAGAAGCCAGACAGATGGGACAGTACAGATGAACATACCAGATTTGACCCATGAGGGTGGAAGGAACTGGAGTATCTCTGGTCTGAGCAGGGGCAGTGCTTGTTGGGACACACGGGTGACAATACGGGCTTGGTTTTGGTTATAACTAGATATGACAAGCCAGACGCTGGCTTATGGGAAGGGTGATCATAATGATGGTATGTCATGATGCTAGTGGCCGGTGAGCTCTGCAGGTGACATGTGTCCCTGTGCTTGCCCTTGGTAGTATTTTTTTTTTTTTTTTTTTTTGGTTTTTCGAGACAGGGTTTCTCTGAATATCTCTGGCTGTCCTGGACTCGCTTTGTAGACCAGGCTGGCCTCGAACTCACAAAGATCCTCCTGCCTCTGCCTCCCAAGTGCTGGGATTAAAGGCGTGCGCCACCACCGCCCGGCTTGCCCTTGGTAGTATTAAGCTGTGTAGACCAGACCCCGTGACAGTGCTGTGGCCTCTCCACAGAGCGCCCATTGCACTTTGCGGAGAAGGTGCTGCCCATTGTGCATGGGCTGGGCATAGACAGCCACCTGGTGGTGAAGAAGTACCAGTCCATGGAGGCCATGCTGCTGTACTTGGGTAAGCGGTGCCTGTAGGGGATGTAGGTTGGATGGGTACCTCCATCTAGAAGCACGGTGGGACCTGGTGGCACCAGGGCAGAACAGCTCACAGGGAGGAAACTGGGGGCTTCCACGCAGGCTGGCACATAAAGTGGGGCATTGGGGTCAGTAGGTGGGTTGGTATAGCCTGTGCCCACTCCATTCCTCCCCTAGCCAGCCGTGTGGGTGACACGAAGCATGGCATGATGAAGTTCCGTGAAGACCGCAGCCTCCTGGGTCTGGGGCTGCCCTCGGGTGGCTTCCACGATCGCTACTTCATTCTCAACAGCAGCTGCCTACGGCTCTACAAAGAGGCCAGGGTAAGCCCTATGATGGACACTTGTATCCCGTACATGCTCAGAAACTCAAACACAAGCATTGCCCTTGGTCTGCAAGAGTGAGGTCCCTATCTGAGGGTCTTGGCAGCAAATGGCTGATGATAACTGTAGTCTCCTGCTGTGACCCTGAGTAGCCACTTGAAGCTTCTATTCCCAAGAGTCCATAGTGACTATGATTGCCATGACATCATACACATGCTCCCACGGTTTCCCTGTGCCATTGGTTTGTCACAGCTCTCACAAAAAAAAAAAATGTGTTTGTTCTGTTACAACAGTCCTGAGCTGTGCCCAGGACTGCTTCGCCCCTTCCCAGGACACAGCCCCAGTGACCTACTCTACCCACATGCTGGGCGTTCTCGTAGACCAGACTCCTTGGCACCCCATTGTTCTGCACACAGATGCCCGGCCGTCCCCCCTCTCCCTTGCACTTCACACCACTGCATAATCTGTCATGGCTCTGACTGGCCCTCCATAACCCTGCTCCTCTATCAAACAGAGCCAAAGGCCATGGAGCGGGGCCCCTGAGACCGTGAGTAGTTGTGGGCCAGCTGTCAGCTGCCTTACCTTACCCAACCTGGGGCCAGGCAAGCTGGGTAGAGCGTGAGGACACAGGGCTCCCAGTTCTCTGCAGGCATGGTTCCCTGTCTTCTTACCAAGTCAGTGGCCCTACTCTGGAGTATAGTACCTAAATTCTACCCTTCATCCCTAACCCAAACCAAGATCTTTTCCTCAAGATAGAGTCCCTTCTTGGTGTGATGCTAGAATTTTCCATAGTACACAGAGAAGATTTGGAGTCAGTATTAGAGACCCAAGAGTGGGTAAGGACTGTTTCATTTCCTGTTACTCTCAGAGCTCCCCACCTTCCACACCTAGACAAAGTGCTGGGGCTGCTTTGAGTATCCTTTACACTGTTGACCCTGAGGTCCCAAACTAGGACAAGAGGCTATGCGACATTCTCTATCAGAGATGGGTGTGCTCTCCCAGCCTCCCTAGCTGGTGGCCCAGCTTTCCTTTGCCACCCGTGAGAGCCTCTCCACTCTCCTCCTAGGGCTGCCCAGCCTGTAACTTCTGTCTGGAGGTCGCCCCTGGCTCAGGTTCAGCTGAGGATCATCTTCTGTCATACCCTGTGTGTACCACCTTTACCTTAGGGCACACAGTGTAGATGGTTATACAGAAGAGCAGTGGAGGTGTGATGCTGGGCACATGTTCTTACTTGAGGTCCTTTGGCAATTCCATCACTGTCTCCAGCCCATTCTTGCCCCTCGCATCTCCTAGACACATCTGAACAGATCTGGCTTCCATGAGCATCAGATGGCAAAGCATCTTTATCTTTGTTTCCTTGCTCATTGCATGTCTGTTAATGCTGCCTGGACTGCTGGCAAGCACCTCCGTTTATCTTTTCCTCCTTGTGGATCTCACTCACTTCTGAGCCTGTGAGGCCATCTGTGTAGGCAGAAGGGAAGCGGGGTTCCTGAGGCACCCCAAAAGGCAGCTGGTAACCTCGTGGCATGGAGAGGAGAGAAGGTCTGGTGGTTATTGAGCTGGGCTTAGCACTTGTCCCTACTCCCCTGAGAGCAGGAAGCCACCCTTTCCCAGGGTGAGAAGGAACTGAGAGACTTGCTCAAGGCTCCTTTGCTCACAGCAAACTAGGACCGAAGGCCATTGTGTTGGAGTTTGTACTCTGGCTTGTTTCCTGGCAGTTTAGAGCTCCAAGGTGCAGCAGGAAGGCTGTCAAATGTTAGCAGGCAAGGCTAACCTACTGTCCACTGGGCCTCCAGCCCTGACCAGGACTGCCGTGTGTGGCCTGTACCTTCCGCCTGACTCCTTGCTCAGATTCTTTCCCCTCCTGTCCTGCCTGGCTTCTTCTAGTCTTCCAGCCCCCACCCCTTTGTTCTTGAAGGAGCCTCTGTTCTCCCGGCCTGGGTCCCATTTCTATCTCCCACTCCTTCTTCTGTCTCCTAGTGTGCAGGCTGACTTTTTCAGGGCCTTAGCCTTGCCTCTGCCCCTTGAGGGGTCGGTCTCCCTCCCTGGGTTCTCCGTGTCCTGTTTCCCCTCCACAGTCTTAGTTTTACTGTCCATCTCACTTCTCGAACCCCATACCTGAGGCCAGTGTTCCAGGCTGTTTGGACATGTCATGATTATTGGGTGAGATTCTCTCTTATTGGGTGAGTTGGGACTCTTCATCGGGCCTTAGATCATTACATGGTCTCTGGCCCACATGCCTGAGGTGACACAGAAAGATCCTCTAGTTTTGAGACAGATCATCCTCTCTTCTGCTGAGGAGCCATGCCTAGGATGGCTGGGAGCAATGGTGGGGACCATGGTGGGGATGGGCTCGGTTCTGGAGCCCCAGTTGCAGTTGTAGGTACATCTCCCTCACCATCTTTCCTAGTGCCCCTGCTGGGTCCAGGGGTGCCAGGTAAGAAGAAGGCGCTAAGCAAATGGCTCCCAGAACTGGAGGAAGGTCATTATCCTTCAAGCAGCATCTTCCTTGAGGGTCATTGGTCCTATCTCCTCTGCCTTTGAGCCAGCCTGCTCCTTCTAAGTCCAGACCCATATATGCGGAGGTTAGGGCCAGGCAAGCGTGTCAACAATCTGGTTCCCCACCCTGGTATATGGGTCTCTTGCTTCCTGTCTTAGACCATTGGAAATTTCTCCCTCTGGACTACCATACAGAACAGCCATTAAGCTTCAGCTTGAGTCATTGGCCTGCTTATGGGGCCTAAATGCTAGTGATTGCTGGTCCCCAAGCTTCTGTTCACACGGTCAACCCTGGAGCCTCCATGGGCCAGGGAGGGAGAGTGATGAGTGACTGAGAAATACAGACCCTCCTGGGTAACCAAGGCTTTCACCCAGCCTGGGCCTGCTTCCACGCATTGTGGAGGATGGCATCCAGAGCCTTCCCTCCAGCTGGTGTCAGAGTCAGGCCTAGGCTGAAAGTCGAGTTCTCCAGTTTGACAAGCAGCAGGGGCTGGGAATCATTACTCTGAGCCTTCGAGCTGGAATGTTACCTTTGGGGACTGAGGGTTGACCGTCTGATGCTACTGCAAAGAGCAGCGTCTTTGTCTGGACAGTGAACAGGGAGGGCTTTGGTGAGAAGGCTTCCTGGAGGAGGAACCAGCCCTGTTCCAGAAGGCCTAGGTGCTGGGGATGGGGGTGGACAGTGTGCAGGTAGAAGAGCTACTTCTGGTTGCACCCACTTGACTGACAGAGGTGTCCCCCCCAGAGTCACCGGCCTGAGAAGGAGTGGCCTGTCAAGAGCCTCAAAGTCTATCTGGGTGTAAAGAAGAAACTGCGACCACCTACTTGGTAAGCCAGGACTGAGGTGCCAGGCCTATGGCAGGACCTGTGGGGTCTCAGAACTAATAGGAAGGCACAACTGGGGTTTGAAGCTTTATAGGGGATAGTGTAGTAGCTTTGTAATTGGGGTCCTCTTAGCCAGTAACATACCATGGAAGCACAGATTTTTCTCCTGAGTTTTGGGCTCTGTGAGTGGGGCCCAGGGCTCAGTGTCTCTTCAGGCTGTCTAGGTAACAGTGCTTGTTTATGTTTGAGAATGATTGGTCTGGGTTAGAGTCTTGCCACCATGTCTGGGGGTGAGTTTATTTATGATGGGGGGCTGTTTTATGTGTGTGGTATGTGATAGTGACTAACTGTGCATGCTCGTGTGGAGGCCTGAGCAGGACTTGGGGTGTCTTCCTCTACCACTCTCTGCCTTATTCCCTTGAGGCAGAGTCTCACAGAAGCTCACTGTTACAGTTAGGCTGGCTGGCCAGCATGCTCCTGCCTGTCTCTGCCCCCCAATGCTGGGGTTTCAGGCATCCATAATCATGCCCAGCTTTTTATGTGATTTTTAGGGATTTGAACTCAGATCCTCACGCTTGCAGAGTAAGCACTTTATTAGACAGTCTCTCCAACCCTGAGTATGCATTTTAGTAAGTTGAAAAGCAATGCGTGTCACCTTGGCTGTTAGGCACTGCAGTCACATGACTTGATTTTCTAACTCTCTCCTCATCTGCTGGCAGTGCCTGGATGGCTCTGGTTCCTGAGTGGGCTTGGGCAGGCATCATCAGCACAGTTGGGTGTTTTGGGGGCTTTTTTTGTTTTTTTGGTTTTCAGTGCTGAGGGTAGAACTCACTACCTCAAGCCTGCTAGGCACACATATCATCCCCAGCTCAGAACCAGGATTGAGGTGGGGAGAGAGAAAGGGGACACTGGCCTTAGTATACTGCACTGGGGGTGGGGGGAGGCCTTGGCTCTGCCTCTGCTCTGCCCAGGCTTCTGGGCTCTGTCCCACAGGTCTTGGCAAGTGTCAAGTGACAACTTCTCTGGCTCTTCCCTGCAGCTGGGGCTTCACGGTGGTTCATGAGACGGAGAAGCATGAGAAGCAACAGTGGTGAGCCGGGGCCCGGTTCTAAGGCCTGGGCGAGGGAGACAGGCAGAACAGGGCCTGACCTCTCTGCCCAGCTCTGTGGCCTATGGGGACACAGGGCTAGCAAATTCTCACTCTGCCAGGCCCTCAGTAGCCACTTGACCTGTGCCTTCTGCAGGTACCTCTGCTGTGACACTCAGACAGAACTCCGGGAATGGTTTGCCACCTTCCTCTCTGTACAGGTACTGGGTGCAGGGGGGCTCCTCTAGAGGTTCCACTGTGAAGAATGGGGCAGCAGCAGAGAGATAGTGTCATAGGAATTAGGTCTCTGGATAACAGGGAAGTTCACCTGGAGGGGAGTGGCTTCCAGGCAGAGGAAACAGCATATCCAAAGGCCTAGGGGTGAAAAAGAAAAGCAAGGCTGCTTATGAAAGAAAGCTTTCAGTTTGGGGCCTCATGGTTCCACAGGGTTAGAGTCCATGGTCATCACGGTGGAGAGCATGGCATCAGTCAGACAGCCATGGTGCTGGAACAGTAGCTGAGACCTTACACCTCATCCACAAGCAGGAGGATTGGAGGGGGGATGGCAGAGGGAGGGAGGGAAGGGGGAGAAGGAGAGAGAGAATTAACTAGGAATGGCATGGGCTTTTGAAACTTAAAAGCCTGCCACCCTCCCCCACACCAGATAACATGTCTCTTCCAATAAGACCATATATACCTCCTAATCCTTCCCAAATAGTTTCACCAACTGGGCTCTAAGTATTCAAATATATGAGCCTATGAGTGTTATCCTCATTCAAACCATTACATTCACCACTTGCAAGGGGAGAAGCCAGGAGTGCCAGAGGTGGGCCTTGCAATGGGTTTGGAGCAGATTTTAAGAGCCTTGACACCATGCTCAAGGAGCTGAACTAGACCTTGAGTTTCAAGTGAGTTAGAGTGGTGTTTAGGATTGAGCCTGAGGAGGATGTCTTGGCTCCCTCAGCACCTCTGTGCAGGGAGCAGAGCCTGAAGGGCCACACCCATGGAGAAGGCAAGCCGAAGTGGCTGGGTGACCACCCCTGAGCCCCAGCAAGGCCAGAGCCCGGTTATACTTGAAACAGATGAGTTAGAACAGATGTTCAACAGAGAGTTCAGAACTATTGAGGGAAAAGGGAGTCAAAACTTCCTCGGGCTCTGGGCCGAGTTTTTTCCTGCACTTATATTCTTTTAACCCTGAACTTCCTGGTAGTCAAGGCCTAGATGGAAACAGTTTGGGTTCTGTAGTTCTTGGTTGCCAGGAATAGGAGATACAGTGTCTTCTAGGGGTTTCCTTCTTTCTTTCTTTCTTTCTTTTTTTGATGCTGTGTTCTTAGGGAGGTTTGTGGATCATAGATGGGAGTTGTTGAGTAATCTAGCTGGCTGGGTTGTGCTGGGACATGGTCATCTGCAAACAGCTGCTTCTCATCTCAACCTTGATCAAAGCTGAGGGTGTCAGCTCAGATCGTAACTGGAGGCTTTTCTGAGATGGGGTGGGTGGATCTGGAGCTGAGCCTGCAAGCCAAGGTGTGGCCCAGGCCCTAGCACTCCTTTCCTGGTTGTTCCCTAGCACAATGGCCTAGTGTGGCCCTCAGAGCCCTCTCGAGTGTCCCGGGCAGTGCCCGAGGTCCGGATGGGCAGTGTATCGCTGATCCCTCTTCGAGGCAGTGAAAATGAAATGCGCCGGAGTGTGGCAGCCTTCACTGCCGACCCCTTTTCTGTAAGTGGCTCTGGTCCCCGTCGGCAAGGCTGGGTGGGACCTGGCTAGATTCCTGCCTTCACTAATTTCTCTCAGAGCCCATGCAGTCCCTTCCCTAGGTTTCTGGGGCCCCCTCTGTCTGGCCCTGGGAAGCCCAGCTGCTGATGTTTCTGCGTCCACTCCGTTGGTGCTGGCCCCTTTTACTGTCGCAGACAACTTACAGGATTTGGGCTTCTGTGCTCCCTGCAGCTCCTCCGTCATGTCTGAGCACAGGAGTCATTCTGGCTCCAGGACACCATCACTGCCACCAGGAAGCCTTCCTATTCAGACACCCTTGTGTTCTGCGTGCTTGATGTGAGCCAACAGAACACACCGGGAAGCTGTACCCACACCCCACATCCTGACTGCAGCACAGGCTCCCGTGCCTGGGCAGGAATGGGCTGTCTGTGGGGTTTTCCCAGGAGGGGCCCTTCCCTGCCCTCCAGGCATGCAATGCTCCTGGCATGGCTTGCTTACCCAGGGTCACTCTTCTTGAATTCGTGGGATTGGAGAGATGGACAGACAGGAATCAGGAGCTGTTCGAGAGGGTCAAGGGCTTGGGGCCCCGCTGGGAGGGAGCCCACCCAGGAGGGAGCCCACCGCCTTCCCACAGGCTCCCACAGCAATAAAAACCTGGTACTCTGAAAGAACTCCTAGGTGGTCTGGGAGAGAGCTCCTGGGAAGCTTCTATAAGATGAAAGCTGGACTTGGGGATGCCAGCCTTCTGGGGTGTGCTGACAGGGAGACCCAGGCTGTGGCTGTCTGCTACCCCTTCCCCAATTTGGATACTTTTTGATAATATAAATATATCTGTATATTTTACCCTATGGAGCTGAGGCCTGTGATGTTTGGGGGGGGTTGGTGTCCTGAGCTAAGGGTACAGTTGGTTGTCCGAATTCTTCCTTCCGCATGTTACTGAGCTGTTTATTCTCCTCGTCCTGGCAGCAGGCCTAGCCCTGTACCTACTGTACCACTGTGCAGCCAGGCTATGTGTGGACTTCCTGGTTCAGGACAAGGCAGACCCCAGCTAGCCTGAGCCCCGATCCCTGCAACTGTCTGAGCCAGGCCTAGATCTGTATGACAGTGACCCAGCATAGCCCCTGCTGGAGACATGAGACCACAACTCACAGCAGAAGTTTTGGTGGGCTAGAAAGTGGCCCTTCACCCTGGTCCCCATGCACATGCTTCCAGAGGGGAACTTGCCTCTCATGTCACATCACGTCATGTCATGTCACGTCACGGGGGATTGCCTTCAAAAGGAAGTGCTGACCTGAAGAGGAGGTAACCACCTATTCAAAGACAGACTGGAGATCCCCTGGGAAGGTGCCAAGCATTCTGTCTTCTCTGCAGCCTCATTATCACCCTATCTCAGAGGCCTCGTGAGCAGACCTGCTGGTATTATGTCCCTAGCCTTGAAAGGGGCTGAGCAGAGCTGGATATGGGTGAGCCACATGTGATGTTTGTGATCCCCCTCAATGGGAACCCAGAAACTGTCGGGCTTTGCACACCTAGATGTGGGCCCTTTGTCTCATTTCTCAGGAAGGGGTGGGGTGTTTGCCAGGAGTCAGCACAAGATCCTTGAGCCCTACTGACTGGTTGCACAAGCTGGCCAAAGGTCCCCATCACTCTGTCCTCAGGGAGCTATTCCAGGCCATCCTACGGTGCCCTCTAAGACTTACTTGCCTAAGATCTACTTAGAATTCCTCCCTGGATTTGATCTCCTATCCACTGACCCCAGAGGCCCAGGAAGAGTGCAACTGGTGCCCTCTGCTGGACTGGCACTGTCATTACCCTGGTTTAGGGACTAGCTGGAGGGGCTGCATTTGGCCACTAGGGGACAGTCATGGACCACTCATTTAGTTGCTAATTTTGAACGGGGTTTGTGTAACACCCCCCCCCCCCCACCTTGATGGTCCCGGCTCTGGCTTTGTTCTGCTGCCAGCTGGACCACTCATCGCTGCCTCGGGCCAGGGACTGGTGATGTGTTGTAAGATAGCACAGAAGAGGTGCTTTGCTTTGGCCTTCTGGGCTCTAGGACAGGAGAGGAGGTGGAAGCCCTTCACCCAATGCCCACTAAATGCTACTGTAAGTCTCAGCCTGTGCTCTCTGCTCCCTGCTTTGAGATCTTGGACCTGGAGAAAGATTCCCGCTGCCTGACATTAGAGTCTCCTCAGCTATTCTCCTGCTACCAGCACTGTTTTCCTTTCTCATGAGTGCTCCCTGAGAAGGGGATGGTAGCCAGCACTGTCTGTGACACTGTAGAATGCTTTTCCTTGGGGCGAGGGTGCATGCCTGCAGTATTGAGACTCAACCTTCATGAAAAATACCTGTGATCACAGTGTTGGGGGACCAGGGCAGGAGACTGTTGTCACAAGGATTGCTAAAACTGGAACCAGTGCCACAAGGGAGGGGTGCACTTGTTGCTTTAGTTGCTTGGGGGTGGTGGGAGGGACCTAGAGGTAGGGGGAGGGGGAGCTTGGAGGGGGGAAGGACTTCCCGGAAGAGTGTGGTTGGGGATAGGATTGGAGACTGGGGAGGAAAAATAGGAGAGGGAATCCTGAGAGAGAAGGGTGAAGTAGGTCAGAGCCTGGTATGAGGGCATTGCAGGTGGAGTATTGGGAGAAAAGTGGGAAGGGTGGGAGGGTGGGGCAGAAGAGGGCTGGGGTATCCGCCTTTCTCCCTCTGCTCCTTCAGTTCAGCCCTGCTCCTCGGCATGATAATCAGCAGTGTGGACTGAGGAACCCTGGGCTCTCTGGAGTGGTGAGGGAAGAACTGGACCCTGCCTCCATTGTGCTTCCTGTGCTTCCGCCTGAACCGTGGGGCTTGGGGCACATGGAACTTCTTCCCTGCCTCCTTGCTCTTGCTGCTGCCTGTCTATGGTTCTGTTTTGGAAAGCATGGGCGTGTACAGACCACGTGGCTTTGACAGGCGCTTAGGTCTCTGATCTTCTGTGTTCTCTCTGTCCTTTGGAGCAGCCTCCTGCTAGGTTCCTGCTAGGTGAGAGCATTGAATGATCAGGTAAGTGTGAAGTGCTGGCGGTGTCCCTTGGTCGTCTTCCCAGATATGTCTGCAGGGACACCTCTGTGGCATCCAGGAGGAGAGCTTGAGAGGCTCAGCCAGCACTTACTGACTATTTACTATGTTCAGTTCTCATGCGCCAAGCACCAAGCACTTGTTGAACACTGCTGTCTGCAGGGCTTTGCTGAACACGTGGGGGGTAGATAAGTAAGTGGTATGGGGGGACCCCTTGAGGGGAGAGGATGCTGATCAAAGAGAGTTCATGCAGAGCACAAGTCGAGAAGACAGGAGGGGAGGGCTGCTGAGAAGGAGAGGCCCATCCGAGGGAGGGAGTGGCCTAGAGCCCAGGCAAGTGCATGTGACCTGGCACCAGTGCTTTCATGACTAGAGCCTAGCACCCATGCACACCCCAGGGGCTTCCCTCCACACCCTGGCTGTCAGTCCAGTCTTAGCTCAACACCCTACCAGGAGACATGACCACATCCCTGTCTAATGGACCCCTTAGGATCTTGTCCCTACCAGGAAACAGCATCATTTCTGCCACTTAGTCACTTAGTGACCTGAATGTCGCAGACCCTGCCCTGGGACTGTGTGATTGTTTCTGTCTCCCTGACACACATGCATGTGCACATGCACACACATCCACAGCTCCCCCTACAGTCCCCACTGCTCACACACACAGTCCCCCTCACACACAGAGCTGGGCAGAATCTCCCTGCCTCTCCTGTCAGGAAATGCCTTTGGATTATATTTCCCAATGTTCATGTTCTATGAAAACATGGGAAGGATTTGTACTTAGCTACCCAACCAGGGGCTGCCCCGTGAAGAGTTCACTCACTGGCCCTGGCACATCATCCCCTCTTCTTTGCTACTTTGAACCTATGGAAATTTCCACACTTTCTCTGCCCTGGTTACAGCTCCTACTGCTGTGTTTATCACCCTGGAGACACAGTGACACAGGCGCCCATAGGCCACTTGCACACACTCATTCTGTACACACACTTGCCTGCACACCTCAGCTTGCACTGCCATAACTGCAAGTGCAAAACACACACACACACATGCATGCACACGCTGCACGTGGAGGAACACCCACACACAAAGAGCTCTCTAGGAAAATTGTTCTCCCTCCTGCTGCTGCTCCTCCCCCCCTCTTATCCTCTCTCACCTCCCCTCCGTTCTGTCCGCCCACCACCACCCACAGACCAAAGAGCTGGGCTGGACTGTGCCTCCCACTCCTTGTCAGCTGGGAGGCACTGGGCCTGGTGACTGGAGTGTGCCCTCCCTCTTCCTATCCTGCCCCCCCCCTTCCCCCTCTGCCACTTTCCTGCAATCTTGTCTGTCTTCTCTGCATAAGTCCCCTCTTTGTCATTCTTTTGACTCTGAAGTGGAAACTGTCATTCTTCTCTGCTTTGTCTCCTGTGGTTGGAGTTGGGAAACTCCGAGGACTGAACCAGGCAGAGGGATCGACTAGGAGGGGTGCCAGGGACCTGCATCTCCTCAGCTCCTGTCCCCTTCAGTCCTCTTGATGAGGGGAGGGCTGTGTGCCTGGCACCATGGAGACCAACAAGCGTCATGGCAACACAATGTGGGTGGGCACAGCCTTCCTCTGTGGGGTTTGGAGGGGAACATAGAAGGAGCCACCATAGACCTGAGGGTGATGATGGGCTTTGTGCTGGTGCCCAGTGCTGGTCACCACGTCCTCCTGCAACCCATTCCAGCCCTACCCTTCATTGACTCGCTACCCTGAAGGCTCCAGGGCTCTGAGGCTCTAATGCTATCTGGACACTGCAGGGAGGATACTGCAAACACCAATAGTGTGCTCAGGGGCTCGCCAGGGCACCCACAGCAAGTCCTATCCTTTCTCTTGACTCTGTGGTCTTCCACCCGTGTCCATTTACTCAGGACAGAGAGCTCAGTTTAATGTGTTAGGGCTACCTGTGAAATCTCCAATCAGCCCTTAGCCTGGCCAGTGATTAAGAACACGGATGTCACCTGCTGAGCCAGGGCTTTGTGTGTTCTCTCACTTCATCTTTGGGAGACCCGGGGGTGACCAGCAAGTAGCCTAGCAAGGACAGAACAGGCTCAGGACATCGTACCCATCCCGGCCAGCCGGTCTCTCTTCTTTTCTTGTTTGTGTCTTCCTTGCTGGAGAGGGGTCCCTGGCAGGTTCTGCAGCTTCATCAGGATCTGACCTTAGGGTGTCTACAAGTCTGAGAGCTGATTTTCAGAGGGGTGAGAGTGTAGAGCCCTCCTCAGGTGCCTAGACCTAGAGAACACTTTGCAGCCACACAATGCAGAGACCGGCTTGTCCAGTGAAGAGTTGTCTCTGTTATACAGACCAGAGTCCATGCAGTCCAGGAGACCCTGCCTTCCAACCCAGACTCGCAATCACGTTGCTGCTGCCTTCCTCCTGGCTTATGTAATCATTCAAATTTAACAGCTGCCTTTATCCTACTGAATCACACCCCCTCCCTCCCCCCTCAGGTATGGGGAGTTGCATAGGAAAGGTAGAGCAGGGCTGAGTAGGAGGCCAGGGAATCCGGGCAAGGAGGGTCCTGGTGTGCTGAATTGGAGGGTGATGAGGAGGGCAAAGCCTTTCTTAGAATAGGAACTCACAGGGATTGCCTCTGCTCTGACCCATCCTGGTAAAATGCCAAATTCTTGTGGGGGGAGGGGGTCCAAGTCTTAAGCTCTATCCACAGTCTTCTGTCCCTACTGGAGGAGAGACAGATGGTTATGAAGAGGAGAAAGTGACTTGGGCACAGTGGCTGGAGCCTCTGATATGTGGTCCAACTCTTTCCTTTAGATCCTTTGGACCTGCGTATGTCCCTGGCCTGTTTGTTTGCCCATCTCTATAATGAAGGGTTGGACCTCTTATGCTCTGTGATGTGATATCAGCCTCCGGTACAGGCACCTGAGGGTCCCGGACAGTGGCACTCCAAGCTGGCCTCCCTCACCTGCCTTTCCTTGGCCCCAGTCTTCCTCTGAGCCACATCTGCCTAGCCCCACCCACAGGGCTGGGTAGGAAGCAGGGCCGGCCACTGGAATCTGGGTTGAGGGACCCTGCAGCCTTTGGCTGTCCTCTGACTTGATATCTGGCCCACTGCCTCATCCCCAATAATAATTGCAGGTTCCTACTCCCACATAAGGTCACCAGCCTCTCCACCCCCTAGGAAGCTGACTGCTCTTGGCACTTGAAACTGACCCATGACTCCTCAACTGTGGACTCTGGGCCACCAAAGCCACCTCCCTGAGATGTTGAAGAAGTTGCTTACCATAAAGCTGTTCTAGAGGCCATGGTGGCTTTTCATGTCCTTGTCAAAGCAAAGGCTTTTTCCCTAGTTGTGCGATGGGTCCTTGCTTCGTCCCTGCTTAGAAAGACACCAAGGCCTTTCTCAATGCCATAGTTCTGGGCATCAGACCTACAAGAGGCAGCTTCCTGGCCACAAGGGCAGTGCACTGAGAGATGACTCCCTGAGCCAATTCATCTCTCCCCTGCCTCCATGGGTGCCTGTTATCAAGACCCAGGGTAGACTCTCAACTCTTTATCCCTGGCTCCAGACAGAGTCCTTCAGGATGTCTCAGTCCCCCATGAAGTCCACCGCCTGCCAATTACTCCCCATCCCCAGTGGAGGGCATACATTGCAGCATCAGCCTGACCCCAGAAGTAGGGGACAGAACCCTCCCCCAGCTCCTTACTAGACTCAATACAACATGGTCCTGGACTGAGGTTGGCTCTGATGGGCACTATGTCTTTCCCACCTTTCATCTCTCTCTTTCTGAACTTCTCCATCAGCATTCTTCCCTTGCCTAAAGTTCGGACTGGGCTGGGCTGGGCTGGGAGTTGAGGCCTATCCTCCAGGAAAGCAGGATTCAGCTGACAAAATGAGAAGAACCCAAACAGGCAGAAAGAGGAGATGGGGCAAGTGGCAAGGTGGGGAGAAACAGCCAAAAGCAGATTAGCTCCAGGCTCACAGTTTCATGCTGAGCTGGCCCAGGAACAGTAGACCAGGATTTGGGGTGATCATAACAAAAGAAGAAGGGGGATGGCTGGAGAGAAGGTTCAGTGGTTAAGAGCACCAGCTGCTCTTCCAGAGGACCAGGGTTCAATTCCCAGCACCCACATAACAGCTCACAACTGTCTACAACTCCAGTTCCAGATGTTCCGACACCCTCACACAAACATACATGTATGCCAAACACAAAATGTACATAAAAATAAATAATTAAAAAAAGAAAAGTGGTGTCAGGATCCTAGAGAATAAACAGACTATACAAAGAAAGGGACAGGACAGGACTGGAGATGATAGGGACATGCCCTTGCCTGGAGTAGAAAAGGATAAAGAGAATCAACTCAACGAGGGCCCAGTTGAGGAGCTTGCCTTTTGACCCTGAGCCAGGGTGGAGGAGGGGTGGTAGAGGGTGGCCACAGGGGGTGGGCTTTAGGGGCCACAAAGTGACCACATATGTCAGGAAGCTGCCACTAGGTGCAGCATGGGTGTGGAGTACAGGGGTTGAACTGGAATTGGGGGCTGGGGAAAAGGAGAAAAGGGAGGAATCAGGGACATATGAGTCAGAGTGGATGGATGTAAGAATCCACAGACTTCTAGGGATGGGGGACACAGGGAGCAGAGGGGAGGAGAGAGGTGGAGCTGTGAAGTTCAGTGTAAGGATTGGAAGTTTCTCTGGTACTGCACACACAGGAAACAGTCAAGTTGGTTGGTCACTGTTTGAGCTTCGGGCCAATGGGATATTCCTGGAGGAGATGCTCAGAGACATACTATACTGGCCTCTGTCGCCCCAGAAGAGGGCTGGGTGAGTTGGTGTGTTGGGGGAAGGATCTCTGTCCAGTAGGACAAAGAGAATGGGGAATTTTGTTAGAAACATCCACATTGTGTAGGCGAAGATAGGATGTGTCTGAGAGGGAGACAGAGAAGGGGCCGTCTGGTAGGTAGGAGGGAAACAGCAGTGTAGGAGGGGGCGCAGGTTGTCGCTGACAAGTCCTGGTATGGGGCAAAGATAAGATAGTTTGAACCTGGCATCCTACAGTCTTCCAGAGGCAAGAAGTGGCTGCGTGGAGGCCGATCCCAGAAAGACACCCTCCCATCACTTTCAGCAGCCACCCTGATTCCCATAAGGATCCTTCCTCCTCCCACGTGCTTCCACCGCTACCCAGTTACAAAACAAAAACATAATCGTTGTCAGCTGAACCTCTTGTAGAATGACAGGGCCTTAGAATGTGGCAGGCTGGGTTAAGCACCCTGGAGAGTGCTAAACCAAGCCACACACTAGGGCAAGGGGAGGGTCTTGGGTGGGCGGAGTCCGCAGCCTGGCGGAAGATCTAAGCGATGGAGGGGCAGGGGGCCATGAAGAGGAGAGTCGGACTATTTCAATCCCTCACCCTTTTCTGAACTGTCCCCATCTAGATACTATCCTGCAGAGCCCTTGGCTCAGCACGTGGCACTGTTACATACTGAAAATTTAGAGTTGTTCCCCCAAATTTTACAACTCTTTATGTTTGGAATCTGTGACCTTGTCTTTCATGTGAGAAAAAGAATTTGGAGTTCAAAGAGGTGAAATGACTTCCTTAGGGGTGTGGCAGAGCCGGGATTCGAACCTGTCTGAGCCTTGGAGCCCACTTCATCTTCCTTGGTCTGAACCTTGGCCCAGTTCCTACAGACCCTGCTTCTGGGGAACTGGAGGGTGTGGGCTGGTTTTGGATGAGGAGGCAAGCAGCCTACCATGTTCCCAGATTTCTGAGCAGAAAGCCACAGCTACTGTTTCCAGGAAGTAGAGCAGAAAGAGGGCCAGTGGAGGCTTGGAGCACCCATACCCAGGACTCTTCTGGCCTAGCTCCACTGACAAGCCCCTCAGGTTTGCAAGCAGCTTCTTGGTCCAAGTTGCTGTGAGAGACCAGCCATAGTCCATGGCCTTGAGGAACATCTTCCCAACACACAGGCCTGGAGCAGGGAAGTCCCAGAGGTGTCAGGCTAAGTAGAAAGACACCAGTTCTGAGCCGGCTCAGTTGGCTTTGAACCAGCCTGGCCCTTGTTCCTCTGAGTAAGAAGTTTCCCCAAATGTTTCAAAGTGGGGCTGAAACGCAGGTCTATCTTTGGGGCTTCAAAGGGGAAGCAAAAGCTCCCACAAATCTTCCCTGACATGTCAATCTGAGGCTACAGGCATATTGTGTCTATAATACTCTGCCTGGATAGGCTGCCTGCACAAGCAGGCTCATTCCTGTTCTTCCATGCCCTTCATCTTGGATCAGGTTTCCATTAAGTCTCAGGGGCTTCTCTGCGCCAGGAGCCTAGTGGGAGGGGATGATACTCCCCCCATGACTTGGAGAGATGAGGTCAGTGGCAAGCGAGTGAGCAAGCGAGCCTCACTGTAGCACCTCCTCAGATTAGATCTCCCTTCTGTCTTCACAGACACAATTTAGAACCTCCTCAAGAAATGTTGCCAACTTCCTGTTTGGGTTAGGGTGGGCACAGGGGCAAGAAACAGTTGGAGTCATAGCTGATGGGGCTGACCAATGGTGTTTGTAAATGCACGAATAAATCAATGGTGGATTCACAACTATGTTTCCTTATCCCCATTGTCTCCCATCCACCCCTACGCCCACTTCATGGTGTGTCACTTTCTCCCACACACAATACAAGCTCTACTGAGACAACTGCCTACCTGTCCCTTTGCTAAGTGCTCCCATTCTATTGGGTTAAAGCTTTGTCCTGAGGAGTCCTCCCTGATGACAGGTTAGAGATGCAGTAGACCTCCCCCATGCCTAGAGCCTGTGGCCACTGGGGCGGGGGGGGGGGAGCAGGCTGTAGCCTGGATACCCACAACTCCTAGCAGTTTAAGCATTAGCTCCCACGGGGGCCCAGGTACACAGTCACCAAAGGTGGGCTCTGTGACAGACACCTCACACTGATATGCGCCCTAGGATGTGACATAAAGACAGTGAGGCTGCCCTGAAGTGATGACAGCTAGTTCTGCATGAGGCCTTGCCATCCCAGGTTCAGAGGACAATGGCTGATTCCCACCCAGAGGGACTGTGGTGGGGCCTCAGAGAGTCTGGGTTCTATTCTCTTGTCTCTGGAATCCCCAGCCTCATCCCTGCTCTCACGGCTTTGTTTCTTTTTCTGTGTGTTTCTGCATGCCTTTCTGGTCTCTTTATTTCCATCTTGATCTCTCTGAAGTGCAGCTCTCTCTCTCTCTTCGTGTTTCTTTCCGTGTGTATCTCTCAGTCTCTCCCTCCGTGTGTCTTTTCCTTCCTCCCTCCTTCTCTTCCTCTCTGCCTGGGCCTCTCTCTGTTCCTCCTCCATGCTCCCTCCCCCTTCTGCATTATCAGACCTGCTCTAGCCTCCTCCCAGAGCCAGCCTAGCAGCAGAGCAGTAGCAGCCTGAGAGACAGGCGGAGCAGCACAGGCAGCAGAACTGAACCGGGTGTTGAGTACAGGCAGAGTCAAGAACCAGCCATTGCTCTTGGCTCCTGCACCTGGTGGGAGTGCCCCAGCCAGAACTCCAGGCAGGAGGGGGGGGGCGGGGGACAGGGCAAGGTGCCACCTTAGTCTGGCTGGGGAGACGGATGATGAGGAGTGATGGGGCAGGCGTGCGGCCCCTCCATCCTCTGCAGGAGCCAGCAGTACCCGGCAGCGCGACCGGCTGAGCCGTGAGTACTAGCAAGGGGGTCTGGGAGCTGGATAAGCAGCGGTGAGAGGCGCCACAGATGGGGTTGGCGGGGAGGAGTCCCTCTAGGAACTGGGGTTGACATAGAGCTCAGCCACGTGGGAGGATTGACCCTGGTGGGGACATGACTGCAGGATAGCAACCTAGTTAGGGGACTCGGTGTAGGGAAGGGATGTCTGGCATCCACCCAGGAGGTGATGAAGCTGGGGTCCTAAAGAAGGACCCCTGATTGGGGGGGTGGTTGGTGAAAAGCCTGAACTATCCTTGGGGTGGGTTGAGGAGTTCCTGGCCAAGGAGTTTCCAGGAGCTCTAGTGGCTGAGGCGGGATGGTTCAGCACCCTGGAGAGGGACGGTCTGTGCCAGGAGTGTATGTATAGGGAGAGAATAAAGATACCTGTGAGTGAGAGTGGTCCCAGAACAAGAGAGGATCTGGGGTAACACATTCCATGGAATCAGAAATTAAGACTTCAGGACATTACTTCACGCAACTTCATCTCAAATCATCTGTCCCAGGATAGTATAGGGAGAGCCATGGAGCTCCAGCTTTGTGCTTGCCCACATGTACGAGCTGTATGTAGATGAAGAAGCCACTATGAGAAGTTCCAAGGTGGTGGGCAGGTGATGGTGTGTGTGTATACATGCACATTATACACACATCTGTGTAGTATAAGAGACATCCTGGGTGTAGTGAGATCTTGAGAGTTCTGGGGTCCCTAGGGTTGGATGTGAAGCAGGCTTCTTGGGTTTGTGAACACCACTGTGTGGCTGTGGGGGGAGGCTGCCTGTGTCTGAGTGTGAGTGCAGGCTGGTGTGTGTGTGTGAGGAGGTGCGCATGTCAGGTCGTTTGCATATTGCCCCCCTTGCTAATGTGTGCACTCTGTCAGAGTGATGCAGTGTGCATGCTGCTTGAGTGTGCATTCACATCTGTGTGTTATTAGTGCTTGAATAACTGCTTTTTTATGTATGTGTAGGTGGATCTGTGTGTTTGCCTAAGTGTTCTGGTGTGGGTGTGTGATCATGGGGCTGTCATGGTGCATATGTGTACACATTGGTCTTTGTGTGACTGGTGTACATGTCTGTGGTGATTTATGTCCATTTATGTGTGTGGGTTTCTTTTCTTTTGTGGTTGAATGCACAGTTGGGACACTCTGACCTACTCAGGGAGGGAGGCGGTGGCTGAATATGCGACCACCTCTGCGAGCCCAGGACAATTTGTTCTACACCCTGTGGGGAAATGCAGAAAAGAAATTGGCAACAATGGCCCCGCCCTCTGGTCCCCCTAAGCTTCACAGACACAAAATAGCTTGAGAATAATGAGGCAATAAAGAGCAGCAGAAGCTAACAGGTGGTTCACCCTGGGAATGCCTCAAGCAAAGGCGGTGGGGTGGGATCGGGTGGAAGAACAGGGAGGAAGCTGAGTGGTGTGTGGTCGGAAATGGCCACAGGGTGGGCAGGAGCCATGTCATGCAGAACTTTAACTCCATATCCTTTGGGCTTTGTCCAGAGGTCTCAAGGGAGCCTTGGAAAGTTTTAAGCCAGGGTGGGAAATGAATATTTGGACAGAGGAGGGATATGATTATATTTGGGTTAGAAATCTGCTTCAGCGGCTCCTGTCCAGGTTGTTCAGAGAAGCTTGGTCCAGAAAAGGAAAGCAGAGGCCAGGCCAATTCAAGGAGCCATGAGGTCTGGGGCCAAGTTGGCCAAGTCAGCCAAGGGGCAGATGGGAACAGAACTTTCTGCAGTGGATCTTCAGGGGAAGAGAGAGAGAGGGAGGGAGGGAGGGAGGGAGAGAGAGAGAGAGAGAGAGAGAGAGAGAGAGAGAGAGAGAGAGAGATCTCCTAGTTTAGGTGCATGGTGGCAGAGATCAGAGTTACCTCTTGCTAACCTCCCTGACGGCCATAATTGAGCTGGACCTCATCCTCAGCCTGGTCCTCAGCAGCCTGTCAGTCCCCTCCTTTGAGCTAACCTAGAAGCTCCTGGGATACTTTAGGTCAGTTCACTGGGAGTTAATTGCCCATGTTCCCTGCAGCTCCAATCCCAGCTCCCCCTGCCCACCAAGCAGCTCCTGCCACTCTTCCTGCCTCCCACTCCAGCTCTTGTCCCCAGAGACCGCTGATGGCTTGTCTGGGATCTAGCCAAATGGTGACGGGGGTGGAGCATGTACTCCTCTCAGTACCCCTTGCAGACTTAATGGACTGGAGTCTCACTCTCAGCTTTACTGCTGCCAGGTCTTCATTTCACTGGCTTCTGCTGCCTGGGCCTGTAAAGTACAACCCCTTATCCTGTTTCCTTCCCTCACTCCTTCATTTGTTCATCAACAGGGACTCCCTAGAGCCTGCTTGGTACCCATGACCTTGTCGCTAGAACACTGACCCAATCTTCACACTCACAGCATGCTCAGTATGAGAGAGAGACAGGGGTGGAAACCGACACCACACAGTGTCACAGAGCCATGTGGAAAAGATTCTGAGGAAGAGACATTTGGCTGGGCCCTGAAGGATCCTCCCAGGCAAGGAGCAACAGAAACAATGTGTAGAGATGGGAGAGCATGGAAGGTTCAGTGTAGTCCAGGGACAGAAGGAACTCAGGCTAGTGGGAGCCAGAAAGGATACAGAAAGAGGCAGACAGGACTGAAGGGCCCAGCTTTTGCAGGGTCTCCAATGTCACCCCCAGGAGCCTGGCCCTTTCCTTAGGAAGCAGAGATAGGGAAAGGTTTTTGGATAGATTGTCTATGCTGGGAAGCCCTCACAGATCACCTCTCCCCTCTAACCCTGTAACCCATCCTGCAGTTTTGATCCCGGACAGTCCAGGATGGAAAATGTGGCAGCCCTGTGATGTCTCCTGCATGTGAGTTCATTACCCACACAGTTGAGGAGTTCCTCTGTGGCGGCATCATCTTCCCGCCCTACCCTGCAAGGTTTCTTCTCCAAATCTTGGGTATCACAGCCTTCCTGTAGCAGTTGCTTACTTTCTCTGTGGTGTACTGGTTGCCTTGCTCAGTTCCTGACTCACACACTTCCAAAGACGCTCATCCCTTTCTGCTTGGGTAGCCGTTTCCATGAAAGCAAGCCAAGGCTATTTACTTCAGGTACCTGGCTTGGCTTTATGTTCTTTCTCCATGCTGGGTCGTTGTCCTTAACCTATACTGGTGCATGCAGGGGCACAAATGGTCTTAGAGGGCCAGCATCCCAGGCAGAGTGAGGGAAATGAGCAGCTTCTAGTGAAAATACATAGTGAGCTGAGTGGGAGGTTTTAACACTTCTTTCGAAACCATGACAAAGAAGCAAGCATGGCCAGAAAGGGGAGTGAAGATAGACTACAAGAAGAACTTCCCACCATCATAGAAGGGCCATAGAACCTGCTGGCTGAGTGACTGGGCTGATGGAGAAGAAAGTGTCCCCAGATGGGAAAGAGTTGGGCAAGCCTTTATCCATCCTTGATTCTCCTGCAGGTGACTGAAATCAGCCAGGGATGAGGAGATGTGACTGAGTGATGGACAATCACTCATTCATTCAGCAGCCTTTTCTGATGCTGCTGCACAACTGAGCCTTGCATTCCTAAAGGCAACAGACAGAACCAATGATCATGATGGAGGAAGGAGTGGCCTTCCCTTCCTGTGTAGCTTCAGAAGAAAGGGCTACTTCTACCAAATTGCAGGAGAACTTTGAGAACACATGATGTGCAAAGGCCAGGAGGCAGGGCTAGCATGGCTTTGCTAATGCCAGGACTAGCAGAGTGCAGAGTGGCTGAAGTATGAAGTGTATGCTGGGAGGGAAGCACTAAAAGAGGAGTTAAGGATCAAGGCTAGACTATAGGCAGCACTTCAGGCCCGTGAGGCTGTCTCTGGCACCCTTGTAAATGTGAAACATTTTCTGGTTGCTTCTAGTGCCCCTGTTCCAGGCTTGCCAAAGGACTCCATGCTGCCGGAGAATGGGTGTTACAGCGAAATAAGCAGAGACCCTAGAAATGAGGGCAAGGCAGGGTTTGAAGAATGTGAGCCCTTCCAGAAAGCGACATGCAAATAGATGCAAAACAATATGCAAATCAGCCCATTGAGCTTGGCAGGTTAGGCTCTGAGGACAAGACATCTCTTGCTTCCATACTGCCCTCCTGCTCCCTCTGCCCCAGGCCCAGGCAGCCAGGATGGTCTCATCTGCTGCTCCAAGTGCCCTGGCTTGTCTGATCCACAAGACTATGTCCTCAAGGGTGGGAACCATGAGCTCCCTGACAGTACCTCAATCCTCTTGGGATGTCGATATATTTAGTAACAGGGATATTTTCACACATTTATCTCTCATTGTTCAGCTGCCCACTCCCTGGGAAAGGCCAGTTCCCTGGTGATGTGACCCACTTCTTGAAGTCCCTGAAGTCATCCTCTCACTGCCCTTTCTGAGGCAGCTGGAGCTTGGTGCAACAGAAGGAGTCTGTGTCCAATATCTGGGAGGACTTCCCAATAGTGTTGCTGAGATGAATGAACCTTAGGACTTCCAGGATGTTCCTCCAGGTTCAGAAGAAGCTTTGAAGACAAGGGGAGGGGGGAGTGGAAAACAGACATGGGTTCTTCCCAGAGTCATATGGTCCTGGGAAAGTTGCTCAGCTTCACTCTGACCCTTAACAAGTAGTGTGCGGTGGCAATAACCCTTCTGCCTTCACAGAATAGTTGTGAAGACTGTGGAAGCACAAAACAAAGCACTAGGAATGCAGCAAGTGCTCATATAGAGGCTAGCTGCTGCCATTGTAGAACACCCACACTCACCTACACTTTTAGACCACAGCTAGGAGCCCAGAGAGCATCAGTGTGTGGGAAAGACAGGAGGCAGTGCGTGTGGTGAGAGGCACAGATGCTCTGTGGGCAGATGGAGGAGTCTGACGGACATATTACCACCTTGCTAGGCTGCACCTGGCTGGTCTGAGACCACCCCACCACCACCACCACCAGAGTACAGTGGAAAAAAGAATTCACTGAGGAAGGGGTTAAACCCATGGTCACACCCATGACAGCCTGTGAGTCATTCTGGGAATTGTAGTTTGGCATGAGTTTGCAGGAAGTACACTTTGTCTAGCCTCCTTCCAGCCAAATCCACACCCTGCTGCTGAGGCTGGCTGATGGCAGGCCCTAGTAGAATAGAGGTTGGGGGTTGGGAAGCTCAGAGATGAAGCAGCCTTGACCTTTTCCGTGCTTGCTGTCTGGTTTCTGTGTGCTGGAGAATGGAGGTAGGAGTAGGGATCAAAGGATTAAGTCATAATGAGAACCCATTGCACTTGTGCAGGAAGTTTATAGCTGCCTGAACCCGGTTTCCACAGCTATGATCTTCTTTAATCTCCTCCACACACCCAAGAGGCTGCTGTTTTCTGGATGAAGGAGCAGAGGATTCAAGAAGAGACTGACTTGCCCACTGTGATGGGTGGGGCCAGGCTTGGAGCACAGGGTCCTTAGGTTCTGAAAGCTCCAGCTCTTTTCATGAATTTATTGGTCCAGATAGCAAGGTACACTAGCCTTGAAGAACAAGAACGATGTGGACAGTTCAAGTTGGGGATGAGGCATCTCAGCAGAGAAATAAAAGCTACCTGGGGCAAATGAAAGCAAGAGCTGCATTCTGTGGGACAGAAGGCCAGGGCATGGGGAGAGCTAGCCCAGGCCTAAAGGCCTCATCTCAAGCTGAGAGTCTGGACATGTGGCCATAAGCCACCAGGACTCCCACATCTCAAGGGTTCTGAGTGAGGGTTGGACCTGGTCAAAATTGGGCTTTGAGAAGATTGACCTTGAAGCCTCGGCTGTATAGATTGAAGTGGGTAGACCAAAGGCTGCCTACAGCTCCTGAACTCCATCCTTGGAGCACCTAGCACCATTTCTCTTCCTCTTCTTCCTCTTTACTGCCCACACTGGGGAATGATACTGTACAACAGAGCTGTGCTGTAAAGTCACATGAACCCAGCAGGGGTTTCTGCATACTCCATTCCAGCCCCAATCTTGCATGTTGAAAGCATCAGGAGGGAAAAGTGAGCATGGAGCTTAGATGGTGGAGAGAAGGTAATGCGGTGCTCCTCATCTCCTTTGAGCCCCATTGCAAAGGCAAATGGGGAGTGAGGACTGAGAACAGTTGGGACCTCAAACAGTAGGGACACACATACTAGAGGAATGATCTCAGAGATAAGAGGTTTCTTCTCACAGTTCTAAGACTGGCTGATTGGGAAATGGACTTAGGATCACCTTACACTTAGGTTTAGATTTTTATTTTATTTACTTTATATTGCTTGAAATTTGTCTGGTGCTTAAACGCAGGATAATATTAGTTGTTGTTGTTGTTGTTGGTGGTGGTGGTGTGTATGTGTGTGTGTGTGTGTATCTGAGTGTGATCTTCTTGTCTTAGGTATGTATATACTGGTGAGAGAGGGAGAGAATGTATGGACTTGTGTTTCTGAAAAAGTGTGTATATATATATATTTGTGTGTGTGCTTGTGTGTTCATTCTTAGGTCCAAATCTTGGTAGATGGTTGTGTGTCTAAGTGTGGCTTATGGATATGTGTGTACATGTGTAAAGTGTTGTGCACATGTGTTCTAGTGAAACTGTGGGTATCTGTGTTTGCAAGCGCATGTGTGTTAAGGTCCTCAGGCCTGTACTGCTGACTCAGCAAGGTGTGGCTTCCCACCACCCTCCCTCTTGGGTCCCACCTGCCTGAGGGTAGAGAGGACTGTGAGAATGGGCTTCAGAGGTTGTCAGGCTGTTCAGGAACAGAGTCCCCTGCTGCCTTCAGTGGTCCTCTTCAGTCCACGAAGGCCTTAAGGAATGGTGTCATTGTCTTCATGTTCAGGTTGGGTGGCCAGAATCTTTGGTTACTGGTTGAGGGGCTAGATGTGACTGGGAGGGGAGGTTGTCTTCTCCCAGGATGATCACACCTACATCACACCCACAGGGCTTTCAGGCTCCCAGCCTTGTCCTCCTATACAGCAGCAGCTATCAAAGCCAAGAGAGGAACAGTGAAATCACTCAATGAGATAAGGATGAGAGATAGGGCTTGGAGTGGACAGAAGGATGTGTCTTGCCTGGAAGGTCTCTCCCTCAGCCCCTTAGGCATTTGGGGCACCCTGAGGAGATCCAAGGCTGTGCTTACATGTCTCCCTCTACCTGGGTGTCTCCAATCCTCTGGACCTCTGGCTTTGAAGTTTCCACCAGAGCTTCTGCATGCTGCCAGATGCCTTCCGGGGGCTTGTGAAGTTTGTCATTCCACAGAGGAGTGGAGCGATAGGTGGGTAGGGGAAGGGCCTCCTCTTGGATCCTCAATTGTCTCATCTTTGAGCAGAGCCTTTATTTTAGGCTTCTACTGTTCAAACTGTTCAAACATTGCAGGCTTTCCCACAGTCTCTCCATGAGCTCTTGGGGCTGAGACGGTGCTGGGCTATGGGGAAGTCCAGAAGGTCAGCTCTGCCCTAGGGCAGGATGCAGGACTGATCCTCAGATGGAGCTTCCTTGGGAAGAAAGTTCAACTCCCTGCCCCTGGGATAAGCTCTGTTCCACTTATGCTTCAGGAGGCTATGAGTGGGCTCCACCCACAAAAATTTTGTTGCAAATTGAAGTCAACTTCCAGCAGTAGCTGTGTGAAGGGGCCACAAGGAAGAAGTGTGGGGAGTTGTGGGTCCTCTGTGCAAGGATGTGACATTACTTGGCCTGACTGAAGACTGAAACTGGGCGAACGCCTTCCCTGGCACTGTCCTCCTGCAGCTTTGGGGCTAAAAGGTGACAGTCCAGGCCATCCAAGGAGGCCAAGGAAGACCAGAGAGGACATGTGACTTGGAGGGATTTTGTTGCTGTACACTGGTGGAAAAGGAGCAGACAGACAAGGGGGAGTTTTGGAACAGAGGGAAGGAGGAAAGTGTTGGGGTGTCGACATAAGTTCTGACTGGGGTAAGTGAGGTGAGGAGTAGGCAGGGGTACCATGTTCTTCCTGTGTCAGAGAACCCCGAATTACTTTACAGCTCTGAGTGGCTGCCCAGATGGAGAGAAGAAATGTTTTAAAAGTTTTACTTCTTTTCCTGTTTTACTTAAAAAATTTAGTTTATATGTATTTTTAATTTTAAAATGTTAGTTTATATGTATTTATTATATGCATGTTTTATTTTTGTCCCTTTGAGACAGGGTCTCATTGTAGCTCAAGGTACCCTGGAACTTACTATGTAGTCAAGGATGTCCTTGGACTCTTGGCCTTCCTGCCAATACCTCTGGAGTGCTGGGATTTTCGGCACATGACACCATAGCCTTTAGAGAGAAGGAATGTCACCAAAATGTCTTTTATAAAGCCTTAGAAATTGCCTTGTTTAATCACTTCAACAAGTCTTCAAGGAGCCAGTACCATTGTGTACAGGAGAACAAAACAAATGCCTCTCAAGCAGTTTCTCTTCAGGCTGTGGTGAGGCAGGGCTTCCTGAGGGAAGAACAGCCTATTGAGGCATCTAGACTGTCAGTGGGAAGGCCCAGGGGCAAGACGGACCCTGGAGAGAGACTCATAGTCTAGGCCTGGAGAAGGGTTTGCCCTGTGGAAGTGTGGCCACCACAGCCTGACAATAGGAGTGAGGTGCTGAGGGGCAAACACCGGAGCTCTCTCCCTTTTCACTCTCTGCTCTCCTGCCAGCACCCCGCCTACATTGGCAGAACTCATCTGGAAATGGTGGTGGTGGTGGTGGTGTGTGTGTGTGTGTGTGTGTGTGTGTGTGTGTGTGTGTGTGTGTGTGTGTGGCAGTTGAACTGCTGCGGAGGGATGCCCTTCTTAGTATCCAGTTACAGGCTCTGTATCCTACCATGCCACAAGCTCCAGCATTTCAGCCATCTTTGATGATGCCCAGTGTTCTCAAACCATGCTTATCACCCAGCCCTATTAAAGACAGGTGTGACCAGATGTGAGTGTCAGTGTGGCTTACTGGGATGCTTCCTGAACAGTGATACTGGAGTTGACCTTGGCCCACTAGAGGGATGAGGTGACAGGTACTGGGCCCTCAGGCAGGAGGAAGAACCTGGTGATAGAGAGGCAGACATGGAATCCCAGCTGCCATCAGGAAGAGAGGAGGGCTTCAGTGGGGACAGGTTACAGTTGCTCTGGGATTAGGTGGATTAGGGAGACAGAAAGGGGTGGTGTGTTGACCCGGATGAGAGCTCAGAAGTCCCTCTGAGGGATGGCTGAAGACATGTAAGTTACCTCAATAGGTCAGAGGGGTCATGTCATCTCTACCCTGGGTCACATGCCTGATTTGCAGTCATTTTTCTTTGATGCTTCAGGGACAGCCCTCCCTGCCTCATGCTGCCTGTTCTTTACACTCTTGTAACACCCATCAAATTTTACCCATAGGCCATACTCCCCAACTCTTTCTCCTGAGAGCAAAGTGGGGTCACTGTTCTTCATCTTCTGATTACATTTGTGACCTCTGCCATTCCAAGTCCACATCAAGTTCTCTCTTGAAGAGCTTCCCAGTCTGAGGCCTTTATCCTGGTTGCTGTCTCGAGAGCTGGCTTTGGGCCTTCTTGGGAGATGAGTCAGTGAGGGTGGTTTTCTCATGATGCTAAAGGGCTAGGGACTCTGGCCCAGCCACCTCATCACAGCCACACACCAGTGGGAACTAACTTTAGCTTCCAAAGGGCCTTGAGCTTTGACTCATTTTTAGCTACCTTCAGCCCCAGTCAGTGTTTGATGGCCATTAGGTCTATTGTAGGCAGCTGGGTCCTTTAGCTGCAGCGCCCCCTCCTGGAGACACAAACAACAACACAGGTTCGCAGAGAGAAACAAACCGAAAAGATTCAGATCACCCCCCATGAAGAGCTTCACGCAGTGCACATGTCAGTCATTTGTACTGAACGACAGACACAGACTCATCTAAGGCTGACCTAGAAACAGGAGGACGGAACAACTGGAAACATCCACGCACACAGCGCAGGCTCACTGGCCAGACAGACAGCATGGGTGGGATTCAGCTCATTGTGCATGCTGCATCCCAGGAAATCACTCAGTATTGGCACGGACACAGCACTACCAAAGTCAGACCCAAGCACTTGCTTCCCATGGTGGCTCTTACCATTGGGGACCAGGTCGTTCTCGTTAGGGAAAAATCCTTCCTTGACGGTGCCTGCCTTTTCCTCTGATATTGGTGTTCCCTCTTTCAGGGGACTTCCCAGATCCCAATGACCTGCAGACATATTGATATAGACGTCCTATTTAGGGCTGAGCAGCCATAGTCATTTATTTTTGGCATTTTGACCAGCTATGTGACTCTGCATTAACTGGTGCCTACCTCACAAAGAAGCTTCTCTGACCAAGGTTGGGAGTAGCACCAATCTAAAGGGATAAACTTAAACATTTAGAAGGCCATTGGACAATATGTCCATTTAACAAAACAACCAGAGCAGGTTGTCCCCTAAGGCCTATGACCTCCGCAACCATGGGCTTTTGGCTAAGTTTATTCACTGCCAGGCATGGATGCCCTAATGTAGAGCAGGCCTCAAATCCAATCAGAAGGCAATTGGTTACCCCATGACATTCATGTCATTATGCACCAGTGGCCACATCTTGCCTGGTAAGTTAGTATTGTAGCATGCAGGGTCCAGTGCTGAGTAAATTATTGATGTCTTCTCTCCCTCAGTAGCTGGTATAATGAATAAATTCTGGCCCGATGAGAGCTAGCCAGCAGGGAGAAAGTTTCCCAGTCTGTTCTTAGTTAATTTCTCTATGTCCTGTAACCAAGCTGTGTGCTGTCTTCAGAAACAGGATCTTAGCACTTAGTTAGAATAGGCAACCAAGAGCAATGACAATAGCCTGTGATGTTCTAGAGGCTTCTGGGGCCTCCCGGTACAATAAATCAAAGGCAGGGGCCCCATGCCTGCTACTACTGAGATTTTAGCTTAATTATTACTGTCTCTTGGGGACAGCATTGCTCACCAATCCAGGGTACCCCTTCCTTTTGGGACAGGCTACTACTGTGTAGTCCTGGTTGGTCTGGAACTAGCCCTGTAGACTAGGCTCACCTTGAGCTCACAGAGATCTGCCTACCTCTGGCTCCTGAGTGCTGGGATTAAAGGCGTGCAGCATCATGCTTGACTTCAAACTCATTTAAAAAGAAATATGGGGCAGGAGAGATGGTTCAGCATTTAAGAGCACTTGCTACTCTTGCAGAGGACCTGGGTTCTGTTCCCAGCACCCACGTGGTGGTTCATAACTACCTGTAACTCCAGTTCCAGGGAATCTATTACAGTCTTCTGGCCTCTGTGAGCATCATGCAGGTACACGGCACATATTCATACATACAAGCAAAATGCTCATATACACATAAAATAAAAAAAGTTCCAAAATTATATATTTCAATTAACTTAAAAAGTACTAGGTTTCTCCAGTGCTTTTTCATAACCCTTACTTTTGATTAACCAAACCCCAGCTCCTCCTCATTCACTCTTACTATCCCAATTCCAAACCCACTTAAACCTTTAGTCCTCTGTATTCTCCTCTTCTTCAGTGTGAAATGTGTTCTTTGAACCCCTTCTTCCATGAATGCCTATTCCCCTCTTGTGGCCCCTATCTGGTCTGATAGGACCCTTTTTGTGTCCTTCCTCCCAACCTTGAAGATATCATTAACTATTTCCCACATAGCTTGTGTCAAATTTGGGGTGAGGGATTTTTGTTGTTGTTGTTCTTCTATGCCCAGTGAGATAGTGACAGTGGGTGTGAACAGGTCATTAAACCAAGAAACTGGACAGAGGCTAATTTGAAAGGAATGAGTCACTGACAGCATCCAGGGACTCCTGCTGCCCAGGGCCCAGAAGGCACTGAACCCACTGCTGTCTCATTGTCTCAGACTCTGTGGCTTCTTTTATGTTTTCTCCAGGCTTGCCGCCTAACCCAGTTTCCTCCTTCCCCAAGCTGGCCTTGCCTCTCACCACCTCTCTTACAAATGCTCATTTTAGTCAACTGTTCCCGGGCTGTACTCTCCTCTTGTCTCTTCTCCTCTCCTCCTCTCTTCCTTCTCCTCCTCCTCTCTATCTTCTTCTCCCTTCCCCATCAGTTCATGCTTTTTCTTCTTTTGTTTTTGTTTGTGGTTTGGATCAGAGTCTTTCTATATAGCCCAGGCTGGCCTTGAACTCCCAATTCTGTCTCCACCTGTCTCAGTTCTGGCATTACGGGTAGGAGCCACCGCATTCAGCTTCTGCTTCAACTTGTAAGCCCCACAAAGTGCAGCCTTCAGTGAAGCCATGGGCCTGAGGGCATGCCTTCCACATACAGCTTAAGCCATGTAACTTAGAGCCATCAAGGAAAACAGTGGGAGGGCTTATGAATGAAAGCCTGCCACACACCAGCAGCGGGGCCTGTGAGTCCTGCCACTTTTGTCCCTGCATCTGTGGATGGGCATGATCTTGGCCCCCCACCTCATTAGAAGTGTGTGAGGGTGAAATGGGACCACGTGTGTGGTGTGCCTCACATGCACTGGGGTGTGCTCTCTCATGAGCTGTGGAGAGTGGGAAACGAGTTAATGAGACTAAGGATGTGCAGGTGCACACTGGAGTTGCCTATTGACACCTTGCTAATTGGTACTGAACAAATCAAACATCTGCACCATGAGTGCCTACCAAGCTACTTAGCTCCGCCTGAGTCCCTGTACAGCTGCTCCTGCTGTGGGGTCCTGGAGGGTGGGGATGGGACGTCTCTTTGTAAATGCTTAAAAGTATGTGTTTTATTGAGATATAATTTACATATAATAAGACCTCTATTTAAAGAGTATAATGGATTTTAATAAATCTATAGTCATGTAATCATCATTGAAATCAAGAAAGGAATTAAAAATTATTTTTGTGTTATGTGTATGAGTGTTTGCCTGCACATATGTAAGTGCACTGCATATGTGCCTGGTGCTGGCAAGGATTAAAAGACAGTTGTGAGTCCCCTGGAACTGGAGTTACAGGTGTCACTGTGTATACTGGAAACCAAACTCAGGTCCTTGGCAAGAGCAGTAAGCACTCTTATGGAGCATTTCATCATTTTATTATCCTCCTCAGTATGTCCTCTTGTGGCCTTTGCAGTGGACTGTGTATGTGAGTGTGTCTATATGTGTGTCTCTATATGTGTATGTGTGTCTTTATGTCCATGTCTCTGTGTGTGTGTGTCTGTATGTGTGTGTGTGTCTGTGTGTGTGTGTGTGCCTGTCTGTGTCTGTGTGTGTGTGTCTGTGTGTGTGTGTCTGTGTGTGTGTCTGTGTCTGTGTGTGTATCTGTGTGTGTGTGTGTCTGTGTCTGTGTGTGTATCTGTGTGTGTCTGTGTGTGTGCGTGCGTGTCTGTGTGTGTGTCTGTGTCTGTGTCTGTCTGTGTCTGTGTGTGTGTGTGTGTCTGTCTGTGTGTGTGTGTGTGTCTGTGTGTGTGCGTGCGTGTCTGTGTGTGTGTCTGTGTCTGTGTCTGTCTGTGTCTGTGTGTGTGTGTGTGTCTGTCTGTGTGTGTGTGTCTGTGTGTGTCTGTGTGTGTGTGTCTGTCTGTGTGTGTATCTGTCTGTCTGTGTGTGTGTGTAGACTGGGGTTGACTTATTATAGGGCTGTGGGAGGTGCTGTGTTTTCCTTGCACTGACAAACTTGGTCACATATAGTAGGACTGCCTCGTATGTGCTGGCTGGAGCTAAGGAACTTGTCACCCTCTCTGGGCCTTAATTTCTGCTGCTGGCTAAGGTGACAAGGCTAGGAAATATAATAAATACTTAGGATGTGGCTCCTGATGGCAAGCTCTGGATATGAGACTGGAGTGGTGTCTTCAGAAAGGCACAGATTGGGGGACAGGGAGTAGAGGGCCTGCATTTCCATGAATCTGCTTCTCCAGATGTTCTCTGGGAACTTGGTGGCCATATGTGAGCCCAGAGCAGAGCAGGGACATGACCAAGATGACTCCACTTCCCCTACCAGGGCCAGCAGGCCCATTCTTTGGATTACCAATTCCCCGAAAAGAAGGTGGCCACTCTGGTTCTCCAGTCCTAGAACCAAATATTAAAGCAATTATGTAACTAGCAATAAATTACTTAAAGTAGTGACTCACTCAGCTTAATTAGAGCATGAGCAGGGAGGGATTAAGGTATTTTTAGAGCACACACCTCACTCCCTCATGCAGGGTAGCGGGGAGGCCTGCATGCAAGGTGGAGGTGGATTAAGGGCTAGGAGGTATGGAGCCACCCCAGGTGATGAAAGCTGATCATCCATCCTGCTGAGTCCCTCAAAGTCAGACCTGTGGCAGCAGGCATTCAGGTTGAACCAACCATCCCTTGCTGTGGGCTTGTTGGCTACAGGGCAGGAACAGTAGATCACACATTTTGATGGACAGGGCCTATGCCTGTGATCCCCTTTCCATCCAGGAGGCAGACATAATCTCGAGTGTAAGGCCACAGTAGCTCTGTGACCTTGGGTAAGCCCCTTTGTTACCTCAGTGTTTTCCATTTCCCATTGTAAGGTGGACATACATTTTCTACTTGGCTTGAGTGCACATTGTAAGGCCAGTGTGTGTGTATGTGTTGTGTGTGTGTGTGTGTGTGTGTGTGTGTGTGTGTGTGTGAGAGAGAGAGAGAGAGAGAGAGAGAGAGAGAGAGAGAGAGAGAAACAGACCTCAGTGTTGACACCATCAGATCCAAGCCCCTGAGGGCAGAATCATATCTGTTTTGTTACTGGTGTATTCTGAGCTTCATTATAGGATTGTACATCCTAAGTGCTCAATAAAAGCCTTGTGTGACTGAACTCTGGTTTTGTACCCATTCTTCTGCTCCAAATAGATTCCTTCTCCCAAGGTTTATTTATTTATTTATGTTATGATTGCCTGCCTGTGGCAGGGAGGGTTATTGTACCATAGTGTGACCATGTAAAGGCTAGATGGTAACTTTGTAGCGTTGGTTCTGTCTTCCACTTTTTACTGTTTCCAAGGATCAAACTCAAATCATCAGGCTTCAGCAGCAAGTGCCTTTACCTGCTGAACCATCTCTCTGGCCCCTTCCTGAGGTTATGTGAATGCAAGAAGTGGGGGACATTTGGGGTGCCTTGTGTGAAAGCCTGGCCTCGCCTCTCTGGGCTGAGGATTCCAATAGGACAGGGCAGGCTTTCAGTGAGGACAGGCTAGGAGGGTTCAGAACCATGGACAGCTCCTTCTCCAGACTGATGCTGATCTTCTGGTGGCCCCAGAATACCTGTGATGGGAAGATCTTCCTACTGTGACCTCCACCTTTCATGTAGGAGAAAGAGAAGCCCCAGTCCAGTGCCTCGTAATAGGGTACTAGACTTTCCCAAACTTAGGAGATGTGAGAGTAGGTAGGTCATACTGAGGCCCTGGGGTGGGGGTGTGGTGTGGATAAGGATTGGCTGGAGGATTCAGGCGGCAGGAGCATCCAGGCGATTGCAAACAAGGTAATAATTCTGACCCTGCATGTTCCATAAATGAGTAAATGTTTAGTGGTCACCCTGTGTACCTGGGCATGACATATGGCCTTGCCGTCTCCCCTTTCTCTCTCCCAGTGACATACTGAGTATGTCTTATTATTGCCTTATTACTGTCTAGGTGCCCAATCACAGAGGCTGGGGAAGCAATATTTCCCACCACCACTTTCACTGAACTAAGTTGGACTGAGCTAGATACACAGATACCACAATAGACCAGGGGATCTCACCTGGGTGTGCACAGGGTGAGGGAAGGGCATAGCTGGACTGGGGTGGAGTTTAATCCATGCTGCCCCCAAAGCCCATCACTTCTGGTCAGCTCTGACCAGCACTCCTCACACCTTGCTAGCCTTGAAGAGCTCAGGTGATGTGATAACAGCATCCAGCATCCTTAAAGTAATGATCTTACCCTCCATTGGTGCAGAGGCAGAGGTCAAAGACCCTGGAGTCCTCCCTCCCCCTGCCTTTGTACTTTTGCACTTAATAGGGGTTAGATGCCGAGGGGTAGCAGAGGAGCAGGATGGAGCCCGGGCCAGGGCATGGGACTTCATTAGACTTGATGAAAATCGTGGGAGCAAGAGAGGGACCTTAGCCACAGCTACTTCTCTCCTCTCTCATTTCTCCCTCACCTGCCTGCTTTCTCTTCCTTCTACTTTTCTTTCAGCTCCTGAACTAGATTCCTTGACCTTTTCTGCATCCTGGGGAGCTGAGTGAGTTGTAGGTCCAGCCACAACCTGTCTGAGAGCTCTGGAAAGATGTGTGGTAGTCCAGAGGAGGGTCTAGTTAAGCTGTGCCAGCAGCCTTTCTGGGAAAGGGGTACTTCTGGCCCCTCTTAATGAGGAGGGCTTCTGAGAGGAAAATCAAGATCCAGAGGTGAAAGATGGAGGGACAGGAAACTTCCTGGAAGTAGGGTTACGTGTGCTAGAGAGCCTGAGGGAGTCGAAGTCTGCAGGGGGGAGGCAGTGAGGGGTGTGCAGTTTGTAGCACAGAAAGGGACTGTGGAGGCTGTCATTGTTGCTTGTTTGGCTTTGAGATGGGAGAGTTTGTTTTAGAGATGGAAAAATGATTCCCAGAGGCAGAACGCCACTCACCCAAGCTTGCTTAGGTTTCTAGCGATAGACAGAAACCCTTTAGACTCTGCTAGGCTCCAGCTGGGAGCTCTTGTCCCAGTCTCATTGGCCGGCATCTTTCCAGGTAACTGTTACCTCCCCAGGCTTGGCAGGATCCATAGGTGACTTTGCTGTTGGTTTGAATGAAATTTGCAAAGATTAGGTCTGTGCAGGGGGCTTTTCCTGCCTGTGTCAGTTCAATTGGCTGAGTCTGTAGATGGTGTCAGCAGAGCGTCCAGGACACAGTTTGGAAATCAGAGCATTTGACAATGGTCAGGAAGGGATGAGGGCTAGAAATGGATTCAAACTGAGTATTTGGAGCCTTGGGTGGTGGGGTATGCTTTTTGTTCCAGCACTTGGAAAGCAGAAGCAAGGCTATCTCTGCAAGTTCCATAATATCCAGGGCTACACAGAAAAGCCTTGTCTCAAAAACAAACAGACAACACCAGCATCCAAAACCCCACTTTGGGTCTTTGGCTCTCAGCTCAGGGCTTGTTCTCTCTTCTTCTTCCTCTAAGCCAGTGACCTTTGACTAAACTGGTCACTTGTAAGAGATAAAGGTGTCCTTGTACCCTTCACACTCTCCTTAAGGCTCTTTCTGGACCCTAGCCTGATATTGAGCCTAAGAGAGTAAAGAAAGAGACCTTTAGCCCCATTATCCTGATGAAGAAACTGAGGTTTCAAGGCAACAGGGACTCATTCAGGGTTACAGCATGTCAGGGACCAAGCTGGGCTTGACTGCCTGGCCTGGACTTGTCTACACTTCCCCCATCTTACTCCTCTTTCCTCTCCCCCATCCCGCTGGGCAGCATTACTGGGCCTGCCAGCCTTGATGGATGGCCCCACAACTTAGCCTCCCTCCCATTCCTCTCCGGATTCTGGGCTGTGAGCCTCCTAATCACAGGTCCTGCCTGGTGGCTGCCGAGCTATTCATCTCCAGCCTTGCTTAGCGCAGGTGTGTGTGTGTGTGTGTGTGTGTGTGTGTGTGTGTGTGTGTGTGTGTGTGTGTATTTAAGGGGAATGCACTGCAAGTTCTTTTGTAGCTGAGCCCTAGTTTAGGGGATCTTTAGGGGATCTGGTGGTTAAGGAACATTGCCTACCTTTGCTAGGGTGTTACAAGTCTTTCCTGGGTCTCTCAAGGACGCCTAAACATGCATACCAGCCCACAGATACAGTTATACTAACAAAAGCTTTTGTGAATCAAAAATATTATGTAGCAAACACTGGGGCTGAGCTTCACATGTGTAGTTTCATTCATCCAACTGTTTGACATTATAAGGAAAATGAGGCTCAGACAGGCTAGGTGACATGGATAGCACACATATGTAGGAAATGGAGGAGGTAGGATTTGAACCTGGACCTGCACTGCTCACATCCTGTGTTCACAACTCCTGCTTTCATAACTTGCACGTGTACATGTGTACGTGTGCATATGTGAACACAGTCTACCACACTGGCCCTTGTAGCATCCGCCCACCTAGTTCAGATGCCCGAGCAATGAGAATGCCAGGCTGCAGAGGGGAATGAGGGTCACTGCTCATTGTTCCCAGTTGGACTGTAGGCTCTCATCCTGCTGGTGACACTGACTGGTGCGTGCCGGGGTAGGGGGTGGGGTCTTCATGGAAGAGGCCACCTTCAAGGCAGCAGAAGAGGAGGCCGAGAGACAGATCAATTATTCCTTCAGCATTGTCTTCCAGGAACTGGGGCCCAGGGGAGGATGGCGCCGTGGATCGATTTTCTGGATTGTGGCCCAGACCAGTGTATAGTGTGTGGAGTGAAGCTGGTGTGTAACAGCCCTCCTTCCACTAGCCACCCACACCTTCTCCTGCTCTCCTGCTCCCTCATGCTCACCCCCCACAGAAGGGAGAAATAACCTCTCAGTTCCCAGGTCCCTTTGACACCTTCTGCTCCACAGCTCATCCAACCTCAAAGGCAGTTATTGGGGACATGGTGGGGGCGGGGAGGCCATGAGGGCTACCTGACTGTGGTAACTGTGGGAGTGGGGGGCTGCAGGGAGATGGGCCAGCACAGCCAGTGGTCTCCGGAGACCTCTCTGTGGGTAACTTAATGAAATTATTAATGTCAAGTGTTCCACACCAGAGGGCACATAGTAGGCACTTAATTAATCTTTATCTTGGTCCTCCTCCAGGAGCCTGAAAAGGGAAGCTGATGAGGCATGTGGGTACCTTTGAGTGCACCAACAGGCTATCATCCCTCCACAGTGCTAATTAGAGAAACAATTACCACAGGTCCCGGGAAAGGCTAGCATCTAACAGGGTCTAGCTAATTACTGTCACATCCTGACATGGGGAGATGGGACTCTCCCTATGGAGGAGTAGCAGCCTCAAGCAGGGCTTGAGATCTTCCCAAGCTACTCCACGTCCTTTCTGGGAGGGACCTTGAGCAGACTTGGGTCACCCCTTCCTAAATGTCCCTACCTCCTCTGACTTTGCCCAGACCCTTCCACCCACATTGACTTCAGAAGACTAGGGTTTAAGGTCTGGCTCAGTGACTGCTGGCTACTGAGTAGGTTAGGGTAAATGGCTTCCATCCAGGGGATCAGTTTCCAGGCACTGGGAGGATTAAATGCAATGTGGCCTGTCAGGTGCCTGCCACTTCCCTGATCCTGGAGGCAAAGCTGCTCTGCCTTCCCTGGTCACAGCCTGAGGTAGGCAGCTTTGTTTCTCTACTAGCTGCCTGCCTTGTCCTCAGTCCCCAGCGAGTCTTCAGTGCCCTGAAAAAGTCTGTTGTAGAGGAATAAAGAAGGAAACCTCCAGGGCAGGAGGTCTGTCTGTCTTGGGCTGAGTCATCTTGTTCAGTCTGTAGGGAAGACAAACATGCCTTGTATGAAAAGCCTCCAGGGCCTCCAGGGGCAGTCGGGGTGGGATGTCAGAGGCAGGGCGGGAGGAGTTTTGCTTAACATTCCAAAAGCCTGGCTATCTGCTGTTTCTGACATTGTTTTGCTGTGTCCCAGCAGGGGTAGGGCAGACTGGGGGTGGGGGCTGGTCACTTTCTTTGCTGAAGGCTTGTGTCTAGATGACTCTGTTTAAGGTGGGGGGGGGTGGTAGTGAAGCCACAGTGAGAGGCTGTTGATGTCTAAGTGACCTATGGGCAGTTGGAGGAGGAAAAACTCAGGACTGGGGCCAGCTCAGGACTCCGGCAGCCTCAGTGCCCTTGTCCTCATATTTCTACCATCTTGTCCCCACTGCTGTCTGCTCGGCCTCCCAGTCTGGTCTTCACTGGCCTGCTCACCCACTCTGTCTCCAGTTCTCTCTTCCTTTATCACTGTCATGATATTGCCTCCTGCCTCTGGATTATCTCCTGTCAGGAATCCATCCATCTTGTCACTCCTCAGAGACTCTCGCCCACTCTCTGGCCCCCTGGGGGCCCAGAGCTAGGAGTAGGGTCTCTGTGAGAGCTGATACCGCACCACCACTGGCCTCCAGCTTGGCCTCTGTGTCTGGCAGCTCATCTGCTTCTGCTGCCCCACACCTGCCTTCCTGGCTGCGCCTCTGCGTTTTTTGTCCCTGGATTCCCTTTGTCCAGCTCTTCACATTTCTCAGTTCTAATGTTTGGGTCTCATCTTTCGGGTCCTGTGTGGACTTAACCTCTCTGACTCCTTCCTCCCCATACAAGCCCTGCATAGTAGCGTATCGAAGCCTCCAGCCAGAGAGTGGATGTAGTCTGCTCTCTTGCTGGCTGCCTCCAAAGCCCCCCCGACAATGCCCTCAGCCCCACATCATTCCTTGTTGCTAGGCCTTGGGCTGGCAGCACCTGGCTTCCATAGCGACGGGTGCTTAGAAACAGAACACCACATCTCCAGGTCCCAGTACAGGGAGTCTGCCGATCGACTTTGGATCAATCAGGAAGTGTGGTTGCTTCCAATCCAGAAAGCAAAAGCCTGGGACCACTGGGGTAGGAGAAGGAGGGTATCAGGACGGAGGCCCCTATATCTCCTTCTGGAAACCAGGCTGCTGTAAGGAACAAGAGCTTGGGAGCTGGCAGCAGCTGCTGGTTTTAGCTGGTTGTTCCACCATTCCTAGCTGTGTGAATTTACACAGTGATCTCAGTTCTACCAGTTGTGAAATGGCACCAATATCATAAAGATGAAACGAGGGTGGGGATGGGCTTGTGGTCATTGGTGTTTCTTTTCTTCCCTCTTTAACTGGCAGAGAAGAGCAAAGGTTCCCAGACTTGGGGAATGGTACAAAGAGGGGAGGCTGGAGGGCCTCACACATGTATGGTGATCAGGAAGAACCAAAAGCCACATCTGGGGATAGTTCTACCATAGGAGTACCACAACAGAGGGACCTGCTCTTCTGGTGGTGCCAGTGGAGGTCTTGCTAGATGCAAAGGGTAGCTTGAACAATCTCTCTTCACCCTTCAAGGCTCACTGAGTGGAGAACCAAAAGGGGTCCCTTAGTCTATTCTCAGTCACCTCTTGTCCCTGGGCCCCAGAAATATGGCATCTGCTGGTTCTTCCTGCCAAGGTCTTCTTACAGAGGCCACCATGGCCAGATAGCCTAAATCCAGGCCTATACAATTTGAGTGTCAAGGTGAGAGATTCTATTGGTCCTGGTCTTGCTTTCTAAGGGGCCATAGGATGGAGAGAGAAGAGCCAGGATGGGCTTTGAGGAAGCCAAGGCCAGCAGTAATATTGTCACCTGGGCTCTGGGTTAAACATCCTGTGCCTAAACCATGAACACTGATCCTGCCAGGGAACTGTGAGGCCCTGCTGAGAAGCGGGGAATAGCAAATGTTGTCTTTTCCTGAGTTCCTGTGCACGCCTGGCTCTGCGCTGCTGCTCATGAGTTTTCTCATTTATCCATCATAACCTGAGGAAGGCCAGCTGATCCTCCAGCTGAGAAATGAGAATGAACTTTATTGGTGCTTATTAGAATGGTGACGCTGAACTGAGTCACTCACGCTGGCCCAGTTCCTTCCCTGTCCTTATAGTCTGGGGCTCCCCATGGCTTTCAGCACTGCCTGGGAGAGGGGTGTTATTTTTAAGAGCCTTTCCAGTTTCCCCCTTCCACGGTGTTTAGAGCTTCAAGCCTATAGACCATAAAGCTCCAAAGGCAACAGAAACCCAGATGTGAGAGTCTTACCTAGGTCCCGATGGTTTGTATGAAGGAATGGTAGAATCATGGGCTCTTGCCCAGGTGAGGACTTCAGGCTTTGAATTCATAGAATGCAAGCAGTACAAACTTTGAGATTTTCTTAGAACAGGAGGCTGTACAAGTTCTTGGAGCCTTGAAACCATAGACTGTGGTCTCCCTGAAAGAAGCTTTCTGAGTTGGCTGAGTGTGGGGCTTTGGATCTTTCCAGATATGCCTGAATCTCATAGAGGGGTTGTCCTACCCTGGGCTTTGCTGAGCTCAGTTTACTCTCTGTGCCCAGCCTGTGCTTGGGCATAAGTCTTTGTAGGTGCTGCAGACCCAATCTCTGGCCTTAGGGAGCCATATTTGGTTGGGGAGGCCCATGGGGGAAATGCATAGTTAAGCAAGTCCCACTGAAGAAGAAGGCTGAACAGGCTGGGAAAAATCCTACGCAATTCATGGATGTGATTTTGAGCAATACTAGGCCAAGCCTTGTTCTGGAAGCTGAGGTCACTGTAGTGAGCAAAGCAAAAATGTCCCATCACAGGAGCTGACAGCACAGTGAGGGTGGGGGAAGGGAGCTCCTCCAGTCAGTTAAAGGAGTGTTAGAAGGCAGTGGGCACCACAGGGCAGAGTTTTACCTGGGCTTAAGGGCTTGGCAGAGATTCCAGCTCAAAAGCAGGGCATCCCCTGTGTCCTGTGGGCAGCAGGATTCATGTGGGCATGAGTGGGACCAAGGCTGAGATGAGTAGGTGTGGGCACTGGGGAGATGGCAGAGTGCAGGTGTGTGTGTGTGTGTGTGTGTGTGCAAGAGCTCTGAGAATGTGTACCTGTGTCTGTGGAAAAGCTGATAGTGCTTGGGGTGTAGGGTGTAAGTGTGTGGGGGAGGGCTGGGGTGACTTTGTGTAGAGGAAGGATCATGTGGTTTGTGGATGGTGGGAAGATGTTAAGGTTTCAGGGGTCTTTGTAAGTCAGCAGATTCTGGACTAGACCTCATGGGTTCCCTTCCTCCTGGAGGGTCATGGCATTGACCACCTGCTGCATACAAAACAAAGGTGCATGCAAATGACACGGAAATGGATGAGACTTGTGGCTGTCCCACCCAATGCTTCAAACATATGTCCCCAGCACTTGTCTGTGATCCGATCCCCTTTCTCCAAGGGCCATCCTACATCTGCAGCCGTAGCCAATGGACACACGGACCTGGATGTGGAATAGTTATCATAGGTAGCACTTCTGTCAGGCATGAACTTACACATACACATACACTTGTACACACATTTGTACACACATGCCTTCAATGTACACTTGTATATATATATATATATATATATACAAATGCACACATGCAAGCATGCATTCATACATGCTTGTACACAGACATATATTTTTGTACACACATATTCCTGTAGATAACACATAGGTAGACATATGCACAGAAGCTCAGGTATGTACAATGGAAGTAACATCCCCTTGCTGTAGTCTCATGTTTTCATACACACCATGCTCATATATCTGGGTGCAGAGCCTTGAATGTACATGTGTATACACACACACACACACACACACACACACACACACACACACACACCATCTGAGTGGCTAAGAAAGAAGATACTGAAGTTTTAGGTATTCTCTGAAAAAGATTCAGGAGCCCCTTTTAGATCATGGGCCCTGCCCAGGTCCTGAAAAGACTGAGTTTCTCTTTTGGGGAGCCTCCTGTGTTGGAAGCTGGTCCTTGCATACTGTCCTTGGCATGGCATGCCTGGATAGGGCTTTCCTGTCTAGGAAAGCTGCTTTCTGCCTAGGTCCTACCTTCATCCACCTCAGCCTCCTGAGCCTTCAAGAGATCCAGGCCGACTTTTTTGCTCCTAAGAAGTCTGAAGCCAGAGAGGCTCAAAGCCTTGCCTGGGGTTACCCAGGGGCCTCATAGTGGGACCACAGTCCACTGCAGGATAGATCATGCTTGGCAGCAAACAAGCTCATGAAGCAGGTCATGGTCCTGGGGAAGAGGAACAGATATGAGTTCTACAGAAGGCCTGTCAGAATCAGTTCTGAGAGATAGAGAGATGTTGGAATGAAAACCATCCTCTGACTCAACTAGTCTCTGAGAACTTCAGTGCTCCCCACTAGCCTGTGGGGACACAAGGCAGGGTCCAACAATCCTTGCTCTAGCTTGTGGGAGGACTGAAGAGGTATAAGGAAAGAGTGTCCATCCCCTCCCTCCCCCCAGGCAGGGTTTCTTCGTGTAACAGTCCTGGAGGTCCTGGAACTCTCTCAGTAGACCAGGCTGGCCTCAAACTCACAGATATCTGCCTACCTCTGCCTCTGCAATTAAAGGCATATGCCAACATGCCCAGCCAAGAACTGCTTTTTAAAAACGTCTTACTCTCAGTACCTGGCATGGAATAAGTTCTCAACCAATGTTTGGCCATAAGTAAATGAAGAAACTTGTCATCCTGACTTGACCTTGGAAGGGCCTTGGACACAGATGGGATAGAGGTTGGGCAAAGACCAAAAGTTCGAGGAGAGGCCACAAGCTCTGGATGGGGTGAGGAGGTGGGCATGGTAGGGGATGAGCCTTTCCAGATGCCATGCTGGATTCTGGAAGCCTAGGGAAGGGGGATATGTGGACAATGGCTAGAGCGACTGCACTTGGGTCCTTGTTCTGCGGGCGCAGCTGCTCATTCCAAATGATAAGAACACAGAATATGGAGTCCAGGGAGCTGCTTGACCAGCTGTTTGAACCCAGACAATGACTATGCATCTGGAAGCTCATTTTTGTTTGTTTTGAGACAGGGTTTCTCTGTGAAACAGAGCCTTGGCTGTCCTGGACTCACCTCATAGACCAGGCTGGCCTCAAACTCAGAGATTCATTTGTCTCTGTCTCCCAAGTGGTGGGATTAAAGGTGTTCACCACCACAGCTGGCTCCATTTTTTAAAAAAATATACAACAAGGAGCTGAATCAACACCTCAGGCATAGGTTCTGGGTATGCACAGGCCCCAGGCACCATCACTATTGCAGACACCAGGTCCTATGAGAGGTTGGTGGTCAGGTGGGCCCAGTACTCAGGGTGACAAGCTCTCAGTGGGGTCACCTTTTCCTTAAATGTCCTGTCTAGGACAAGGGTTTGGAGGAGCACCTAGTATGGGCCAAGAAAAGGGCTAGAGGAGATGCGGAGGATCTGGAGATGGGCTTCCTGGTGTCAGAGATTAGCAGAGGGTGGAAGGACTAGAAGAATAGAATCCTCAGTCACTGCATTGTTGGGTATAAAAGAATATATATATAAAGTCCATTTTGCTCACCCACCTTTCCTTAAGCTTCAGGCATGAGCTTCAGGTACAGATGGTAGGCAGCCAGCGTTTGAATTCTGGCTCCATTGTTTACTAGCTGTATGACCACAGACAATTTACGCAGTGTCTCTGTGCCTTAGTCTTCCTTATCTGTAAATCGTGACTGACAGGACTGGAGAGAGAGTACAGTCAGTGAGATGGTAGCCTTGCCAGCACCGGACCTCAGTCTGGTCCCTAGAACACATGTGAAAGTGTTGGCTGTACGGCATTCTGGTGATCCCAGCATCAGGGAGGCAAGAGATTGGAAGATTCGGGGGGTCTTTGTTGGCCAATCAAGAATCTAGCTTAAATTGATGAGCTCCAGACCAATGACAGAGACTCATGTCAAAGGAGTAAGATGATGACCTTGAGGCTGTCCTCCAGCTTCTTCAGGCAAGTACACACCTGTGTACACTTGTACACATACAAAGTTGCATGCACACATACATGAACACACATCAGTCATGCTTTATGCTGGGGAGGGAGGGAGGGAGGGAGAGAGAGAGAGAGAGAGAGAGAGGGAGAGAGAGAGAGAGAGAGAGAGAACTTGCTAGGTGTTGAAGTGTCCCAGGCCTAGATATGCAACTCATCTTAGAAGTCAGTCTGGACTTTTGCCTGCATGGGACAGGGATCAGCCAGGATCTAATCCTGGAAGATTAGATCAGACCAGGAAACTTTCAGATCATGAGGGTCTGACAGGCCAGGTATAGTGGATAACAGATTGTAGAGATAGGAAGCCCTGTGATCTATAGTGAAGCCAGGGGAACCAAGCTTAACCTTGAAGTGGTATCACTTCCTAGCCATGAGAGTTTGGTAAGGTCTTTCCTTTTGCAATTTGGCAGAGCCTTGCTTGCCCCAACTGTAAGGACACTGATCGAGGAATTTCAGGGACTTCAGGTGAAGGTGAAGCCCTACCAAATACTCTAAGAGGCCAGTTTGCTTATTTATTGAATCTAGAATTGTTAACATTTCACATATGGGGCAGTGGAGGCCTAGACAGATACAATGGCCACAATCATGCAGCAACCTAGTAACTCTACTCCCTCAGCTCCCCTCCCACGATGAATGCTTAAATCAGAACAACTAACACACAAAGAACTGAGGGAGACACAATGTGCATCTGGGACTCTAGTCACCAAAGTAAGAAAGACTCAAGTAGGACTTAAGAATCACTGTAACCGAACTTTTAAATTATTATTTAACACTTATTTATTTATTACTAAATTCACTTATAACAAACACCAACAATTTCTTAACTATTAATCCTATAAATTCCTACAACCCCTTTAACCTATCCACTAAACCTATTGATAATTATAACAACTACTTTCATAACCTTTTAGAATGATACAGTCTCTGGGGCAGGTCCTCAGTCATCAGGAACACAGTCTTTGTTGTAGATTCTTTAACACACTTAGCAGTCCTTCTTCTGGATCTCTCAGATGCAGGTTCGTCAGGGTAGTTGGTTATTGCAGTCTCACCTTAAATAAGGCTTCATGCTTTCTTCTCTGTGGGAGACCCCAGCCGTCTGCAGGCCAACTTACTTCTTTTGAATCAGGAACTCAGCTGCTCTGCCTCAGTCCTTAAAGCCAGGCACCGTTTCCTTTAGGCCACTGTTTGGACAGATCAAACCCCTCTAGGCAAAAGCTGAGCCACAGGGTCCAGTCCTTGGCCTTTTGGTGTCTTGCTCAGGCTTTCTTTGCTCACCGGCTTCTTTCTGCTTCAGGGAGAGAGCTGGCCATCAATGGCCAGCCCTTTTTTCAGCAGGACTCTTGGAGCTCTCTAGCATCAGGGGCCTCTTCTCTTCTGGGCTCCACGCACTGTCCTTAAATAGGAGGAACTCTGTTTCAGCTTAATTTGGGCTCTGCCCACTTAGCAGCTGAAAACAATGTCAGGCCAGATACTTTGTTTCTTCAATTCTATTGAGTCTTTCCTGTTTTCCTGACTTCAAACTTGTTTTTCAGTCTATTGAGTCTTTCCTGTTTTTTTCTGACTTCATGCTGATAATGCTCTTCAGGCCCCGAATTAAGAGACAGTATCAGAAACTCCTATATATTTTCTAAATCTAATTCATCTAACTCCTACAAATCACTTCTCAGGAGTCAAGTGCTATGGGGGTGCCACCTAAAGATGGGGTCTGTGACAGGCTGACGTTGGCTCTTGACTGTAGGGCTGAGATGAGATTCCTTGAAGAATCAGTAGTCAGGGCCGGTAACTATGTTGACACCTCCTGGACACCTGTGTCCCGCCTAGGCTTTCCGAAAGCCCAGGACCAAGTCAGTGATATGTAACCAGGACTGCTAAGAGGCTTGTGTGCTGGACAGGGAGCCATCATCATATTGACCAGCTCTTTACATGGGAGGAAACTGAGGCCAGAAAAGAGAATGGAGCCTTTTGGGGGGAGTAAGCATAACCTTTACACATCTTATTCTATGTCACGTTCTACACAGGGCTATAATGTAGGACACTCTGCCCTGTTATGAAGATTCAGTAAAACACATTTGACTTAGTCTAGATCCTGTTCTCAGCACCCCAGATCTGACTCCTAGGAAGGATACAGAATGGTCCCCTGTACCACTGAGGTGGCATCCAGAGAAGGGCTCCTGGAGCAGATGGCCACTGATTTGCTCCTGAATGGTGAACAAGGGATAGGGCGGCATCAGGACAGACCAGAAGGCTAGAATGAGGCAGGTGCTGTCTGAGTGAAAAGGGCTGTATGAAAACAAAGGACGGGACTTGTCAGAGCTGGTTGACAAGCCGGGGTTGAGCTGTGGAAGGCCTGTAATGCCAAGTGAGGGATTTAGGTTTTATGGTGCTGGTGGTGGGGAGCCACTAAGGGTGTCTAAGCACAGGGAGATTATGTTCAGAGCCGTACCTCAGCAAGGAGGGGGAAAAACCTTGTATGGGAGATCACCCCTTGAGCTATGGGACAGCCAGGACACTTCCAAGCTTGTGCCAGGTGCCGGGACTGTGTCCAGCACTAGGTTTAGTGACTCAACCCTGAGGAAATTGCTCCCCAGGGGGAAAGGGCCCAGATGAATCACATCAGTGAGGTGGGGAGGCAGGGGGCTCACTGAGTCACCTCCCAAGGGCCAGGGGAGAGGGAAATACAGAAAGAGGGGCGGTAGTGCAGAAGGGAGGACCAGGGAAGGTCACAGTGGCTGTCAGGAGACTGTGCCTGTCTCACTGTCATTCCAAGTTTGCGCCTTCTGGCAGTCCTGTGAGACAACTTAGGCCCAATAAGAAGAGCATCTGGCCAGTTATACTGGCAGAATCCAGGAAGATGCAAATTCACCCTTCAATATAGACACGTCCCATGCCTTAGCCCATCTTATGGCAAGCAGAGGCTAGAAAACAGGTTGGTCCGCCCAGGCAAGGACTTTTGACCCAGGTTGCATGCCGCTAATGTCCCCTCACCCCTCCAGTCAACTACTGGGGTCGGGGTGCACCGCCGCGACAGGACACCAGGGGGCGCAGGAGCGTCACGGCTGCCGCAAGCGCCTGAGCACAGAGGCCGCTCTGCGGAGAAATGCGCTCCCAGCTCGCGGGGTCCCATCGCGGAACTGCGGACTACGTGCCCCTGGGGCTTGCACCCTCTTCAGCCTCCAGGAACGCTGATGCAGACCTACCTGGTAGCCTTAGGGACCCAGTGCCCTCACCCCACACTTTGGAATGGTGCACCTGTGTGCGTCAAGGCGCACGTGTCTCCCTCACAGATCTGCTACCGCTTCAGGACTCGTCCCATTTTGGAGCGACCTCTAAATTTCTCCCTTACTTTCCTCTACCTTCTGCACTGGAAGGAGAGAAGGGACCTCAGGGCTCCTGGACTGTGGCCGCGGCCCCTTTCCCCGCACTGCGCTGGATTCGGCCTCGAGGCTCCGGCCGGGCTACTGAAGTCCAAGTGATGGGGGGGGGGGGCCAATGTGGTGCGACAGTGAGCCGGACTTTGGGAGGGGCCCTGCCACACAGGAAGAGTGGCGATGGGACAAGCAGAGGACAGCGAGGGCTGAGAAGCGACCAAGGAGAGGGGATACCCCATATCGACCCGCTGGAGGAGTCTTGGGAGGGTGAAGGCCTGGCAGCGGGTGAGCCGGCCGGGATCTGGAGGGGTCCGATCTTCGGAAGGCGTTGAGGTGCTGTCCCCCGTGGCAGGGACGTAGGCGGGGCCTGGAGGCCTGGGGCGGGGCGGGGGCGGGGGCGGGGCGGGACCGGGGCGGACCCTCGCGCCGACCGGCGAAGCTGTTGCAGACGCGCTGACCGAGCGCAGCGGGTCGGACTGGTGGGGCGGGCGGGCGGCTGCGAGCATGGTCTTGGTGTTGCACCACATCCTCATCGCTGTTGTCCAATTCCTCAGGCGGGGCCAGCAGGTCTTCCTCAAGCCGGACGAGCCACCGCCGCCGCAGCCATGCGCCGACAGCCTGCAGGTAGGGGGGCCCCTCCATTCTGGGTAACAGGGAGAACCGGGTGTCCTGGGAGAGCCGGGTCAGGGCCCGGTCCTCTGAAGAGCTTGTAGTCGTCTGCCTCACTGTACACCCTCTCATGAACCTTCCTCTAGAAGAGGACCTTTCTTTAGTTCTGAACCCGTCTTGTACCAAGTGGGATTGCAGCCATACCCAGAGGGGGTCCTTGACTCTCCAGCTCACAGCTCAAACGCCACTCTAGATTCTGACTCCTCTTTGCATCTGGAGCTCCTCCATCCCAAGCCCTGAGCTCTCAAGCCACAGTGGGACTCCTCCACCCACACTGACAGCTCTGTACAAGCCTGGAGTTCTCTCCTCTCAGGTTAACCAGACGGACCCTCTTTCCAAACCTCTGGCCTTCTTCCATACGTATCAGATTCCAGGCACACCCATATCCCTAAGACCCTAGCAGCAGGGAGCTCTGCCTCATATGTGGGACCTCACCCCAAAACCTCTAGCTTTTATTCTATAGCCTCACCCCACCCCCATTCTTACTAATCATCTAGACTCTAGTCCCCATAGTCTGCTCAACCCAAAGGTCCAAACCCCTGTTCTATCCCAATCTCTCTCTCCTCTACTGCCAGTCCGCCCCCTCCCAGTCTCTCTCTTACACAGATCTCCAGTCTCTTCCTGTTGCCTCTGGACCTCCAGTTTCTCTCCAGGTGCGATGGTCCCGCATTATTCTTCCAGTTCTCCCAAATTCTTGAGCTCATTATCCTTCTGTCCCTCTGCTGATCTCTTGTTTAGTGTGTTGCTCCAGGTTGCCTACCTCTCTCAGTCTGCTCAGCCCTTCAATTTCAATAGGTCTCTATCTTTGTTCTATGGTATTTCTGTGACCATGCCTTTCCTAAATATCTGCTTGTACTTTGGGTTTGGGGGAGCAGGCTCAGAGGACAGGGCTGGAGTGTCTATGACCTCCACCTCTGCCTGTGTTCTCAGGCATGGCATGGGATGGACTCAAGTCCAAGGGCTGAAATATGGAGAATGTTGCCCAAAATATGAGGTGGGTAGGGATCATGAGGTGAGACACTGGCATTTGTAACTTATAACTCCCTCATCTCTGCTGTCCTGGTGGTGACTGAGACAGTCCGCTGGGTTTGGAGATGGAGAGAGGGATAAATTGCAAGCTAATGCCCTTCACCTGTGGTGAGGGATGGGTGAGTCTGGGGTGTATGTGCTTGTGTGAGTGTCCCTGAGTATATAGCATATGTTGGGTGTGCCTTTTGTGTAATCACATGTGTTGTGCTATGTATAATCTCACATCATTTGAGTGAAATTCTTCAAAGGGAGATTACAGTAGATTATGAGTCTGTGGTGTTACATGCTATGTGCAGCTAAAGAGGCAGGATTGTGGGTAGGAGTTGTAGCACAGCGAGTGACTCGTGTGTGTGCATGTGGTTGTGTATGTCATGGCAGTGTGATGATGATGTTGTAGGGACGGACGGCTTTCATGCTGAAGACTGAATATGGGACTGTGGATGCTATTTGGCTGCAGCATGTAGCCAGGAAGAGTCCTCGTATGGTCCTGTTGGTTTTGAACGGATGTCTTGGGAGAGAGGAGTGGAGGAGGTTTGTGTCTGGGTGTGCTTGCAGCCTCCTTGGTAGCTTAGGGTCACTATGGTACATCCTGGGTTTGCTTGGGGACAGTATTTGGACCCGTGTGCTAGCATCTGCATGTCATTTGTCTGTGGTGACTGTTCCTGCCACTCTGGACAAGAAAGGGTGCAGCCAAGACCAAGGGTCTGGTTAACCAAGGAGCTTGTTGACCAGGTTGGAGGGTGGGCAGAAGGAGGCTGAGGGGATTTTGTGTGTCTACAAATGGGTGATATTTTGGTGTGACATTAAGCATGCAAATTATGCAGACTATGTCTACAATGTGCTTTTATGCCTGAGGGATGTGTGGGGTGTGTGTGTTTGTGTGTGCATGTGTGTGTAATTTAATTGGGTACATACATCTGTGGCTAGGGAGGTGAGTGTGAGATGTATGAGGTGCACAGTGGGAGATGGAGTCTGAATGTGGTGTGAAGTGTGGGTGTGTGTGAGCCATGTGACTTTTCAGTGTGAGGTGAGGGTTCTGTGATCTTTTCTCCCTGTGAGCCATTTGCATGTGATGAGCAAAGTGTGAGGCATGTACAGTGAGTTAGGATGACTTAGGGATACCTTGGGGCTGGGCTGAGGTCTGGGCATTTAAGTGTGTGCATAAGGTGTGTGGTGTGAGGAAAAAGATATATTATGGTTGGCCATGTGTGAATACAGCAGGTGCCCTATAAATGTTTGTGGAGTGACGTATGTGTGCAAGGAGGGCTTGGCTGCCTTCCTATCCTTGCTTTCCTCCTAATCAGGTCCCTTGAGATGCCCTCGCCTGCCCTCCCAACCCAGGCTGCCCCTACCCTTTGCCCTTCATCCTCCTCACTTTGACCAAACCCTTTGTCTTGAGTTTCCTGCTGAGCAGGCGCTGGACAGGCGGGCGGCGGGTGATGTTGTGGTCAGGGAACCTTTGTTCTTTTCCTCTTAGCTTGTCCCGTGTTTGGGGCCAGGGTTTGGAGGGTGGGGAGAGGATACTCGTGTCCGCAAGTCTACTGTGTTTACTACACCTCGGCAGAAGGGAGGGTCTAGCACTGGCCAAGAGGTTGGGTGATGTCTGTAGAGGTGCCTCTCTATGCCAGAGCAGTCCAGGGTGGGCTAGGAGATGGATGACCAAGCCTGCCAACTGGGATGGTTTGATTGCCTTTCTGGGTCATTGTCATCTCAGTGATACTGAGCAGCCAAAGCCTCCCTTCTCCATGCTCCCCTCTTCTCCCCACTTCTCTTTATCACCAGGCTGGGAGACAACCAGAAAGACCTCAGTCTGTGCCTGCCTTTGCTCATCAAATGGAGAAATAGGCACTGTTTTCACAGAGACCATTACCAGAGAGGGTTGTGGTCAAACTTTTGGGTATCGTTTAGTCCGAAGGACCCAGGCAATAGATACTCACACCACAGTCTCCGGAGAATGCTCTGAGAAAGCCCTTCTGGGAGCTCTCAACAGGCGCTAAAGAACATTCAAGACTGCTAAAGTTGGTGGCACAGAGCCATCCCAGTTAGCCAGAAAGGGGATAGTGCTTATACTATCAGCACCTTCTAGAAGATTCTTCAAGTGAGTTGTGCGTAAGCTGAGCCTTGAAGGAATGCAAGGTGGGCATAGAATGGCAGCAGGAAAGAGATGCTACTTCTGCCCAACTGCCACCGCAGCACCGCCTGGCTTCAGGCTGCCATTGCTGGTCTCCAGCTTCTCGCTCCCTTTATCTATCCATTGTCTTTGGCTGGGTCACTGTCATAATTGTCATTGCCATCATCGTTTAGATAGTTCCTTCCAACTTCCATGGTCCTTTGATGATGTCTTGCCTAACAGCTTAACTCATGCAGTTGTCTACAAGCATTGACAGAGGCCCAACTCTGTACCATGCAGATACAGCTTAGACCATTAGTATCATTTTGTGGAATTCCTACTTTCTGTATACAGCAGCCTCCTCTTCCTGCCTGGAGTAGCTGGTCCCTCCCTCAGCAGTTCCTCAGCCTAAATTGCACTTCGGCCTATGGAGCCTTCTATGTTCACCCCATTGGGGTCTGGCTCGCTGTGTCCTGAGCTGGGTCCTGTCTCCTACTCACCATCGGGTGTCCACAACTGCAGGGGTGGCAGCCTAAGCTGTCACCTAGAGAAACCGAGGCCCTGAGTTCCTCCCCAGAACCTCATTCCTCTAACATTCCCAGAGAGGAAGAGAGAGGAGATGGCTGGGCCAGGGCTCATGGCACGTGACATGGCTGATACCACTGTCCAGCTCTCCTGGCCACCAGGCTGGGCTCTGGCCCCAGCACCATGCTGTTGTTTGGCTGGCCTCTATGCTGCCTGTGGCGGGTAAATGATTATTAATGACCCCCCTGGCAAAGAGACAGGAAATGCTTCCCAGCCACAGCTGGGGCACTCTTGCCTGCCAGCTTGCCAGCCGTGCCCGGCCTGGCCGTGGTGTGAGCGTCATGCTATGTCCGTTCTTCCCTGCCATCTTCACTCCTCTAGCCCACTCACTTCCCTGACTTCAGCCTCCAAGGAATACAGAACACGCAGAGACAAAAGCTTTCCTTTCTTTGTCCTTGGCTTCTTCCTCCGGACCTTTCATTTCTACCGTCTTCTGTGTCTCAAACAAGAAAGAAGTAATCCCTCTTCCAGGAAGCCTTCCCTGAATGTCCAGCCAGTTCCTCTGGTTACCTGCTCCCATGAGCCCCAAAACACTATGTCTCCAGCATGGAGAATTCTGTCCTTACTCTCATGGCTGCTCTGGTAGCTCTAGGACTGGACTGAATACTTTTTGTAACCTGTCTTCTTCTTCCGGAAGTCTGTAGCCCAACCTCCCAGGGTTCTCACACCCCTTGCTCTGCCTGTCCTAACCATACCTTGCATGCTGCTAGTTCTTCTTAGGTGGATGCTATGCTGATAGGAAGGTGAGTGAGAAGAGTGAGCTGGTCATCAGGTTCTCTGCACCTTCCCTGAGTCTGGGCAATACTACCTCCCCTAGCCTGTGGCAGGTAGCTCAGACTCGGGTGCCAGGGCTGAGGAGGGAGGGAACCCAGACAGAGGCTGATGCATGTGACTAAGAAAGAGCCACTGGGGTCCTCATTCAGCCTGGAGTTAGAGGAAGGCAAGCTAAGAAGCCTTCAGAAAGAAACAAATCTGAGAGCTGAGGGTTGAGCCAGAAGAACATTTTGGACAGAAAGGCGGGTGGTAACTGTGCTGGCTTGTTGGTGGCAGACAGAGGAAAGAAGGCTGGCACTCTATCAAGTCCCATGCTTCTGCTTATGGAGCTGGATCCTGGACTGACAAGGTGGGCAGGTTGAATGGATGGAAGGCCAGGGGAGAGACATTAAGAGATAGGAGGCATGGCTGCCGAGGTTGGCAGGGACCAAACAAAATGTTCATGACTTACAAACCACGTTCAGGACTTTAGATGTTTTCCAGGGAGCCAGCATGACGAGCAGGAGTTGAAAGGAGGGTCACATACAATGTCAGTCTTGTGTGATGTACGCTGCTCTCTGGAGTGGAGACTGAGGCTTGGGCTCATGGTGGAGCAGGGAGACCAGCAACAGAAGTGGAGGGGAGCACAAGGGGCTGCTTGATGGGCTGGATGGGCTCTGTGTGGCTTCTGAGAGCTCGAGAGAGGAGATCGAGACATGTGAGAGTGAAAACCTAGGCCCATTCCTCCAAGGAGCACCTGAGGAGGTCACCAGTCATGAGGCTAAAGGGTGACCTGGATTCTACTCAGGGTTGCTGTGTTCTCACCAGTATGTATGGGCAACTGGTGTTCTGCCCTGGGCAGGGTGTTCAGGACTGGAAAAATTAAAACAAGCTGCAAAATTTAGTAGAATTCAAATCCAAAAAATGTACAAGTAGAAATGTAAATTTATGAAAATGAGAAATGTACAAGATCCCTCTCATGTAAATTGTAAACTGCTGCTTCCCCAGACTTTAGCCCAGGCTCCTGTGAACTGTCTCTGATGTGGCCACCCCCCAGGGCCCAGCCTTCCTGTTTTGAGGAGCCTGCCCTTCCTTTCCAGCTGGTGCCTGGGGTGAAGGAAGACATTTTGCTTTTCCTGTCCCTTGCCCTGAGGGAATTAGCCCTGTGCTCCCCTGTTCACTGTTGGGACGCCTAAGGTGGGCAGTGGGGGAGACAGGCTGAGGGTACTGACAGAAAAAGTAAGGGATGAAAGTGAAAGGAGAAATGAGAGAGGTGGGAAGGCAAATGGCAGCCAACCCAGAATAAACAAAGGAGCTTCAGAATTTAAAAGTTGTCCTGTTGTCAGAAATACCAACCTATGACACGTCCAATCTTGCAATGTTGAGGCTGGGCACTGCTGGGTTCTTTGCTTTGTGGTACTCTTTTGCCATTTTCTGAGCTGTATCTTCTCACTTGTAAGACAAGGAAGTTGGAGGCCTGAAGCTCTGAGGGCTGTATGAGTACCAGCTCCAGGGAGTGGGGTGTGAAAATCTGGGCTTGTCAGCTTGGGGTCCTCACTGGGATGATGCTAGCCTTCCATGACTCTCAGCTCTCACCACAGGGCTGGGTGGGTGTGTGGTTGTGCGATTCCGACATTCTGTGACTTTAAGATGCTGGGAGCCCAAGATGCGGACATTCTGTGCATGCAGGATTCTAGAATTTGATGATTTGATGATTCAATGATGCTAAATGGGGCTGCTGGGAAGAGCTGCAGCCACCTGCCTCGTTAATGTCAATGTTCAGTTATTAAAAACATAACAAGACACAATGGAGACAGATAGCTTGGGTGGGATGGCAGCCCCACCCCCAAGTGAAGGAGGGGCGGAGTGGTGCCTTGACATCAGAGAAGATGGGAGACCCTTTTAGCCTGGGCCTTTTAGTCACATGGGCTCTCTCCTGACACAACAGACTTGGTGTGTGTTCATGTGAGGGACCTGCCACTTTCTAAGCTTGCAAGGCATGGGAGTCAGTCCCATAGCCCACTGCCTCCATCTCCCAGCCATCTTAGACTGTGACCCAAGAACACTCTTCTTCCCAGCCCTCAAGGTGTCTTCCTAGAGCTGCAGATGGTAGGAAGGAGGGGCCTACTCACCCCCTTTCTCAACAGCTGCCTGAGGGGAAAACAGGACATGAGTATTTCCTGAACAGGGGTGTGGGGATGCAGGAACCTTTGCCAGTGAGGGCTGGGAACTCAGAGCCGGCCTAGGGGATATTCTCTGCACTCCTCACAGCCTTGGCTCTTACCCTGAGGTCAGCAGGCCGACGAGCTGATGGAGCCTGGCTGAGTGTCAGGCACACTATGTAGTTTGGCACAGAACCAGCCCAGTTGTCTAGTATCTCACTGCCTTTTGAGTCCTGCTTGTGCCTCAGTACCCAGGCAAGAGTTGGAAAGGAACCTCAGTTCAAGGAGAAGATCTTTTAGAGCTCATCCTTAGTGGCCCAGCAGAAGCCTATCAAGGCTGCATGTTCAGAATTCCCCAGTCTAGTGGGCTGCCAGATCAAAACTAGTCCAGGTCACACTACCCAGCAGATCTGAAATAGAGCTCCCTGATTCTCTGGGTGTGCCTCATTGTCCCCCAACCTTTAACGCTCCCCCTGGGATCCCTGTGGGGCAGGAGTGGAGGTAGGACTCGAGTTCAAGGGCAGAGTCCCGGTCTGCCACCCTCCAGCTTTCTCCTCCTACTGGCTAGAAAGCAGGTGGAGTGGAGACAGCTGTTCCTGTCATCCACAAGGCTCCATTGTGTAACACCTCCTTCTTGGTCTCAAGAGTAGGGTCCCCTGCAGGGAACCCTCTGCAGCTGAGGCTCTCAACTCTCAGAGAGGCTTCCTGTGGCTCCCCAGCAGGGCTTTCCTCTCTCTACTCTGCCACCCCTCTGTTCCCTCATACTTTCTCATGGCCACCAGCCCCAGGCTCTCTCCCATCCCCATAGGTCTCCATTTCTGGTTGTACAGGAAAACCAAGCCTGGGAAATGTCTTAGAAGATCAAGTGGGACCTTTTTCTCCTGATGAAGATGCTGCCTCAGAGAGGGGAAGGTCCTGAATAAAGTTGCACAGTAGGCTGTGACAGAGCTCCGTGGTATGCCCCTTTTCCTCTGGGTCATGGGCACACCCTGCCTTTGGCCTCAGATGTCCAGGTCTGAGAAATGACCATGACAGACACAGCACAGAATACCTAGGAACCCGAAGCACAGCCCACTTCTCTTAGCCATACCCCACAGCCCTAAACTGCCGCCTCTCTTCTTTGCTCAGACTCCTGTCTTCTTCACTCTCTCTGGTGTCTAGATGGCCATTCCATTCGGCAAACCCTGACTCAGCTCAGGCCTCCATGCCTGGTATGGGCATCCAGACACACAGATATGTGCAAAGATATCACAAGCACGAATGAATCCCATCCCAGGTGAAAATTTGACCAGATAGGCAGTTACTCTGGTTGTTCCTGTCTTCTCTTTGCTGTAAGTCCCCACACGAGTCATGTGAAGCCCTTTAGGGTCCTGCAGATGGTCTCCACCTCACTAATTCCTTAATGAATCTGGGGCATAAGTCTCTATTCTTCTCCAGCCCCCCCCCATTTGTGAGATCTCTCCTTCCTGTCTCCAGGAGTAACTCAGCTTCCTGTGACTGGGTGGGGAGAACCATGGAGAACAGTGGGACAACCCAGAGGATAGTGGGACAATGTGGAAGAACAGAGGAGACTGCATCTTTTCAAAGCAGGCCTCACCCCACCCTGACCTCCCTCCCTATTGGGTCTCCTGATGTGCTTTAGTACTAAGGGTTTTGTGTGTCCTCTGGCAGATAGGTCAGAGAATCAGGGGCTGTGATGACCCGCGGTAGTTTTTTGGCTGAATGAATCCTGAGAGGCCAGGTTCTTAGGTTACTGGCAACACATTGGCAGATGTTCCCAGGCCATGGGGGCAGGGGATTGTGTGACCTGGCTGTGTTGGGCAAGTAGGGAAGCAGTCAGCATTACAACTGGGAGAGGGCCTGTGAATGTCCAACTGAGATTTTCTCCCCCCCCCCCCATCTAGTTCCCCATACTTGGGTCCAGTAGAGGGAATCAGAAGGGAGGACGGGATGAGGTGGACAGGAGCAGAGCTCTCTAGGGGTGGTAGAGGGTCACTTCCACTACCTGTGTTTCCGTGGGAGAGGAGGGCATTCAGGACTTTGAGGAAGAGGAGGCAAATGTTTTGTACACAAAAGAGATGGCCCTAGGGTCAGACACTTATCTCAGCCCTTGTCATTTCCTCTGCTGGACAAGGCAGGGTTAGTGGGGTCATCGCACAGAGGGAAGAGATGGACTGGAGCTAACATATGCCAGGGCCTTTAGCAGCCAGCACAGGTGAGCTCGTCATGCCCTGGGTTATAATCAGTCCTAATCAGTCGTCCTGGGAGAGGACCACTCTTAGACCATCATTCTACACACAGACACTCTGAGTGACAACTCAGGACTAGCTGCATATGTAGCAATCAGGAAACCTCACAGGACATAGGGGACATGTAAGACAACCAGACACTTGACACAGTCACTCCACAAGCTACCACACACCAGGTGCAGCTACTGTCACCTCCCCCCAAACCCTCCAAGGACTAGAGATTCCTGTAGCCATAGGCAGGTGTCCAGTGCCTGGGTATGAAGTTGGGGATGCCAGGCAGGGAACTTAGCTCTTTCCCATGCCAGACTGTGTCTCCCCCATCCTGCTGAGTGCCTGAGGCTGTTTATTTCTTTTCGGGGATGGGTGTTTCATCCCCCTCCCCCTCTCCCTACCCTGTCCCCACCACACGCTTCCAAAGCTGCCAAATCAAATCAGTCCCTGCACCCGCGCCAGGCTGGCATGGAGGCCAGCAGCTGACGGGAACGAAGCCAGGCTCAGAATATCCCACCGCCTGTCCGATGCTGGGGCATGCTTGGTGATGGGGGTGGGGAGGGGTAGGAGCCTGCAGCTGGCCCAGGACAGTGCTTGTCAGAGAAGCTGGGCTTCTTGAAGTTGCCTGGGTGGTGGACCTCTAAGAACAAGTGAGGAGGCCCCTGGTGTGTCTGTCAGGCCTGCAGCAGCACGGTTAGCAATACTCTGAGAGCAGTAAAGGTAGTGCTGGGAGAATTGGGTGGAAGTCCAGTCCATGCCCAGAGGACTCAGTACCAGGCTGTGGGTAGCTGTTAGCACACAAGACAGAATTGGGATTTTTGGTATCTCTAGACTCTGAGTGCCAAGGCCCAGCCCACTCTGGAGAGTCACTGACTACTTCAGGTGGGTGTTCTGATCCCATTTTATGGATAAGGAAACTGAGGTTTAGGAAGGACTGAGGAGGTTTCCTGGAGAGAAGCAGAAGCGGAGGGGTCTCAGGATGAGTGGAACTGTGTTCATTTCTAAGCCTGGGAGCACACTAGGCCAAAAGGCAAAATGTGTCTCTGTTCTCAGAGTTGAGAAAAAGCAGAGACAGAGGTGCCCAGGGAACAAGATGGGTGCTGTAGGGAGAGCAGCGTACAAGCAGGCAGGGCTTGCTGGGGGGGCTGATGGGAGGGCAGGCTGGGGAGAAGGGGAGAAGGCTGGGTAGGCCTCAGCCCTTGGCCTTCTTGTCTCTACAGCCAGCCAGGACTCCCTTGCACAGGCGGCAGAACCCCCAGGGAGTAGAGACGACCGACTGGAGGTGAGAGTTCAGTGGAGGGGAGAACGGGTGGGCTTTGGGGGAGGGGTACAGGACTCGGAGGCTGGGTCTGCATCCCAGGCCCACCCCCTCCAGCCTAAGGGCACACACACACACCAAGACCATTCTTCTCATCCTATGCCCATCCTGGAGGGCTGTCTGTCTTCAACTCACCTGGAAGTCGTTTTGGCTCCTCTCTGGTTCTCCACAACCTTTGGATTCTCTGCCTATTGTTGAGTTCCTCTCCCAGCTCTATTCCTGTGCTGGTCATCCCCCACCCCCCACACCCATTAGCTGCTCACTTTCAACTGTCCCCATCTTCCCTGTGACTGCCAGAGGGCCTTTCTAACACCCAAATTTGAACTGGTCATTCTACTCACAAATTCTTCGTGTTCACATCCTCTTTACCCTCTGGAGCTCTGGCCTACCACAATCTCCCTCATCCGTTCTTGCTTCACCAAACACCTGCTGCTGCTGACATCCTGAACACTTCTGGGCTCTGAAGTATCCTTCCTCTTCCAGGGTCTACTCTCCCTCCTTCCAGCCTCCATCAGCTCCAGCCCCCGCTGGCTCACGCCCCCTCCTCTGAGCTTTCCACCTGGCAGTTGAGTTCTAGGGCATTCTGTTGAGGTTTGCCCACTGTGTGTGCCATAAGGACCCTATTTTCTTCTTTCTCTATGTATGGCTGACTTGTCCCCCGCACTACGAGATCCCTAAGCCTGGTATCTCATTTGCCCCCTCCACTGATTGAAGGGCTGCCAGCTCAGTTCTGACCATGCCTTTGGAGGTACTTGAATTAACCTTCTGTGTTCAATGAGTAACAAAAATGGGGGGTAAACTGTGGGTATTGAAGATTGAAACAGAGTAGTGTGTGTATGTGTGTGTGTGTGTGTGTGCACATGCATGTGCATGCATGTGTACTATAGTTCCTGCATCTGCCAGGGTGCCCAAATAAACTGATAGCAAGAAGTTGCTGCCTGTGTCAATCCCTTTGGAGCCAAGGCTTTGGGCACATACCCTCATTCAAGTCTTAGAACAATCTAAGGACTGCTATGCTTGGGGGAAGCTAAGACTCAGAGCAGGTCCTGGGGGTGGATCAGGGTAGAGCAGGGGCTAGATGCCTCCCTGGTTATTCATTAAGATGAGAAAGAGATGTCCACCAGAGTCTGGGGCAGGGGCTCAACATGGCTTTCCTACTGCAGCATGAAGCCAAAGCTGAGAATGTCCCTTGCAGTGGGACTGGGTCCTGGTGCTAGGAGCTGGCCAAGGGAAGGGGGAAGGACTGGAGAGTTATTATTAATTTATTTATTGCCATGGCATTCCCCGTGGGTGGGAGCTCCCCCCAGAGCTGGGACAGATGGTGTTCCTGGGAGCCAGCAGTGTCTCAGCAGCCTCGGCCACCCGCCAGGAAAGACTGCATTTGTCACCAACCCAGGAAGCCACAGGGGAGGGATTTGGAGAAGCTGAGACCCTCTAGGGTTTTGGGGGCTGAAGGAGCCTGACTCTAGGTTCTGTGTCTCTGTACGCAGACTCTGTACCTTACCCAGACTCTGTACCTCACCCATTGGCCCTGCTGTCTGCACATTCACTTAAAGTGTCCCCCCCCCCTCCCCGTTCCACCACTCTCATCCTCCATGAGGCCACCCTGGATCATGCCTTTGTTCTCATCACTGTAGTCTCTCTCCCTTTCTTGTTTGAGTTCTGTTTGCCTTCTCACTCTGATTAAGGATTTTAGTCTGGGACTGTCTCAGCTCTGTTCTACTCACAGCACTCCACTCATCTCAAAGGATGGTCATCATCAACTTTGCCTTTTCGGATGACCTCCTCTGGTGTAGGTCTGTCGCTTCCTAGTGTGTGACCTTGAGTCTGTCATGTCATGACCATCTTAAGCCCGTCTTCCTCACCTGGAAGAGGAGATAGGATCTCCCAATGGACAAACTTCAGATTTGTAGAGTGCTTGCTTGGCATGAATAAGGCCCTGAGTTCTGTCCTCAGCACTGCGTAAATCAGGCTTGGATGCATAATACTTTGTCTTAAAAAAACAAAAACAACAACAACAAAATAACATAAAAGAAGGTAAGCAATAACCAAAAGCCCAAACAAACAAAAAGATCTCCCACCTTACTGGGACAGAAACACACTGTTAATTAGAATTGGTGCCCAGAGCAGCTGGGAGAAGCTGCAGGGCATGAGTGAGGACCAGGCCTCCGGCCTGTGCTACAGCAGGTTTTGGGAAGAGCTTTCTTTTTTTTTTTTGGAGACTTTACATTTATTAACTGGTGTTATACAACCTGGAATTATTGAATTCCAATAAATAAAACTTCACTTTTGAACATTTGATCTGTTACTTTTTAGCACCAAAAGATTTGGTAACTGATGCTAACTTGACTGGTTGACAACTCTTTCTTCACTGGCCATTCAGTCTGTTTAGTAACAGGTCTTTTGGTCTTCTGTCATTCTGAGGTATGGCCTACTGCCCTCCTTTCTGTACGATCTGGGCAAACCGACTGGTGATGGCAAGAGTAGTGTCAATGAAGCGATCCACACAGCTAGCGAGGCAGTTTTCAGTGCGGGAGTCTAGCCGATTACCTGGCTTCTCCACACACTTATCCCAACATAGTTCCATGAAGTGATGCACCTGCGCAGTGAATTGCGCCTTCTGCTGCTCGGCGGCCACCAGGCGTTGTAACTCCGCTTCGTCCGCTTCACCAATCTCGGCCATTGTCAGTGAGGCACTTCACTCAGGAAGAGCTTTCTTGCACAGTGATCCATAGAAATCCTTAGATCCTGAGATCCCAGATCCTTAGGGCTAAATTGTACCCCACTCCCAGAACGTGGGTGTAGTTAGGGCTAAGATGAGGCTTGTAGAGTTCTGTGGGGATGGGACAGTCTTCTGGTACTGGCTTGGCAGCAGCAACGAGAGCCATGCTGTCAGCCCCGCTCCCCACCCAGCAGGCACCAGTTCAGCATACCCTTTAGGGTTGGCTCCCTGGCCTTTGGCCAGCTGGGGGAAAGGGACCTGTCTGGCTAATTCTGGGATCCAGGCCCTGGCATCATCACTCTCAGACTCCTGTCTGACAGTTGAAGTTGGTGAACTGAGCACACTCAGCTAATACCTCTGAGCTGGGACCAGGTTGGGTTCCAGGAGCTCCAGCTGACATAAAAGCTGCAACAGGCTCTGAGGAAGAGTCAGGCAGAGGTGCCTATACTAAGCACCTCAATCACAGTCCAGCCATTGCCTCTCCATGGCTACCTTTGGAGAAACTAAAGACTACAATCCTTGGCGTGGCATTGCTCCCCAAGCCCACTGGGTTCTCTCACATCCCCTTCTTGTTCTTGAACAGTCAATGCTTCGGTCTCGTAGCTTTACTCAATCTTCAGCACACACTAGCCCTTCCAGCCCCCCACCCACCCCCATCCCACACTTGCTCATACTGACCTCCCCCAGGTTAAATGTGTGCCGTTTCCTACCCCAGGTGGGATCAATCTTCTCCCCTCCCTGGGCACTCACAGTTCTCAGTCTCCTGCATGTACCATTGGGCAACTTGTTACGCCTCACAGTTATTGGGTTGTGTATCTCCTCTCAAGTGACTGGAAACACCTGACTCTCTTTCATCACTCTTGGGTTCATTTGGGCCTGGCATACAGTGGGTGCTTAATAAAGACTCCTCACATGAAAGGGCATACCTGTGCATAGCGTTGGAGTAGTTCTAAGAAGGAGGATCAGTTGGTGGATTAGGGCAGTCATGGAGACTTCCAGGATACTTCATGGAGACGTCCTTGGAATTGTTGAAGGGCAGGGAGAGTCAAGGCTAGAGATCACCTGGGCTCTCTGTATCCATGTGGTCAACTCCTGACAGAATCAATGAAGGGTAGCAAGGAGCAGGAACAGCTAGATAGAAGAGTCTGAAACTCAGGGGAGCCCCTAGGAGGTGGGAAGGTGTGGTTCGAGAGCTACAGAGCAAGGTTGAGGCTCCAGTAGTGGACGAGAGGACCATGCACTGGTTAGCAATGGGCACAGCCGGGGGCCATTCAATTCAAGATTTCTGCTTTCCAGGAGAAAGGCTTGAGTGGGCACAGGTGGGCAATGGGGAGACCTCCACATGGCAGAGGGACACAGATCCTGGGCAAAGAGCACCGGGTGAAGCTGGAAGAGCCACAGTGGAGAACATTTTCCAGGCCTAGCTGAACCTTCCTGATCAAGCACTCCTGCTGCCAGCTGTTCCTGCTTCCTCCTGAATTCTCACATCAGTAGCAAGTGGCCTCAGCGCTGCCCTGTGGCCCCTGAGGGAGCTGCTGCCAACAAGTCGGCTATAGCATCTGGCATCCGTGGGGGCCCTGAGGCCCTGCCATCTGTCTGTGCCCACCTGTCAGGCTGCACAGGCCTGGGGCACATAGAGCCTTGGGACCAGAGAAGAGGTTTCAGCTGTCACCCTAGCCTGTCTCTCTGTCTGCCCATCCATCTGTCCACACCCCAGCTGATGAGAGAGCAGTAGAAATGGCATCACAGACAGGCCCTCCCATCAGAAAAGCATGGTCAGAAGGGAGAAGTGTCAGAGAAGATAAAAGCTGGGGTAGGGCCAAGCTGTGAGCAAGCTCAGAGAAACTCGGGCTCCTTGAGAACCCAGAGTCAACTCAGAGAAGCGACTGGGCTAGTGGAGAGAGAGCACAGCAGGCCCACAGTGGCCTTGGGACAGATGCTGGGGGCCCAGGCATGAACATGAGAGATGAATATCCTCCCTACTTGTCCTGCTTGGCCCTTGGCTGTAAACATTCAGAGAACAAGTTCCGTTTCCCGGGAAATATTTATCTCAGGCTGTGTGGGGAGCGTGTGCATTGGCCTCCTTGTGTCCTTCCTGCAGGCTGGCCCTGGGCAAGAGGTGAGGGGCCTTGGCAGCCATGAGGCACAATGTGTAGGGCCACAGGAAAAGCCAGGAAGGAGGGGGTGTACCCTGAGTTCCCTTATTGGAGCCTGACTCAGAATCATGCTGGCCTGGGAGGGAGAAACCTGTTTTCTCCAAATTCCACAGAATGACCTCTGCTCTCTCACCCTGCCTTCATCCTTTGTTAGCCCTGGCTCTGCCAGGTTCCCATCTCTAAGACATTTTGCTCCTGTCTAGTTCCCCAACTCTAAGCCTTTTCTTTCTCTTCCTTCATATTTCCAAGCTCTTAGTGGCTTCCTTACAGACGGTTTCCTCTGGGACAGCTTTTCGAACCCTTGAACCTTCTGACCTTTTGTCATCCACCCTCCTCCTCCTTCCTGTGTCATGCTTCCAGACTGAGGCTACTGGTCTTGTCCAAACTCGGTCAGACAATGTTCTCTGTAGCCTACCAGGAGTCTCATTAGGAAGCACAGGGCTAGACACTCTATCAATGGTGCCTATGTGGTACCCAGTGGGTATCTCCTGTGGCCATCTCATGGGATCAGCTCAAGCCTAGACACTTGGATAATTTGAGTATAATGAGGGGAGACAATGAAAAGCTCCATGAGCCCACACAGAGTCAGCAGGAGCCCAGAGTTTTTGCTGACTGGCTGCTGGCTGTATGTCCCACACAGGGCCCAGCCCCAACTGGACCCTGACAACAGGAAACCTCTGAAGGAGCCAACATCAGCTGAGGCCTGTGGGTACAACAACAGGAAACAGTGCTGACATGAGACAGCACCTCTGTGACTATGCCCGGCAAAGAGGGGGGTGTGGGTGCTGCTTTGGGTGACACTAAGACATTGATTGTAGGACCATGGTGTTCTAAGGGGTGTGTAACATGGGGCCTGTGACTCGTGATTCTACTGAGTATGTGATAGTGATCATGGGGTAGTGTGCAGAGGGTGAGTGAGTCACTGAACACTGGTTATGTGATCCTCTGAGATACTAAGTGTCTGAGACAGTGGGTACATTGTTGGTGACCCTGAGGGTAATGACGGGTGCATAACAGGTGTGACGTCGTGAGAATCAGATACCTAAACATGCGGAAATGACACTGCGTGGTAACAGGTGTGGTCCTGAGCTTGTGGCTCGAGTGTCTTGACATTGAACTGCGAGGCCCAGTGTGTGCCCCAAGGGCATGATACAGTAAAGCTAAGTGTGTGAATGAGAGTGTGACATGAAGTGACACTGAGTGTGTGAAAATGGTTATGACGCATGCAGCCCTCGGCCTGACACTGCACATGTGATGTATAATGGTCATGACAAAGTGAAATGTGAACACACAACACTGAGCATGACAGTGCTGTGGGAAGACAACGATGACTTGGGACAGGGAAATAACACAGTACGAAAGACAGTTGACTCTGAGTGGCACAGTGGGGAGATAGGCAGACCCGTTGGAGGCTCCTGAGAACGGAACAAGCCTTTGAGAGGGCTGGAGGTTGAAATGATTGAATTTGTTGATGACTTCAAAGGTGAGAAAGAAGGAAGAGATAGTGCCATCATGTAGGCATGAGAGGCTAATAAGAGCCCCTGAAGTGGGCTGGCAGGACAGCTTAGCTAGTGAAGTGCTTTTCCAGTATGAGGATCTACATTTTATCCTCCCACATGAAAAACAAAACAAAAAACCACATGTACAGCAGCCTGAATCTGTAGACCTAGTCCTGGGGAGAAAAGAGACAGGAGAACCCCTGGGGCTTGCTGACCAGACAGCCAGGCAGAATGAGGTCCATATTCACTAAGAGACCCTGTCGAAAAAGCTAATGTGGAGAATAGTTGATGAAGACACCTGAGGTTAACCTCTGGCTTCCACACACATTTGCACACATATCAACATGAACACACATACACACACACACACACACACACAACTGTCTCAGGGACTGACAAGTGGGGCTACAAGCCAAGGCAGCATGAGATCTGAATGCAGACATGAGCACCGACATTCAGCTATGCGGAGAAGAGACAGGGTTGCTAGACAGAGTGTAGAGTCAAAGAAGATGAAACATTTTATTGTGGAACTTTTAATTTAATTTTTTAAGCATTTATTTATTTATTATGTATACAGTATTTGCTTTACATATATGCCCAGGCAGATCTCAATGTAGATGGCTGTGAGCCACCATGTGGTTGCTGGGAATTGAACTCAGGACCTTGGGAAGAACAGCCAGTGCTCTTAATCTCTGAGCCACCTCTCCAGCCCTAATTTAATTTTTTTTGAGACAGGATCTTATTATGTAGCCCTGGCTAGCCTGGAACTCACTATGTAGACCAGGCTGGCCTCAAATTTACATAGATCTGCCTGCCCCTGCCTCTGCTTCATGAGTGCTGAGATTAAGTTTATTCACTGGCCCATGATATGACTCTTTAAGCACAACACCACAAAGAAGAATACAGTGAGCTGACAAACCACCTAGATCCAACAGTTGTCAAGACTTAGTCATGTGTAATTCATATTTACTCACATTTACTGTGTAGTTCCTCTTCATTTTTGTTTTCAATTTTCTTTGGTTATGTTGAACAACTATTTAATGGTGGTAAAATACACACAGGATTGTTTCCTGTCCTTAAGTATGGTCACATTGTTTCTGAACCAAGCTCCAAACTCTTTTCAACTCCCAAACAAAATATACCTATAAAAAGCCTCCTTCCCGCCCCAGTCCCTGGCAACATCCTTCCCACTTTCTGGTCTCTAGGGGCCTCATCTAATTGGAATCACGCACTATTTGTCTTTTGAGGACTGGCTTTTTATGTCACTGAACATAGTGTCCTAGAGGTCCATCTGTGTTGGAACATGTGACAGGATTTTCTTCCTTTTATGGCCAAGTAATATTCCAGTGTACATATTTTTGCTTACCTGTTTGTCCACTAATGGTCACTCATGTCATTTCCACTGTTTAGCGATTGTAGATATTGGGCCTACGAACATGGGTGTATAAAGATCCCTTCAAGGCTTTCTATGATCTCGGATATATATCTTAATTACTCTTGTGGTATTAATCTACATTTGATTTTCATGCTTTTATTTTTTTTAAGTTTCTTAAAAAAAAATTCAATCACCTTTTATGTAGTGTGTGTGCACATGGCCTGAATGTAGAGGTCAGAAAAAAGCTTGCAGCAGTCACTTCTCTCCTTTGCCACGTGGATGCCAGGAATCAGACTCAGGGTTGGTGGCAAGTCATTGTGCAGGCGTGTTTGTTTTGAAGCAGTGTTTTGCCATTTATCCCAGAAAGTCATGCTCTTCCACCTCTGGCCCTCTGAGTAACAGGTATGCACCAGCACACTTGGCTGTGTTTTAGAAGTGACTATACTGGCCAGGCATGGTGGCCATGCTTTTAATCCCAGCACTTGGGAGGCAGAGGCAGGCGGATCTCTGTGAGTTCAAGGCCAGCCTGGTCTACAGAGTGAGTTAAGGACAGCCAGAGTTATTACACAGAGAAACCCCGTCTTGAAAATCTTCCCCCCACAAAAAAAAGAAAGAAGGAAGGAAAGAAAGAAATAAAGAAAAAGAAGTGAGTGTACTGTGTCTCCAAGTAACTGCATCATTTTCTAGTCCTACCCACAGTGTGTACCGCTTTCTGTCTCTCCACATCTTAGCCAGCCCTTGTTGTTTTCCGGATTTCTTGGACAACAGTCTTCCTAATGGGTGTGACATGGCCTCGTGCTGTGATTTTGATTTTCTTTTCTAAATGATTTGGAGATGTGGAACACCCTTCCACATGGCCATCTTCTCTGGGGAAGATGTCTACTCAAGTCCTTTGCTCATACTTTAGGTTGGATTGTTTGCTTTCTGTCGTGTTGGGTCATAGGAGTTCCTTATGTATTAAACCATCATTAGATACAAGATTTTTCAAGTGTTTCCCCCTCATTCTGTGGGTCATTTTGCTGAAATATTTCTATTTTATTTTATTTAACTTAGCAGGTTTCCTTATGGCCTCTTGACTTATACTTAGTTTTTGTTGGGTCCCCTCACTCCACCTTTCCTCTTCCTTATCTCCTTGATGCTCTCATCCTCCCTTCTACCCACTATTCCACCTGCTACTTTCAAATTTCATTTATTCCTTTATTTATTTATTTATTTATTTTGGAGGCTGAGAAGTCCTGGGTGGCATCTAGATGAAGCAGTGTGACATGGAAGCCTTAGCCAGTGCCGTGACGGGATGAGACGCTGGCCCAATGGGACGTGTGATACAGAGACTGTGAGGCATCCTGAGTGGGGGGTGACAGTCACTGTGGGACACTGTGGATGCCGGAGCGACCCTGTGTCATCGAGTATGTGAGACCCATTGTGGGAAGGTGACAGTGACTGCATCCTTGTGTGTGACACAGAGAATAGTGCCCTGCAGGGTTAGAGAGATTGAAGACGCTTCGTGAGTGATTGTGTCTGGGGTCAGTCCAGTCATACTTGCTGACCGTCGGGGGGCGATGAACATTGTAGCATAGACAAGAGAAATTCCCAGCGCGGGTGGAAATAGTATCTTTGAGCTGCTATGAGAGTCCTCCCTGCTCTGGATACTCAGGAAGGATTCGCAGGGGAGGCTGCCTCACCCTGGTAGAAGGCTTCGGAAACTGACCAAGAGCAGTGCCTTGGGTTCTGACTGAAGCTTATCATTTTACTTGTTGAGCCTCAGTTTCCTCAGGTACTACATAAGGCTGTTGGTGGGACTATAGGAAGCAGTTCCCTATGCTGGGTGAGGGTTCTGCTTCTTAGGGTGCCTTTCCTTCCATGCTGGAACTCCAAGCATTTAGCTGACAGGAGCATCCATGAGAGCACCTGTGAGAGACGTGCTCCCATGCCCTAGGTCCTCTTTTCTCTCCCTGCTCACTTTCTCCTGTCCTTGGCTCAGTGTGGTGACACTTCTGTTTGTTCCTGCATTCCTCTCTCCCAGACCCCCGCTGTACTCAGCAGCCCATGAGCCTCCAGCACAGGTTCCTGAGGCCTCATTCAATTAAGACCGATGCAATTTGCTCATGGAAAGAAAAAAAAATAGCATAATTTGGTTAATCACACCAGTAGGGGATCTGGGCCTGATGGGGAAAGCAGGGAAGGGCAGGAGGTTCATATGAACAGCTGAAGACATAGGTGTTCACTGCCTGCCCTAGGACCCTAACTACTCCTTTAGGTTTTTTTAGGAGCCAACAGGGTCCAAAGCTTGAGTCACCCCAGACCCAGATAGAAGCTGTGACCCAGGAGCTCACTCCCTGGTTTTCTTGCTTGTGTCTCCACCTGACTCTAGGGCTGTTTCTTAGTTGGGCAGTGGGATCTCAGAGCCGCCAGGCCGGGTGAGCTAAGCCCAGCTTTTCAGCTGCTGCGTCTGTACTCCTCATAGCTCCTTAGGACATTTTCCTGGAAAGGGAGGGTTTAAGGATGGGTCAAGGGGTTAGAGTCCTAGAAGGAGGCTCAGAAAGGGGTAGGTCATCCTGCAAGCTTCACTGAAATATGACATTCTAGCTCCAGAGTAGAGTCCCTCTAGTCCAAGGCTGTCCTGGAGGTAGAACAGGAAGAAAGGGACCTGCCATTTGTTTGGTATCTACAAGGCAGGTGCATCTTAACTGTGCGTTTTATCTCTTGGACAAGGACTCCAGAGGAGCTGAGTGAGTGGAATTGGGCCCCCTCTCCTCTCTAAGATTTACCTTTCTCAATTTGCCCAAAGGTGGTCTCAGGCACCTGCAGTCAGCTGAGGCAAACCTTGCCTGATTCTAGCTCTGGGGAAGGTACTATTTGCAGATCAGACCACTGAGACCAAGGAGATTTTTTTTTTGGTCTTGTTTTGTTTTTTTAAGATTTTTTGAATATGTGTGGCATGTGCTGGAGCAGAGAGGTGGGTCTTGCTCTCAGGAGGATGACAGAGGAGGAGGGTGGTCCATGTGGGGGAGATTTTGATGACCTTGGAGACACCAACACCCAGCTAGAGGCTCATTTGCTCATTCAGACCCAAGACCATGGTCTCCCAGACAGCCACACACACACAGCACATACCAGACTCACATCAACATTAATGACCTTATTCGTACCTACCTGGACATAGGTGGTGAAGGCCACCCATAAATACAAATGGCCACATGCATACAGAAGATACACAGAAACATGCACTTTGCTCTTCCACAGTCTTCCACAGAACTACAGACCACATACTTTCACACCACAGATATTTCTGTCTCATGCCCCAAGGGACATATTCAGCTATGGTCATGTGATGTTCCTTAGGGACACAACATTATGGATGGCATGTGCTTAGGTCACCAGTAAAGTGAGAGCTCCCAGCTCCCCACAGAGTAAGAAAAAAAGCCAGTTCTGATGAATGTACCCAGGGTTTCGCAATGAGAAAAGCCTCTGAATGCTGTTAAAAATCTCCTTTGAAAAATAAAATTTGTTTGGAATCACACAGAGGGTCTGAGGTTCTGGGAGGAGGGCATTGTCTTTCAGAGATCCTGGACTCACAATTACCCAGCCCTGGGGTGTGTGGAACTGTATGAGCATGTGTGTGTATGAGCACATGTATGTGCTGGCCCCAACTCCTAGGCCCTGAGGCTATGAGGAGGGAGAGTGGGAGAAATTCTGCAGAATCCGGATGTTTGTTCTCTGGCTTCTGGGCCCTCCAAAGGCAAATAAATAGCTTTGGATGCCAGCCTGCCTGCCGGGTGGGGCTGGATGAGCGTGTGAAGAGCCTGCTTCTGTCCCTGGAGCCCCACCAGCTGGGATCCTGTACATCAATGCACAGTGACGAGGTCCCGGCCAGTTTCTGCTGCTCCTCTCTCTGGGACTGCCTCTCTCAGCTGAAAAATGGAGGTAGGGAGGAGGTGAGACTGTATGAGCTTCTCTTGGAGACTGAGATAGACAATGACACTTGGGGACCTAGTACAAATGAGAAAAGGCTGGGAGGAAACATGGAGGAAGAAGTGAGGGTATAGACTCAAGACATGGGGTCCCAAAGCCTGCAAGTTCTCTCTTTCATCTCTCTGGTTCACTGGAGGATGTGCTATGTCCCTGAGGCCTAGCCCCTGCCCTGCTATGTGGGAGGAAGCAGGGAGAGAGGAGGTAGAGATGAGAGCCATGGAACAGGAATGGGGCTCCTGAAGGACCAGACCAAGGCTGAGCCTAAAAGGCTCTAAGAGAGGTTGCTGAGGTGCAGGGAATGGGCAACAAGGGTGCCAATGGGGGAGGGATAAAGTGGGTCAGGGGTAGAGAGCACCCATGGACCAAATGCCTGCATTTGAAGAGACTAGGTAGAGAAAGAAGTCAAATGGCAGTATCCTCTGATCTTTGCCCCTCTGGAGGTAGCCACAGGAACTTTGTTAACAGCTCCTCACAGCCTAGGAACCCACAGGCCGTGCTGATCTGAGGAGATAGGGCCATTCCATGGTGGGGTGACTAATGGGTCACATGTATGTTTTGTATGTTTTAGCAAAGTGCTGTACAGGGTGAGGGAGACTAGAGAGAAACACAGAGGCAGGGGCATGCCTGAGATGAACCCTGTCCAGAAGATTCCTCACCCCAGCCCCCAGTAAAGAAGGATTATTTTTAGGAACAATAAAAGTGCTCACACATTCCAGCAGGGGCAGGGAGAGGGAAAGGAGGGGCAGGAGTCAGTGCAGAGGAGGGGAGCCTCTCCTCCCCCAGTTCTCTGGCTGTGCCTTCAAGGGTTTCCCTGGGTGGGGGTCTTCCCTGGAAAGTCCTGCCTTTCCAGTCCTGTCTCCAGGGTCCCCTCCTGGCTCTCATGTGTTTCCCTGTTTCTGAATTAGTCTCTGTCCCTATATTTCTCATACTCCTATTCTCCTGGGGTTTGGGGAGCCGCTAGGTTGGGCCAAGCCAAATACAGTCACAGGAGGAAGCAGTGTGAGGCTGTGGGATCAATGTACACCAAAGAGATACACCAAGACAGACACAGAGGTCCCTCGGAAGGTACTGGGAGAGCTGGGGACAGAGTCAGGGCCAACCCCCAGGCAGGTGCCATGGGGCAGCCAGTTCTCTGCCTGGTCCCAGGAGAGCATAGCGTTAGACCCAACACCCTTGGTCAGCCCTTCCTTCCTGCCTTCTGCAGGCCATACATCACCTGTCAAACCAGTACCATTTAGTATTTGTCATCTATTGTGGGCACAGCAGGGAAGGGGAAGCTGGAAGAGTGTGAGACAAAAGACTCCACCCAGGCCTAGAGAGAGACACCCAGTCCCATTCTACATTAGAGTGGTGACCAGTCTATCCCTTGTACAAAGTAGCACTTGAGAGGCCCAAAGCCATGGTGGCGGGTGAGGGGGGGAGGGCAGCCTGCCCATGTCTCTAGGAAGAACCTGGCTAGTCTTTTTCCCTTCTCTGGCCTTCCATACACCCCATACAAAACTGGGGATCCAATACCAAGATACTTGAGGCCTATAGAATCTGGCTCTGTAGAAATTCCCAGGTGGGATAGGGTTGGGACAAGTGTCCCTATGTAGGAAGACTTCCCTAGATGGGGAGTGCTGGTGCTCACCTGCTTACTGGGGAGCCCTCCGATTCACTGGCCCTAGACTTTTTCCAACTGGGAGATGATCCTGAAGAGCAGAATGTCTCCTGGCTTGCCGAAATGCCTTGAAAATGCTATCAAAAGTTCCCAGTGAAAAGCACCTCCCATTCCTGAGGCTTTCCCTCTAGGACTCCCATCATGCTGGACTTGGGATGCCTCCACGAGATCTGCCTTTCTGCTCAGGAGTTCATAGGCCTCCAACATTTCAAGGCTCTTTGCTGGGGGCTAGGTGATGCTAAGAGCTAGAACTATGGGACAATCAGGATGCAATCCTCTTTGCCCCTAAGTTCCTGATTGGATGGGGGAGCCAGATGGGAAAGCATGGCAAGGTAAATGACATACAGTACTGTGAAGGAGCATCCATTATGTGAGGGTCCCAGGCGAGGGGACCACTCACTGCCTCTCTCACTCACTCTTGTCCAATCATTCCTTTAGCTCTCATTTCCTTCGAGGTCATTTCTTACTGACACTGGTCCAGCTTGTCACTCAGCATCCCTTTCTCCTCAGTGGGCCACTATGTCTGACTTTTGGAGGCTTCTGGACTTCCTGTGTCAAGCTCTTGATCTACATTCAAGGCCATGTGAGGGGTTGGGCCACAGATACTCAAGCTCATGGAACCCAAAGCTGGAGGCCAGCCAGTTCACCGAGGCCCTCTATCAGGACACTGATTCCCTTGGGTCCTTTCTTTCTTGTACACCCGGGGAGATAGCGTACTCAACTTCCCTGCTGCCTAGACATCTCCCCAGGCACAATTCGGAATCACCAGATGCTTTTACTAGCCTCCAGTGGCTGTCCCACTGTGCTCAGTTCATGGTGATCACAAGACAAGAAAGTTAGATGCAGGAAGCCAAGATGACTAGATGATTAGTGGCAATGAGATTGTCGTGGCATGCTTGGGAGCTGAGCATTACTGGTGAGAAAGCTGAGGGCTATGGGGACAAAGTAGTCCTACTGTGTGAAGGAGGCAGCTGAAGGTGGGGAAAGTGAGAACAAACCAGAGCCTGACCTATCTCAGCATGATGCTAAATCTTCCGGGCAGCGCATCTCCTCCTCATACTCAGTTCTTGCCTCCCTCCTCTTCCCATATCCCTTATCCTTCTCATCCAGACTGGACAGGTCAGACTGAGAGAGCTAACAGACCCCTCCTTCCCTCCCAACTTCTTCTCACTGACTGACAACATGGCTTGCCCTGGATAGCTCTAAAGAGACAGTGGTAGGATCTGGGATAGAAGTTCAGCCTAGTTGGGGCATAGCGGGAGGTCTAGGAGGGACTGGCTATAGAGAAGCCAACAGTAGGGTCAAGTGCCTCCCTCAGGAGTGGGGATTCCCTCGGGAGGCGCCAGGACAGGCGCAGGTGTATTCTACAGTGCACGTGTCTCCAGTGTGGCTCCAAGGCTGGAGACGCGGCCCTGTTGGAGTAACAACTGAAGCCAGAGTCTACGAAGGGTGGTGGGCCAAGGGAGAAGAGGGCATGGTGGGCCAGAAGAAAGGGGGATATGGAGGAGAAGGAGAGAAGGAGGACAAGAGAGGCCCTTCCTGTAGTGCTGGGCTCTTGAGCTGCAGATGGCTCCTCCCACATGCCCCTTTGTCACTAACTGACCCAAGGCTACAGCTCATTCTCCCCTTTCTCACTCTTATGTCCCCCCACTCCTTTGGAATCTTTCTTACGGAGTCTCTTCATGTGGAGGCAGCATCCAGTTGTCATCTATGCTGCCCACACTGGAGCAAAGATCCACCTTCCTTCCATCCTGGTCCTTATCCCCTCTCTCGTCCCCCACTTCACCGCCTCTAAAATGGGGTGAGTGAAGGGCACCTCTCAGAGCCAGCAGCAGCAGCTAGGAATTGGGAGGCGGGTGATGCAAATTCTTGAACCTCTTGCTGAGTTAGAAACTCTGGGCGTGGGGCCAGCACTTTGTATTTCAACAGCCCTCCAGGTGACTCTGGGGCGTGCCAAAGTTTGGGAACCACTGAGGGACACCTGCAACCACAAACAGTACCTGAGAAAGGCACTTTCCTTTCCCCATAACCAGGGTTACTCAGGGCATTGACATCCAAGCTAGGTCACCTGCCATCTGAATCGCCCTGGCCTCTTTCCTTTCTTCTGCCTCTGGCCCAGCTCAACCTTGTTACGGGGAGGCCTGTGGGTGCAAGTGTTAGCACACACAGACAGCTCTTGTAATATTTCAGGTGCCAGGTCTGCTAGAGTCAGCTCTTTGGGCAGGTGGCGAGGGCGAATGGGGAGGGAAAGGAGCCACCCTGCCCTGTTCCTCTGTTTTCTGACTTGCTGGCTGGGCAGCTGTGAGGAGCCAAAGAGGGAACCTGGGGTTCCTGGGTTTGGCTTGGGTTGGGGCTTCCCTACTCTGAGTTCCAAGGAGTCCTCCTAGAGAGTTCTACTAAGGGCCCTGAGTCTTGTCTCTGGCTAGTGGCAGGCATGCGCTGAACATGGAGATGGATATACTCCCCCATTCTTCAGAAAATATTAGGATCTGTGTGTATTTCTCACCAGAACAGGAGGCTGGGACAGGTGGTGTCTGCTCCAGACTCTGGTTTCCCTTCCATAGCCACTTTCTGGAGCCTTTATTCATGGCTACACTCCTTTAGTCAGGTGCTTGCTCCCCATGTTCTCAAGATGATTTCTTGGAGATCTGGGGGAGGAGTGGGCAGGAGAGACAGGAATGGTGGGGGTGGGGAGTATGCAGGAAAAGAGGAGGGTGGGTGGAGAAGCTATCCAGGAGAAAGAGCCAGGATGTGGAGGTGGAAAAGACATGGCAAGACAGGAGAGCAGCATGTGACAGATGGACATCGGCTGGGGAATGATGGGGAGAGGCAGAGAAGCAGTCACAGGGACCAGAAAAGCCTGGAGCAGACAGGCAGAGAAGCTCCAGGGTCCTGGGGAATCGTCCTTTGGAGGAAGATATCAGATTCCAGTCTGTGAGGACAGCCCCTAACCGCAGACCAGGAGGAGACCCAGAGCCAGCAGCATTAGATGGATTTGCAGAGATGGTCCTGGGGTTTTCCTCTGGAGTTCGATGTTATTACTTTCTTGTGGGGGTCCAGGTGCCAGCAATGGGGAGAGCAGATGGCAGGTTTGTGAGATGGGAAAGAGATGGAAGGTTATGGAGGTGAAGTAAGAGAGCATCTTCTGTCAGTGACCCTTGACTCAAGGCCATCTGTCCCTGTGGGTGGCTCCAAAGGGGAGAAGACCTTCATGTAATCTTAGGCTTTATGAAAGAGTTAGAAGCAATTCAGTCTAGACCCTCTACTCTCCCCTAAACGAGCACACAAATGCTGATTTAGGCCCGGGTTTCAGAAAACTAGCAACCTCCCTGGCTTCAGAGAAACCCGGATTCCAACAGCTTCCCATTTCTTAGTACCTGGGGAGAAAGAGCTTGCCGTGGGAGTGGCGCTGTCTGCGGTGCTGATGGCAGTCTCAGCCCACAGCAGCAGGTAGAGAACATCAGGTAAGGGAGCCGCAGAGAGCAAAAAGGCTCTGTTTGCTCATCCTCCCACCGACCATCCACAAACGACCACTGATCATCCACTCATGTTCTTACCCACCCATCCACCTACCTACCTTCCATCCATTTTCCCATCTCGTCACCAGTTTGCCCATCTACACACCCATTTTCCCTTTCCCTACTATCTCCCATCTAACCACTCTATCCACTCATTCACTGATTCTCTCACTCACCTGCTCATCTACTCACATACCCACCATCTCCCCATTTTTCCATGTAATCATCCACCCATCCAACCCTCCATCCACTCACTCACCTATTTTCCTAACCACTCACCCATCCACCCATCCATCCATCCCATTTATCCATCCATCCACTATTCACCTATTTTCCAACCTACCCAGTCACCCTCATCAAATTAAACCATAAAACCACAGACCTAGATGTAGCAGAGTGGAAAGACTCTTTTACATTAGGGAGGAAATCAAGATTCAGAAGAAGAAAGGGGTGTGTTCAAGGCCACATGGAGCGTCTGTCGTCAATCTGGGACAGGGCTGGAAATCATTGCTCTTGTCTATACACCACAGGTTCTCCCCTGGGGTCTGGGAAATTGCCTGGTTGTTATGCTGATATTTACAAAGGTATTTGTTCACCAAAGCTGCAAGGACAGGAAATGTGACTACCTCCACCCACCCTGAGCCAGGGCTCTTGTGTATGTGCACACGTGTTATGCTCTCTCTCTCTCTGTGTGTGTGTGTTTGCATGCTGCTAGGTTCTTTGCCCTGTACTCATTGGATGTACGGCTGCATTTCTCTGTGTATGCATATTTGAGATGTCTACCTGCAGGTATCGGCTGAGGTGTATATGTGGCACATGGGTGCGTTGGGCAGAAATGGCCATGTTTTCCCATCTATCTTCTTTTGAGAATCCTGGGGAGCTAGCCCTGTTTGAGGCTGGCTCCCCATTGTGCCTCCATTTCAGGAATTGCCCCATTTCCCATTCACAGCTGCTCCCTCCCCCAAGGCTGCAGCTCTGTCCTGTGCCCAGGCAGGCTTTGAACCTGACTCCTCTCCCCCAGCTGGTATAATGGATGATAAGTTACCCTCAGACCCAGGAGTGGGGGTGGGGATTCACTGGTGCAAGTGGCATTTGAGCAAGCTGTAAAGGCCCCTCTGGTGGCCATGTCTGAAGTGGCCTGTTTCCCCCAGTGGTTCTACTCCTGGGCAGGTCAGATGCCAAAGTAGATGGAGAGATGGCTGGCAGGCCTAGAGCCCCAACTCCACTAGTCTGTATCCTACATACTTGGCCAAGAATGGAGAATCCCTCTTTGCTGGTGCCCCACTCTCCCCAAGTTTTCTTACCTCACCCCCGCCCCCCACTGCCATTTTCCTGCCCTTGGCCTAAAATGCCACAGAAAATTATCAATGAGAACAAAGGCCTGACAAACAGCAACCAAATGGAGTAAAGGACAGTTCAAGGTGTCCACCAATCAAAGCAAAGGGCCGCTTGAGCCCCTGGGGTGGGAAATGGGTTTTGGGTGTTGAATCTACTCAGATAGGGGTGGAAGATATGAAGGTTTGGGTGATTTCCGGCCCACCACAGATGGGTCATTGTTTTTATTTGAGCCTCAGTTTCTACATCTCTCAAATGGGGCAACAGTTATCTGAAGCCTGTGGTTCTGGAAATTTTTCTTGAGTATAAGGCTCACCCCATTGCTTTGGCTGCACTCCCCAGCTTCCCTAGCACATGTCACCAAAGTCAGACCCTCCCTGAGCTCTTCTTAGCGACCCTCCTGCCTCAGGCAGGAGTAGGTCCACATGGACACTCCCACCCAGAGCTCTGTCCTTGAAGCTACAGTCAGGAGAGTGAGTCAAGAAAATTAATTTTTTTAAAAATGATTTTCTGGGTATGGGATCTTCCCTCTGTGACCTTGAGTCTTCGTCTTGGGAGCACACAGTGGCCTGGGTCAGTGCTGTTCAAGCAGGGCATTCCTGGTCTGTGCTACCTGAGGAAGCAGTTGTTCCCATGAGAATCTAGAAGGGTCTGATATGTTGGGTATCTTTAAGATGTAGAGCTCTATGGAAGGACAGTGCTGAGGCTGTACAAGCTGTGCCTGAGGGTCACAAACAAGCAGATTTAGGAGGTGGTGTTTGGAATCAGCTGCTTCCAGTGTCCAAAGTAAAATCCTTTGGATCCCCTCCCTGGCCCTCCAGTGACCACAGAGTTCACTCCCTCTCTCTGGGGTATCTGAGTCTGTGAAGCCGGCTACAGAGAGCTTTAGGCTGAACCTCCCTGAGCTATCCAGTCTTAGCCACATGCTGGATTTGGATTCTAACTCCCACCTTGAAAGGGTCATATCACTTGGATAAATTTCATCGTGTTCTTCTTATCTGAGACACTAGGAATTGAGAATGTTTTAACCACATTACAGAAGTGAGGAATTTGTACCTTCCTATTTGGGCTAACAACTTTCTATGAATATAACTTTGATATTTTAGCATTTTAATTTTTATCAGCTATATGCACATACGGGGTCTACTAAGACCCTAAACTTGACATAATTTTCACAGGAATGTGACCCAAATAAGTCATACCTCCTCCATCCCATCGTTACTCACTTTGCTTTCTAAACATAAACCTACAGGGAAGACATTAGGAAGGACTTCCAAGGGTTGGGGAGAGGAGGACACAGCTCAGTGGATGGTGTGAGTCACCACTCTGCCTTGGCCTTGCTTCCCTGTTCCGTTACCTTTCTCTTTGATCCCCTGTGGCTCTGGCCAAGTTAATAGAGCGAGAAGAAGAGACCTTTGTTGTCTCAGTTCCGGCTCTCCAAGGACAAGGCCTGTTCCTGGGAGGGGAATACTAGGGCAATCAAGGCTGACAGACTTCCCTGCCTGTAGTGGCCTAACTCTGTTGTGCCTGCCCTTTGAGCTCAGCAGCCCCCAACCCCAACCCTTGCTGCTTCCCACCCAGCCCTAACTCAGCTGAAACTGGGATATGGCCACAATTCCTCCAGCATACGGATGCCAGAGTTATCCCTTTCCTAAAGACAGGAATTGACTTCATAACTCACTGTGAGGCCTTGGCTAGGCTTCTGGCCCATCTCCAAGCCTCAGTTTCCCCATATGCAAGGTGATGGGAGTTGGTCCGTCTTTCGCCTTAATACTGCTGGAGTCTGATGCTCGAAGCTCTAGTATCTAAGTCTTGGGCTCACCCCACAGTCCTTGGACCACCAGGCAGAAACACTCATACTCTTTCTTCTCTTCTAGGATGCTTTGCTGAGCCTGGGCGCTGTTATCGACATCGCTGGCCTGCGACAGGCTGCCAAGGATGCCCTCTCAGCCGTGCTCCCAAGAGTGGTAGGCATCTTCTGTTTCCCTCCCTCTCCACTCAGTTTTTGCTGAGCTCTGACCTGTACCTCACTCTGCTGGACCCTCATTTGGGTTTGGGAATATGTGTAGCAGGAGAGGTTGAGGGTAGATGTGAAGAAGAACTTCCTGGATATCAGGTCTTGGAGGTCCTAGAGGACTCACTCTTGATGCGTGGACCTAGTATTGGATTAAAGAAGGAGAGCAGACAGTTAGCAGTCCTTAAGCTTCTCTCTGTTCCGTTGCAACACTATGAATGGGATGGTAGGTTAAGGAAGGCAACCAAGGTCACCTGAACCCTGAGTGCCTTGTTGAGGGTGTTGTGCCTCCCTTCAGCAGCCCTTGGCACTTCTGGCTCTAATAGCCATTGCTCATTCTTTAAACAGGAAACTGATGAACCAGCTCCCGGGGGTCAACAAAGCCAGGTCACAGCTGTCCCAGAAGGAGAGATACAGGGGTCTTTGGGGAATAGGTTTTGAATCACCATGAGGATCATGGAAGTCTTTCTGGAGGAGGAAATGTCTAAACTAAGTCTCCTTGAACATCCTCTCCCTAGTCTATACACCATCAGAGGCAGCTTCAGCTTCAGGAAACATGGCCAACTTAGGATGCAGCCTTCCCAACCCACTAGAGCCTATTGTCCCTGGCTCTGAGTGATGGATGAATCTCCAGAGGCCCAGAGAGGGAGGGTACTTCACCAAGGACACACAGCATGACAGGGATGAATGGGGCTTGGCAACTATGCACCCCTATTCCCTGTCCTCAGCTCTGTCTTCCTCAAACCTCCTAGAAGTTCAGTGCCCGGGAGGAGGGCTAATGACTGAGCTTTATTGAGCGTGAAATTGGTAGGAAGTGGGTGGTGTGTTGGCGCCTAAAAATAAATCCTTTGGGAGAGGGTTGTGACTGAGACAACATCTGCCCTGGGGTGGAGGAACATCTGGATGGTGAGGGTTGGGGAAACTGGCAGGTCAGTGACTGTGAGCCTGCCCGGCAAGCCTTGAGGCTGGTGTGTGTGTGTGTGGTGGAGGAGGGGATGAATGACTGGCTTGGTGCCCAGCTAACTACAGTGTAAAGCTGAGGCTGAGATGATAGCTGAGGTCCAAGAGGCAGTGAGATGCTACTCAAGAGGCCATCAATAGACTGGGGGAGCCCAGGCTTTTGGGGAGCCTCTGTTTGACTGCAGGGAGGAGCTAGGCCCTGGGAGGTGGGGGTTGGGAGAGGAGAAGGAGAGCTGCAGCACCTGGCTTCCTCATCAGCACCCATTGTGGCAGGCAGCCCCAATGCAGATGGTGCTGATGTGTACGAAAAGCAACCCTCCTACCCAGTAAACTCAGCTAAATTTAACCAGGATGGCTGAGAGTGAGGGTGGAAGGCGTGGGCACATGGAAGTGAAGGGTGGGTCTGCCCCAGCCACCCTAAGACCGCCCACCTTTCTCTGTGGGAAGGGTGGGCTCTTGGACACAGGGTGCCCTAGTAGGCTCTGACCTTGTTTGAGCCAAAAGAAAACACAACACAAAACCCTTCCAGAACTCCTAATTGGAGGATGAGGGAGGAGGCTGGATAGAGCTGAGGGGTGACAGCTCTCTCGAAGTGGCTCTTTGTCCCTGGATTCTGGCCCAGGGGCTGGGCATGATGGCTCATACTTGTGATTCCAGCACTTGGAAGGCCAAAGCAGGACTGCCACAAGTCCTCAGCCAGTTTTAACTACACAGTGAGACTGAGACCAGCCTGAACAACATGAGAAAGCTTGTCTCAAAAACAAAAACAAAAGCATCTCAAACAAAACTCCCAATTCCAGCCTAGACCTCCATCACCGGGGCCAAGAGAGCTCTGGGCCTTCCCAGAGTCTGCTCCTACCCTCCATCTCCTGGGTCATGTGATCCTTATCTCATATTAGGACAACTGAACCCAGCTCAGTGTCACTGAAGATCATGGCAGGAGGGCCACAAGAGCAGCTGGCAGGGTTGTGGCTTCTCACAGTCTGCTGAGGACTGCATACTTACTTCTGAAGCAAGAGGCTTCAGCACTTCCTCCTGAAGAACTCCCAGCCACCCTCAGCAGAAAAGGTTCCCCAGCCTCCAGAAGAGAGTGTGGCCAACAGTCATGGGGATTGGCCAATACCTCTAAGAGTCTCCACATGGGGAGGTAGATCTTTATGGGCGAGACAATAACTCCTGCAAGGACAAGGCTTGCAACTGAGGCTGGTCAGTCCTAGGGAGGGAAGGTTGCTAAAGCGAAGACCTAACAAACTTCCAATCCGAACTTCCAACTCCCCCTGAGAAATGGTTGATGGAAATGTGAACTTGCTCAGCCTCTGCTCCCTGCTGTTTCTAAGGCCCTTCAGCCTCAGCCCACTCCTTCATACCCGTTCACTCCACTGTCAGTTCTGAAATGCTCTTTGCTCTCTGTACCACTTGGCCTACCTGTATTGGTCAGTTCCGATCCTCACTCACTGCCCAAGTGGGGCCAGTCACAGCTAAAAGACCACTTCTTCTGGGAAGCCCTCTAGGGCTCCACAGAGTACAGGCACGGTGCCCTGGCTGTAGTTTCCTGGCTTGGATCATGAGGGTGTTGGAAGGAGGGAGCACCCTAAGATAGTGTAGCCTGCATGCCATACCAAGTACGGTTTGCCAAATGCCTGAGGTTGGAACTCAAGGTGGGGGTGATTGGCTCACACCTTGGATTTGGGGGTGATCAGTAAGGAAAGCAGCAGATTTGTGGATCTCTGCCTGCCCAGAACCCTTCCCAAACCACTAAGCTCTGGCCCCCAGGGCCCTGTGGCCTTGCCATGCATGGACTAGGGCTGGGCAGCCTCTCTATAGGGTCTCACAAGTGCTTTTGGTCCTAGGAGACTGTCTACACCTACCTGCTGGATGGAGAGTCCAGGCTGGTGTGTGAGGACCCCCCTCATGAGCTGCCACAGGAAGGAAAAATCCGGTAAGTCATCTCTGCCTGTCCTCTGCCCTCTGGCACTGCCAAGAGGTCTCAGAGTTGAGACACCTTCCAAGACTGTATGGTTCACCCTTCAACTTCAGTCTTCCTGCCAGGGTGGGTCCCCAGGTCAGAAGATAGAAGTAATATCTCCTCCTATGCTGGGGAAGTGTGGGGCAGATTCTCTCTTCATAGAGTCTTTCATAAGGGTTTTTTGCATTTGTTTTGTTTTTTATATAAAATCTCACAGTGTAGCCCAGGCTGGTTTTGAACTTGCAGTGATCCTCCTGCATCAGCCTCCTAAGTGCTGGGATTACAGATGGGATCCATCATATCCAACTTCCATAGAGTTCTTCTGGATTGTTGGGGCTGCTCATCTCTCAGTTCCAACCCCAGCATGCCATGAGCATCACCCGTGAGGCTTGGTCTTAGAATCCCAGTATGCCTGGGCTGCAGGAATGCGTAGTGACAGTTTCCTGTACCTAAGATCAGAGAAAACGATCTGCAGAAGTTTCTGGACCGCTGCTACCTAAGTTCAAATCCCACCTTCCTGTGTACCAGCTGTGTAACCTTATGAAAATTAGACGTCCTCTGTTGTGTGTTTCCATTTCGCTTTACTTTTTGGTGATGTGGTGATGACAGTAGTGCCAATAGAGTTGTTGGGGGGATTAAATGATCGTGTTCATCTGCTATGGCTCTCAGAACCCAGAGCTCAACACCCTGTAGTCTCTGACACCTCTGAGCCCAAAGAGTTCAGCTGCTGCTTTTTTCCCAGTAAGGAGACATTGAGAGACATGTTCAAGACCACAAGTCAGGGGTGAGGCCAAGCTGGGCCTAAGACACAGTTCAAGGTGGAGGCGGGGAGGTGACAGTCTCTGGACCCATCCTTGTCATCTAAAGACTATGGGAGCACTGGGTCAGGAGCAGAGGTGCAGTGGGCACAGTGCGATGGAGCTGCTTCCAGAAAGTTGTGCTGCTTTGGTCCACCTACAGGTCTTTTGGGAGTGGCTAGCGCTGCCACCCTGGCCACTCTTAGACACAGAAGTCCTGGGAGAATTCTGTCTGGAGATGCCAGTCCCATAGTCCTAGGTCCCTTCTGGTCCCCGATACCCTGGGTTTTAGGATGGTGGCCCATCTCTGTGAGTTTTACTTGTGGGTAGAAGGAGCTGGCCCACCCCCATTCCAGAACCCTTCCCTGTTCTGCCACAGGTCTCTGAGAGAGGCAGATGAGGGTGACACTTTCCCCTTCAGTCTCTGCTCTGGAGGACTGCAGTGAACAAAGTCACAGTCCTCTCTAGCCTGTGTCCTATCTAGAGGTTTCTGCCTTGGACATGGTGACAATAGTGTTGTCTGCATCATCCTTTGGAGGATGAAACTCTTTCTACTTTCTAGCAATACTGGCAGTTGGACCCAGAGTCTCATGCACGCTGGGCAAGTACTCTGCTGAGCTACATCCCGCAGTCCACATTTTTATACCTTTTATTTTGTGACAAGGTCTCACTAAGTTGCCCAGGCTAGACTAGAATTCACTCTGTAACCCAAGCTAGCCTCACACTTTTTCTTCACTTGCCTCAGCTTCCTGAGTAGCTAACTAAACTACCATTAGGCCAGATCTTTGGAATATTAAAGACAAAAGAGCTGGGATGGACAGTGGTGGTGTATGCCTTTAAATTCCTGCACACAGGAGGCAAAGCCAGGCAGATTTCTGTGAGTTTGAGTCCAGCCTACTCTACAGAGTGAGTTCTAGGACAGCCAGGGCTACACAGAGAAACCTTATCTTGAAAACAAAAGCAAACAAATGAAAGTTGTAATGTTCCTTTTTCTCCACTGAGCCAGTCCCTCTCACCCAGTTTTCATCTGATATTAGCTCACCTCCTCCAGGAAGTCTCCCAGCAGTCTGGAAAGGGATTCCTTGGGGTTGGGAAGAGGTGTACTGAATGACAGGCTTGGGGGACAGGAAGGATCCTCCTGCGGAACTTGCTCTCTCTGATGCTCCAGGCCAGGCTCCCTTGGGGAGTGGTGGTACCTGTAACTTACCAGCTTGGAGGGGCTCTGACCCTCTGCATTCGTGGCCTGTTTAGCATCCTCCCCACCATGGCTGCATATCCAGTAAAGCCTTTGGGAAAGACAATTAAAAGTGAATGTTCAAATACAATTAGCTCAGGACTCTTGGAGATGGGAGGCTAACACCTACTGAAAAACCAGGGATTCCAGAAGGTAGAAAGGGCAAGAGGGTCGGGGAAGTGGCATCTCAGGGCACAGAACTTAGCACGCAGTCAGGCCAATGAGGACTAGGGGCAGAGGCTTGGGCTAGTGTCCTCCTCTAGAGTCTGTCCTGTCTGCCTACACTTGTGTCTGGTGTGTGGGGCCTGAGTGAGATTATGTCCACCGCTAGGGCTGATGGGCTCCAGGTTGGCCTGGGCCCTGTTCTCGAGTTTTCTCAGCAGAATGAAGCTTGAGACTCAGGCATGTGGAAGGCAGATAGGCCTGGATTCTAACCAAGCGGAATGCCTGGCTCCAGCTCTTCCAATGGCAGGTGCTCAGCAGTGTCCACTGATTGCTGGCTGCCCTCTACTCCCCAGCCCAAATGAAGACTAACCTTGGTTGGCCTTGAGAGAATGCTTCCTTTTGGCCTCAGTCTTTTTTTTCTGTGAAATGGGTGGAATTGGGTACAGGCTTCTGTCAAGGGTCACCATCAAGACATAGCATCTGTCTGTGAACAACTGCATGGGCAGTCGTGGGGGAGGGGTGCTCCTTCAGGAAACTGGGCTTTTGGCAGCTGCTGCCTGGCAAACATCAGCAGATGTGAATGGAGGTGGGGTCATAAAGGCAGATAAGGCTGAGGTGGTGGACAGAAAATGACTTAAGGTGGTGTTAGTGAGGGCAGGGTGGAGCTCCACCCCCACCTGTCCCACTCTGCCCAGTGTGCAGGCTCTCACGGCATGCCCAGTTTAGGACTTCAAATACGGTTTGCCTTTTGTGTCTTCCCATGCTTGCTTGTACTCTTTGCTCCTCTGAATAATCCTTCCCTGCCTATCAGTGGATCAGCAGAGACCCACTTCATGAGACATGCACAAGGGATTCCCTGCTGATAAGAAAGAGCTAATCTTCACAAAAAGGTTATGGTCAGCATGATCTCTCCAGACAGAATCTGTCCACAGAAGAATCCAGGGCTGGAAAGCAGGAGGCTTGGGCTCCAAGGCTGTGTTGCTGTGATGATGATCCCATTGCTTTCTCCCTGGGCCTCTGTTTCCCCTGTGTAAAATGACGAGGTTAGTCCAGCCCTGAATTCTACAGGCTTCAACAGGAACTCTGAACTGGAGGCTCCCACCCCAATCTCCTAGCCTGTTTCAGACCCTGACCAGACAATCCTCTTGGCATCCCAAAGCCTCAGAGTCTCTGCTGGCAAATGGAGGAAATTCAGGCTCTCCAGCTGCCCCTTGGATACCATCTATAGGGCACTTCCTCCAGGCAAACCTGGTCTCTTCTCATGCCAGAATCTGATTGCTCATCTGGTTTGTCTTGGAGGACACAGTGATTGTTTGTTCTCATTTCTTGAGTCTCATGTCCTGGCAGAGGAGAGTCAGGTGTTAGACTAGACCAGTTTGTCTTCAAAAGAGAGATGAAAGGTCAGAGAAATTAATGGTCCGTGAGAGTCCAAGGCTCAGTGAGGATGGAAGAATAGTGAAGAGATGGAGGATCAGTGAGGGGGTGGGGTTCAGTGAGGGGATGAGTTTTGATGAGAGGGTCAAGGGGACAGCCCATCATGGCAGGGAAGGGATGGCAGCAGCAACATGAAGTAGCTGGTCACCCTGCATCCACCTTCAGGAAGCAGAGAAAAGGGAATACTTCTACTCAGCTTTCTTCTTTATATTCTGTCTGAGATCCTAGCCCACAGAATGTCATACCCAAAGTTAGGATGAGTCTTCCTACACTAATTAATCCAATGTAGAAAATACCTCACATGCATGCCTCCAGGTTTGTCTCCAAGGTGATTCCAGACTCTGACAAGCTGACAATCAACATAACCTGTCACAGAGACTGACTGAGGGGTGGGGATCAGTGGAGAATGGAAACTGAGTGAGGGCATGGAAGATAAGTTACGTGGGGTTCTTTAGGTGGGCTGGGTGAGAAAGACTCAATGAGGGCCACAGTGAAAGAGGTGGGACCAGTGGGGATGAGGGATCAGTAAGAAGGGCTCAGGAGGTTGAATGGGTCAGGGAGAAGTTGGAATTTGTGGGAAGGGGCTCACTGAATGGGCCTAGTATGAGGCTTGGGTGCTCAGTTAAGGCTGAGGCTTGTAAAAGATGGTGTTCAGTGAGGGAGCAGGTAAGGGCAGGTCTCAGAGAAGGAGAAGATCAGAGGAGGATGCAGGAGCTCCGGGAGGTAGAAAGGGCCTGGACACGTGGCCCTTTCCAGACTGTTGACCTTACCAGCACACAGCTTTCCCCTCTCTTTCTCCATTAGACAAATAGTTGTTAAAGGAACGGAACTGTCATAAACTCCACGCCCGTTCCTCTCTGCCCTCCTTGCCCATCTGTCTTTCTCTTCAGTGGGGCAGGCCATGACCACCCTGGCACCAGGACTGAGTCAACATTCAGTCTGGGCAGCTGGGCTTGGGGAGTTTGAGTCCCCTGGCCCCTAGTCTTCAGCATCAGCCTGGAAGTGGCAGGGAGGTGGCGAGAAGAGGCAGGAGGCTCTGAGGGAAGGGAAGGAAGAACTCTGGAGTCTAGCCACAGTCAAGCCTCTTCCAGGTGGTAGGGAGCCCCCATCCCAGCACCCTTATTTATAGTCTGTGGGCACTTGTGGAGCATTCAGGTGGCCCACATTCTGGGAAGTATGTGTCCAAGGAAGGGGGTGCCCATGGGTGTATATGTAACATGTCCCTACCAGAGGCTGTGTGCTGTGTCAGGACCAGGGAACAGAACTCAGAGCAAAGTGCCAAAACTTCCTAAGAGATCAGGATTTAGGGAGGCTCCGGTGCTTGGTGAGGGTCTGGTTCCAATGCACTGTCTGTCTGACCTGCCTCCCCTCTTTGGTCCCTTGGGCCACTGAGACTAGATTTCCAGTATCAGATATTCTTTCTCTAGTGAGAGTTTTACATAGGTAGACAGCTTGAAGGATCTGAAATCAAACTCAACCACATCTTTTCCTGCTCAAATCCCTGTCAGAGTTTCCTCTGTCTCAGGATCAAACCCAGATTCCCAGGGCCCTGGGTTCCCTCTGGCCTTGCCTTCCACTGTCCAGCCATGCCTACTTTCTTGTGGTTGTACATTCCAGCAGTCCTATGTTCCTCTCCTTTTTGAGCCTTCATGTGTTCAGCTCCCTCTGCCTGCTCATTTAGCCTGTCTGTCTGGATGATTTCTGTGTGTCCTTCAGGACTCAGGCATGTCCTCAGGAAACCTTTTCTGAGGCCACTTCCATCCCATATCAGGGTGGACTAGGCATGCTCTTCATCCCTTTGTCATAGCTCTGGTACCTAACTCCATTGTGGATCTGTCTGTCTGTCTCTACATGATGCTCGCTGGGATCCCTGAGTCAGGTACGAGTCCTACTCATGTCAACTCCCACTTCTGGAGCTGACCCAAGAGGGCCATATAGGAGACTGCAGTGTGTACTCATGAGGCCTTTTGTCTAAGAAGTGGATTCTTGTTCAGCTAAGGTAGACTGTTAGAAACCCAGGTAGGGGGGCCAGAGGCTGGAGTAGAGTATTTCCACTGAGTCTGGGCAGTAGCTTGGGAATAGAGACCAGGGTGCAGTTGTGAGTGACACATGGGAAGCAACTCATCAATTACTGAAGGGAGCTGAGGAAAGAGGCAGCTAGGACAGTCTACAGATGGGTCACGGGGGCTATGCTGCTTCAACAGGGAAGGAGCTAGAGAAGATCCATCCAGGTTGAACTATCTTTACTGCACCTCAGGGACATCCAGGGTAGCACTGGTACCTCTAGGTGGCCTTGGGGTTTCTGGAGTCTGGAGTGAACCAGATCCAGAGACTCACTAGGCCATACTCTGGGCTGCTAGATGAGCTTTCAGAGTTTGCTGACCAGCAATGCAGGGACCATCACCCCATTGTAGCTTCCAGCATGACTCAGGCCAACTAGCAAGGTGGTGTTTAAAACTCCAAGAAACTCCAACAGGAAAGGTGGCTCCCATTGTCCTCCTGATACCCTGATTTCAAGCAGTCAGAATGGCCCAGAACTGGTGCCCATCACTTGGGAGCCTCAAAGGCTCTGGGTGTGAAGTGCAGCAGAATGGAGACATGACTGGTTTTTGTAGATTCTGTATTGATCAGAAAGGCCAGGAGGGAATGACTATGGTGTGACTCAAAATATTGTGTGACCTTGAAAGAGATAGATACTAAACCTCTTTGGTACTTGATTTCTCCAGCAGCTGTGACCTCCTGACTTGGTGACTTGCAGGTGACTCCTTCCCTTTTCCTCATCTAATCTGTGCTGTATTCCTCTAAATGACCCCGATTGCATGCTCCAGAGTTCCAGCTTCTCTTCTATCCAGGCCAGGCAGTTCTTATAAACACAATAAGTGGAAGTCGCATGAGAGATGAGGAACCCAGGGCAATTAATCATCAGGGAGTGACATTTGGTGAAAAATCGGGTGCTTAATTAAGCAGGAAGAACCAGAGGCCTGGGGGAAGATGGTGTATGTGGAGGGCAGAGAGAAACCTCTTCTTCCTACAACCAACCTCTCTTGCCTCACCGACTTATGCCAGTGCCCTGCTTGAGGCTCACACTCCACATGCCTTTGGAATTGTCCAAGCATGGTGTCTAAACCTAAATCTGGTACCAGCTGCCTGGGCTCAGAGCTTCCTTCTATTTACTAGCTATGTGACCTCAGATAGGTTAACCTGTCTGTGTTTTACCTTCTCTACTTCAAAATGCAGATGACAATAATTTTTAACCCTTTGGGATGTTAGGGATGCTGAGTCAATATATTAATGGTTAATCTTCACTGCCAGCTTGTTTGGAGTTGGAATCACCTAGAAACACTGGTGGATATATCTGTGTGGGTGTTTCCAGAGAGATTTAGCAGAGACCAAAGAGCTACTCTGAATGTGGGTATTAACATATATGTATATGTGTGTGTGTATGTATACCTATATACATATATATATATATATATATATATATATATATATATACACACAGAATATATATCCATTCTGTGTATATGAGAAGGGAGCCCCAGCATTCTTCTTTCTCTGCTCTCTGATTATGGATGCAGTGTGAACCAGGTATCTCACATTCCCACTTTAACAAACAGAGCTGCTCTCACCACCACTCCTGTCCACCACCACAATAGCTGTACCACCAAACTGTGTCCAAATAAACCCTTCCTGCTTTAAGTTGTTTTTGAAGGCTATTTTATCACAGAAAGGAAAAAAAATAATATGGAAATTGGTACCAGAAGTGAGGTCATTGCTGTTATAAACCTGACCATGTGATTTGTAGGTTTTTAGAACTGCCTTGTGGGAAGGATTGGATATTTTGGAGCTAGAGACTAGAGAAGCTCTAAAATGTTACAAAAGGATCTTAATGGACCATTCTAATCTAAGTGTAGAACACCAGAATTCTAGTAGAAATGTTATCAGTGAAGTTCTGCCTCACAAGATTTCAAATAAGAACGAGGAGTTTATTGGGAACTGGACAAGAGGGCATTTGTTTTATATCCTGCAAATGATCTGAAAACATTCAGGCTGTGGCATAGTTATTGCTCGTTGCATTTATAGAGGTTTATAATGAAAATTCAAAGCAGAAAGATGTGAAAATATGCAATTTATCAAGGAAAAATGTGAACTTTGTTAAAGTTGTAGACATAGTGGGTGCTGACAGGTGTCTACAAGTTTGAGAGATTTGCACCATTAAATAGAAACATTGTGCCTTGCACTGAGTCAATAGGAAATGTGTCTGAGGGCTAAGCCATATCTATTGAGAGCTCCAGCTTTTTAAAATGCAGATGCATTTGAAAGAAAAGTGCTTGAATTAAGCATGCCACTGAAGGAGTTTCTGGGCTCAACAACGACCAAATAGGGAATTTTTCTTTAGTTTTCCTAATGGAGCTAGCAAAGTGCACAAAGGTTACTTACTACAGCAGTGGTTGAAGTGGTCCAGACTGCCATCAGCTGATATCAGAACTTCAAAGTGTCACCTATGTTGTATCAGTTGGCACTTATAAACTATGAGTCACAGGAGCATGTAGGCTTGAACCCAGGTTCCAGAAAACCTCTGAGTTCAGGACATGCTTTTCAGAGCCTCTGCAAGGGGGCCCCACGAGGCCACTGCATGAATTCTGAAAGTGAAGGCCATGTTTCAAGGATGTTGAAGATGTGAGGAATATCCACCTAGAAAAGCACTAGGCCTGAGGTTGAGCCAGTCCAAGAAAAGGATATGGGTGCTGCAAGTGGCAGAACTGGAGGGGTGCGGCCCTCGGGTAGTACCACCAAGAGCTGCGGATCTCAAAGCACTGGCTTTGAGATCTGGTGCTTGCACTGATTCGTGTTCATCTCATTTTGGTCTGACCTCTCCTTGCTGTGCCCCTAGTCCTTCCTTTGGAATGGGAAGGCTCATTCTGTGCCACTGTATATTGGAAGTATGCGACTTGGTTTTTTATTTTACAGTGGCTTACAGTTCAGAGATTGCCTTGATCCTCAAATGGGACTTCAGATTTTGAGCATTTGAATAATGTTGGGATGGTTAGGATTTTTGAGGACTCTTGCATATAAACCATATACATTTTCCACTATGAGGTAGCCTTTGAGGACCAGAAGAAGAATGGCTTAAAGCGATGTGTTTGGGTAACAGGCAGCCTTCTGATGGCTGGTCTTCATTATCAGCTGAACTGGATATGGCACCACCTAGGAGACACACCTCTGATGTGTCCATGAGATGCTTAATTAAAGAGGGAAGGCCCATCGGGAATGTGGACTGCATCACCCCGGGCTAGGGTCCTAGGTGAATTTAAGGAAGGAACAAATGAGAAGACAAGCTGAACACCAGTTTCAGCTCTCTCTGCTTCCTGACCATGGATGCAATGGGACCAACTGCCTCACATTTCTATGGCCACACCTAGAGCTGCTCTCACTGCCACGGCTTCCCTGTCACAGTGGACTGGACCATCAAACCGTCAACCAAAATAAGCCCTTCCTTACTTGAGCTGATTTTTGTCAAAGAGTTGGCTAGAGCACCAAGAAAAATAACTCATAGGTCACCTATGTAGGTTTCCTTGTGCAATCTGACTATGAAGGTTCAGGGAATGCCCAGTGACTACAGCCAGGGTGGTTCCTGCAGAGGTAGTTTGCTCACCTAAGGTCAAGTAGCAAGAGAAGAATTTAACTTGACACCTTTAGCTGTGAGCCCTGATGTGTCTCTGCTCTGTTACCAGAGGATCTGCCCTGGGCTCTGTGCATGTCTTTCCCATGTCTATCAGCACAAGCCATGGAAGGTGAGGCTGTGGCTGCCTACACAGAGTAGAGTGGGGCAGGGTCCCACTCTCATTTTGACCTCTGTCATGTCTACCGCAAGGCAAACCATCTAGAGCAGTGGTTCTCAACCTTCCTAATGTTGCGACCCTTTAGTCCAGTTCCTCATGCTGTGGTGACCCCCAACCATAAAATTATTTTCACTGCGACTCCATAAATATAATTTTGCTACTATTTATAGATTGTAATATAAATATCTGTGTTTTCTGATGGTCTTAGGTGACTCCTGAGAAAGGTTATTTGAGCCCCCAAAGGGGTTGCAACCCACACATTGAGAACCACTAATCTAGACTCTTGCACGTGTTCAGGGTTCAGCCTGTTTGTATGCTCCAGGCTGATGGGGTTTGGGTCCAACTCCTTTTTGATCCAAAGCCTGAGAAGTGAGACTGTATTTTATTTTCAGAGAGGCTGTTATCTCTCAGAAGCGGCTGAGTTGCAACGGGCTGGGCCCCTCGGACTTACTAGGAAAGCCCTTGGCCAGGCTGGTGGCTCCGCTGGCTCCTGACACCCAAGGTAAGAGCTGGAAACTAAACAGGGATGGAAAGGCTGGGGCTCTGCTCCAAGGCCATGTCCACTTCCTACCCATCCTCATCTGTCTCCTTCTTTTGCTGTGTCTCCATCTATCCCTCCTCTAATTTTCTCTCTAACATGCTGCTAATCTCCCCAAGCTTCCATTTCCTGACTGAAAAATGGGACAACAGTACCTTTCTTGAGGGGATGTTTTTGAGACACAAATGAGATGGCATGTGTTAAGGGCCTGGTACTTACTCAGTCTCAATGATTGATGGCTGTAGTCACTATGTGCTTGTGCCTGTTGCCAGATGGCGCTGTAGCTGTTGTCATGCTCTCTGTCATTGTCTGTGTCTCTTCCTTGTCCTCTCTGTACCCTCTGTCCGCCATGTCTCTCTCTGCCTCGTGTCTCAGTCTCTCTAGGTCTCTATCCTCTGTCTCGATGTGGAAAGTGCACAAGACTGGGAGTCAGGAGACCTGACTTGCTGGGTGATGTTGGGCAAGTCACTTCCCCTTTCTGGACCTCAGCTCCCTACCTGTAGACCCAGGATGCTCAGCCTTACCTGCCTCCCTCCCTCCCAGGGTTTCTGGGAGAATCACAAGAAAGTTGTCAAGGGAGGGGTTTCCTTCTATGTAGGGGTTGTCGCTGTGGTTGTTCTTCTCACTGACTCAGGTCCACTCTCTGTCTCAGAGTGGGCTTCTGGGTCTCTTTGTGTCTTTGTCCCGCCGGTCTGTCTGCATTTTGTCTCCTTCCCTGGGTCCTTACACAGTATCTCTGGGCCTCACTGGGCCTGCAGGACCACCTCATTGCCCTCTCCCCCCCTCCCCAGTGCTGATCATACCACTGGTGGACAAGGAGGCTGGAACAGTGGCAGCTGTCATCCTGGTAAGAGCCTGCCCAAGTGGCTGGGTTGTGGGAAGGATGGGGGAGAGGAAAGCATGGCGGGGGGGGGGGTGGGGGGAGCTCTGGTTGGAGCCTGCCTCTCTGTGTGTGTGTGTGTGTGTGTATGGAGAGAGAGAGAGAGAGAGAGAGAGAGAGGGAGAGAGAGAGAGAGAGAAAGAGAGGGAGAGAGAGAGGTGAAAGTGACTTTTTGGATAGATTAGAAGCAAATGAGGGCTTGATCAGAGCCTGGGCCATCTTCACAGCCCAGTGCTGGGCCTCACCGTGGCAGGACGAAGCCATTGGTCCACAGGTAACCCAGGCTCCATCTGGACTCAGCCCTCATCAGTTTCCTCTAGGGAAACTGGATGGGTTATGGGTAGTGTCCAAGAGGACAGGGACTCTGTGAGGGGATTATGACTGACAGACACTGAAAAGGCACAGCTGGACATGAGACTGCCACCAATAGAGATACTCTGGTAGTCTGGGTATCATACGAACTGCTGGAGCTAGGGGCTTAAGGAGAGGTGGGTATCACCCCTCCTTAAGAGATGTGGAGCTGCCTGGGTGACAAGCAGAAGCCATGATGCTTCTTGAAGCTGCAAATCAGAGGGAAGAGAAGGGACCTCCATTGCAAATGGAGATGCGCGGGAACTCAAAGGGTTATTTTCCTTGGGCTCCTGGATGCCCTCTGCTGCCCCTCCTGGGGTCTCCTGGCTTCTACTTCACAGCTCCGTGGAGAGGTGGCTGAGCCTTGCCAGCAAATGTTCTATTACCCTTCTAATCTCTTTTCCCTATGGAGATGGAAGCCAAAATCCTTGTCCTGTCCCAGAAAAAGGCTTACACCCTAAGTCACAGTTACTGGTGATCTCCCAACATCAGAGTGGTGCTGCCCTGGACAAATAAATCAGGCACAGAGGGACTGTTCCAGAGCTCATTAAAAGGGAATTAAAGGTTTCCCAGGGACCTGACCTTTTTGAGCTGTGGGGCAGGCAGCAGGAGAGGAGGGGGCAGCCACCAGCTGGGATGGGGTGCCTGGCTTGACTCCCTGACTCCAGGCCCCATCGGTCTGAGGGAGGGAGCCCAGAATAGCCTCTACTGATCCCTAGTCTCAGCTTGTGTTCCTATGGTGAGGGATCTGCTGTGGACAGGACTCTCTTGTACCCTACTTCTTACCCTGTTTCTTGGGTAACCTGTCCTAGAGTGGGTGGGCTGAAGACAGGCTGGGGCAGGTGCAAAACCTGGGGTGGGAAGACAGTGGCTTCAGCTTACCTTCCCTGTGGACAGAACAGGATCTAGAGGTGCCAGGCTCTTTGCAAGCCTGTCCTCACTTTGAGACAGTGAAGACTGGGTGGGAAGGAAAGAGTTTTCCCCAAGGTGAAGACATTTGGGAAGTTGTTCATCTTAGCAACAGAATGGCTGGTATGTTCGCCTTGGCTAGTGTTAAGCCAAGAGTCTGGGCTTTAGCTTTCTGGAGAGAGGAAACCCCAGTATCATCTTAATTCAGTCAGCCACCATCTTGGTGCTGAAACAAGCCATTTCTACATCTTTGAGGTTTCAGTCTGGGGACAGGCAGGGAAACCTTCAGGCCACTACAAGCCAAATGAAATAATTTGCTGCCAGCAGGCATTCTGGAGGCAGAAGCTGGAGCAACAAGGCATGCCCCACAGTGGAAAGACCATCTGAGGGAGGCTTTGGGGTATAGGTAGAAGGTGGGAAGGCCAAGAAGGGAAAGGGCAGAGGGAACAGCATGAGCAATAGCGGGGGAGGGGGAAAGGTGGAAGAAGGTGGCACTCAGAGAGGGGTGCAGTGCGACCCCAGTGCGCTGAAGTGTGGGACTACCAAGAAGGATGTTACTTGGGGTCCAGAAGTTTCTGGCCGACATTCTCTCATCTCCTCAAATGTCCTGATAGTGAACAGCTCTTGAAGGGGGGTTGGAGCATTTCATTGTCCAATTCTCCTCCAAGCCTGAGTCTTCCCAATCAAGTAGAACCCCACTTCTTAGGATGCCATTCCCCAAGGCACACACATCTGACAGCTGCTCCTGGGTCACAGGATCTCAGAGGCAACACAGGCAGCCATGGGGTACCCAGCTGCTACCCAGTCCTGAAGGGACAGGGTGCAGAGGAAGAGGGAGGGCCACAAGTCATCAGTTTCTTCCTGATAACTCCAACTTGTATCTGGGTCTCTGCTGATAGTATCCACCATCTCTACACATGCACACACTTACGTACACACACTTACACATGCACACTTCTTTCTACTAGGTATCAAGAACTGTGTGTTATGTTCTGGAAATTCAGAAATGGCCAAGATAGATCACCAGTTCCTGCCTTCAGACCTTATAGCCTGGAGGGCCTGAAACAAATGACAAAATTGAAGGGACAATTGCAAACGCTTGCAAGCTCTAGCCAGGAGACTGGGGAGCCCTGTGAGGAGCATTGGGGTTTGATGGAGCTGCAGTCAGTGGAGGACCTGCTAGGAAATGTGCATACCAGGTGCATGGCTGTGTTCCCGAGTTCTGAGCTTTCCCAACTCAGTTCAAGGTGCCTTGATTGCAGATTCTTTGTGCTGAAAGTCTCTTACTCTGTTTTTCAGCTCTGGAATAAGTCCCTTTGAGGAGTGGGTGGCTCTTGGTCTCTTGCATATGATGCATGGCTTGTGCCTGCCTTCTCTCCTCTCGCTGTGCCTTTTAGCCTCTTGCACGAGAATAGAGTGTTCACGCCATTAGTCATGTTGAACTTGATGAGGGTGGGCCTGGTAGCCTGGCCAGGTTTTTAATTCTTTCTAAACACTGGTACCCACTGATCAACATTTCCCACTGAACCTCAGACACCCACCTTAACATTTACAAGGGTAAATGTTACCACATGCAAGTGTGTTGGGGGAGATTAACTGGTTTGTGTTACAGAATGTTGAAAATATGGGTGTGGCTCTTGGGGGTATAAATTAATGTCTTGTGTATTGTCTGAATGTGCACATGTGGATGGTGTGGGCTCTGGAGGTGTATGTGTGTGTATCTCCATGGGTGAGTAAATGCAAGAGTGTACATGTGAAGGGTCCTGAGGTTTTTCAAGTGAGTACCTGTGTGTTTTTTCTGAGCACATGCTGAGTGGGTAGACTGAGGCAGCCAGCAGTGCATGCTGGGATGAGGGACCATCGCAGTTTCTTCTTTTCCCTCAGCATTTTCAGCTCCCAGCTCTGCATCTGGGTCCAGGCCTTTGGAAAGCCAAGGAGCTGGTTTTCTCCCAACTCTAGAGAGGTCTTTTCCTGAGAGATGGGTCCAGGTAGAAGGAGCAAAAAGGGCAGGCTCCTCTACATACTAACTGTAAAAGGCCAGCACAGTTATGTGAACAATTTGCAGCTGGCCTCAGGTGCCCTCAGGCTCCTCATTTCTAGCTTAAGTTTCAACACAGACCTCAGCCCCCAGGTCTCTTTGGCTCTCATCCTGCTTCCTGTCATTTACCCTTCATCCTGAAGATGACAGCTATCAGATGTTCCTAAACCCCAAGTTCAAGGCCCTTCCCTCTGTGGCTCCATGGACTCTACTCCCTACCCCAGGACCTCATTTTCCCACACAAGACATTACCCCAGGACCTCCCACTTGACACTTAACCAGGACAGCCTCCTGTCTACAGCCCTCTTCCCCTCTCCCCTCTCTCTCCTATTCCGCCTGTACTTCCAGTGCAGAAAGCCTCCAGATCCCATCCCCTCTGAGATTCACAGCCCAGGCTGTCTGTGCACACCCAACTCCCTCAGGTAGAAGGCTCCATACCCCTCACAAGTGAACCGTCAACCCATCCTGCTCCTGGCCAGACTGTGAGCTTCTGGAGAATCTATTAGTCCCTTCTCCCCATTAGTTCCTGGCAGGGGACCCAGAGCAGAGAGACAGGCAGAGGCTGCTGGGGCAAGGGAAGCAGGATGAAGCCCCCACCCCCCTGCAAGCACAGTGGGAGTCCCACAGGTGGTGAGCAGCTTTGAGTAAGCTAAGGGAGCTGAGAAGGCAGGTAGGGAGCCACAGTGTGTCCCTAGACTGCCATCTCTCCTTCTTTCATCTCCATCTCTCCACATTTTCCTCTTCAAACACCAAAGCAGGGTTCAGGAAGAGAGATTCCCAGAGCATGAAAAGAAGGTTAAAGGGGACACAGGACACAGGGAGGACACTGGGGGTGGTGAGAAGGAAGCTAGAGAGTGAAAGTGTAGGCATGGAAGGGAGGGGGTGGGTAGAGCTGTCCTCACCCTGCCACCTTCTGCTTGGTGACTTTGGGCAAGTCCCTCACCCCTTTTGGGCCCTGGCTCATCTGTCAGGGGGAGAACTGAATCCCACAGCTGTGGAAATCACATAGAAGGCAAAAGGTACTTACTCCAGAAGCCCATTCTGTACTCTTCCCTGGCAGATGGCATGCTGGGCTTCTTTCTTTATCCCAGGTGTAAGGGCAGCTCAAACCCTACCCAGAAAGGATGGAGCTGAAGGCTGAACTCAGTTCCATAAATCCTCCAACCAGGGCCTGAAGCTTTCCATGTGTGGAAGATGGAGAATGTCTAAGGTCCCCCTTTCTGACACTGTATGCCTGGACTGTGCTATCTGTGGGACAGTTTGCTCCAGGAATGGGACAGAAACAGAAAAGTCCCACACTTTGCACCTGCCCTAGATGTCTTCCTTGGAAAGCGGCTCCCAGAGCTAGCTGCCTGGCCTGAAGGATGGGATTCCATGGAGGTCATAGTCTGTGTTGGTGGAGGCTAGTGTGTACTGGCCCTGGGACGACATGCTAGCAAAGACAGGCTGGGGGAGGTCACAGCTGGTCTATCCTCCCTTCCCTCCAGGTGCACTGTGGCCAGCTGAGTGACAGCGAGGAGTGGAACCTGCAGGCAGTGGAGAAGCATGTGAGTGGGGTAGGACCATGGTCACACAGGGTCTGCTGAGGACCTTTACCAGAGCTGGTAGGAAAATGGCCTGGCCAGAGAACTGGACAGGCCTGGCTTTTGGTTCCAGCTCCACCAACTTAAGCAAGTCATGTAACCTCTATGAGCCTTGGTTTCATGTCTGAAGATGGGGTAATGATAGCACTGACTTACCTGGGTTAGTGATGAGGCAAATGCCTCGCACTTAACTGAGGCTCTCTTCTGCCTGAGATTTCAGGAGTCTGTGACCTTACTCAGGATGGTGTTAGGCAGAAAGATCTGACCTTCTTTTAGAAGAATCTGTGAGAAAGGGTTGGAGGAGACAACTATACTTGGCTATTGATAGAGGGAGGCTCTAAGGGAAGTGGGAACTCTCAGGAGATGGAGGGCCCAACAGTTTGAATTATTTGGGACAGAACAGAGATGGGCAATGGGCACTGTGGGGCCCACAGAGGGATCCACAGAGCAAAGGATAGGAGCAGCAAGGGTGTGCTTACCACTGTGCCTGCCCCAGACTCTGGTGGCCCTGCGGAGGGTGCAGGCCCTGCAGCAGCGCAGGCCTGAAGCTGCTCAGAACACCTCAGTGGATGGCTCTGAAGATCAAAAGAATGAGAAAGGGTACGCCGACCATGACCAGAAGATCCTGCAACTGTGTGGTGAGGGCCAAACTTGGACAGGCCTTTGGGACCTTTCAGGGTCAACCCTGGAGGGGCAGGGCTGGGTCTATGGAGCAGGTGGGACCTGAGAGGTGAGGTGGACCAGAAGGCAGAATCCAGATAGTACTTGGAAAGAATACTGGTCTTCTGGGTGGTCCTGTGGGGTCTAGGAAGAGGATGGGGCAGAACCTGGAAGCAGCCCCCAACCAAGGTCAAGCCTGCTCTGATTTTTTTCTTTCCTTTTTCTATTTTATTTTATTCTTCTTTTACCCTCTCTGATTTGAGCCCCATTCTTGCAGGGGAACTCTATGACTTGGATGCCACGTCCCTGCAGCTTAAAGTCCTTCAATATGTGAGTCCTTGAGTATATTCTCTTCCAGCTCATCCTTCTCCAAAGGCCAACAGACCCTTGAACCTCTCATCTCAGTTCAGACTGGGACATCCCACCCTCTCTTCTCTTCCAAAATCCTGAAGAACCCCAGGGAGGCTAGAGGGTGGCCCAGCTCCACACTCAGCCTGGCCCCATCTGTCCCCTTGCAGCTGCAGCAGGAGACACAGGCGTCTCACTGCTGTCTCCTGCTGGTGTCAGAGGACAATCTGCAGCTTTCCTGCAAGGTAAGGGTCCAAGGCCACTGGGCGGCCAGCCTGCCAGTGGGGCAACCTGTGTCTGCCTTAACCTCCTATTAACCCATCTCCATTCCTGGGTCCTGCAGGTCATTGGAGATAAAGTCCTGGGAGAAGAGATCAGCTTTCCTGTGAGTTTCACCTCCATCCTCTGCATCGAAGCCTGAAGTCCTAGCAGGATGCTCCCCCTCCCCCCCGAATTCTTTGTAGGACTAGTCCAGATCTTGAGAGCTACTTAGAAGTATTACAGAGGCATTCTGTCTCATGATCAGGCTCTAGTAGGAACAGTCTTTTAGAGGGGAGGAAGCCTTGTGTGGGACCAGCTCTCCTCTGCTGGAGTGTTCTAGACATGGATCTATTAGATCCTCTTGAGATCAGTGAGATTCTTCGCACAGTCTGCTTACCACTCTAGTTAGCGGAAACCTTCAAGTCCACTATTGGTTTCCTGGCCCTTCCTACGTCCCTATACTCTGCTCCTCAATACCAGCTCCACCCAGTCGTTGAGCTGCTCAAAGCACTTGTTGGAACTTCCAGACCTGGAAGACAAGGATGGGTTGAGATCCCCATACAGGAAGAGCTGGGCCAACCGGATTTCTTTTCACTCTCCAGTTGACCATGGGACGCCTGGGCCAGGTGGTGGAAGACAAAAAGTGTATCCAGTTGAAGGACCTAACCTCTGTAAGCCATGGCCATGCTGAACCAGGGGAGAGGGAGGGGGAAACCCCTTGCTCGGGCTCCAGGGTCTTTGGAATGGGGTAGCCTAGAAGTGGGGAGACAAGACCCAGAGACTTTGTGGCATGTCGTCCCATCCTCATGCCATAGCTGGTTGCTGAGGGTGATGAGGGCTGAGGGAAGAGGCCACTGCCCCTCCTTACTACCCCTTGCACCTCTGCAGGATGATGTACAACAGCTACAAAACATGCTGGGCTGTGAGCTGCAGGCCATGCTATGCGTCCCTGTCATCAGTCGGGCAACCAACCAGGTGGTGGCCCTGGCTTGCGCCTTCAACAAGCTTGGAGGAGACTTGTGAGTTTTGGGGTGGGGGTGTCAATAAGGAGAGCTGAGCCACAGGTCAGGATCACAGTGTGAGAAGAGGCTACCCCAGCAGTGGTGGGCCTTGGTTAATGCAAGATTGCTGACTCTACATCATCTGTTTTTGTTTTTGTTTGCCACTGCCTCTCCATGAGACTGCATGGGTGGGTGGGGGCATCATGGAAGGGCGGGGGGACAGCCAGCTCTAGTCTTGGCAAGTCTCTAGTCCAAGGGAGGAGACTAGTCTTGATCTGAGTGACTCTAATCAGAAAAGGCAGATGTGGCTTTCATTTCAAGAAACAATGGCTAGCTCCCTTGGTGTGGTGTCATGGAAGTAGCCTGAGTTTTTAGGGAGTCTAAAGTGGGAGAGGTACTTGAGCCTGGCAGTTCCAGGCTAGCCTGGGGAACATATTTACAAGCTTGCCTCAAACAAACAGAAACAAGGTAGTGCCTAAGGTGGAACCCACATTCTGGTCTGAGGACAAGTGGAGCTTTCCCTAGGGAGCTCTCAGCCTGAAAGGGGAGGCAGGGAGTGTAGGTCCCCCTCCCCTGTTTGAAGAGAGTTCCATAAGCTGGTTGATAGGGGCTTCCTAGCAGCATGGAGGAAGGAGGAAAGTGCTGAGAAGCACACCTTCTTTCCCGGCTGGCTCCAGTGACTCCAGCCCTTTCTTCCAGGTTCACAGATGAAGATGAACATGTGATCCAACACTGCTTCCACTACACAGGCACGGTGCTCACCAGCACCTTGGCCTTCCAGAAGGAGCAGAAGCTCAAGTGTGAGTGCCAGGTGAGTGCCTGCCTTGAGCTTTCCCCGGAGCTCGGAACCGGAAGGCTAGTCCCAAGGCCTGGCTGTGCCTGTGTTAACCTGTGACAGCAGCAGTGCAGGTAGGTAACCTAGTGGCCTAGAAGTCTCTCAGAGCGAGGTCAGTAGTTCCGTAGGCTCTAGGCATTGCGTGTGATTGCCCTCTAGTGTCTAGCACGGGCACTGCTTCAACATCTGGGCAGCGAGAGGCAGCGGTGGGAGACCCACATCTGAGACCCTGTCCGTCTTCACTGGGCTATTCCACGAGACCTTTACTTAGTAGCCAAAGGTTTTCATTAGACACATCAGTGTCCGGCCCGATCAGGTAGCCCTGGGGAAGGGATGAAAACATCCTGGGGCCACTGGCACTTTATGATCTTCACTTCCTCCTTCCCAGGCTCTTCTTCAAGTGGCAAAGAACCTCTTCACTCACCTGGGTGAGTGACTGTCTCCCACACAGGCTGGGGAGGAGCCCTGAGGGCTTGCCTGGCATTCCTCAGGTCTCACGGTGCTTCTCCTTCCCCCCACCTCCAGATGACGTCTCTGTCCTGCTACAGGAGATCATCACTGAGGCCAGAAACCTCAGCAACGCGGAGATGTGAGCAGAAGTGGAATGCTGGGGGGAGGGACACTGACGCCTCAGTCCTCACCACCTCTGTGCGCTCCCTGACATCTTATCTGGCATTTCCGTCTGACTGGGCCTTTGTTTCAGCTTGGACAGCACTAGTTTTTCTTGCCATGGGTTTCTATGACACACACTAGGAACTAAAATATAGTGCAAAAAAAAAAGTAAATGGAGGAATGGCTGGAGAGTGTCTCACTTCAGGACACTCCAGGGCCTCAGAAATCGCCACTGTAGTCATATGTGGTTGGAGGGGCGTCAGGACCCCACAAACCAAGACTTCTCTCCACAGCTGCTCGGTGTTCCTGCTGGATCAGAACGAGCTGGTGGCCAAAGTGTTTGATGGTGGCGTAGTGGACGATGAGGTGAGAAGTATGGCGGTTGGCTGGGAGTACAAAAGGGGCCCTGGGGAACAAGCCACTTTTGAAGGTTGTCTATAGCCAGGCTAACTTCTTGCTTTCTACTCCATCCCTGTCTGGGCAGAGCTATGAGATCCGCATCCCTGCGGACCAGGGCATCGCCGGCCACGTGGCGACCACCGGCCAAATTCTGAACATCCCAGATGCATACGCCCACCCGCTTTTCTATCGCGGCGTAGACGACAGCACTGGCTTCCGCACGCGCAACATTCTCTGCTTCCCCATCAAGAACGAGAACCAGGGTGCCGACTCCTGACCGCCGGGGGCGGAGCCTGGAGGGGCGGGCTGGGCCGGGGCGGGACATAATGGAAAGAGATCTGGATTTCTTCAGACCCGCTAGGGTTCCGGAGCTGAAGAGATCAGGATTGCCCGAGCTTGAGTCATTACTTCTAGAGGAGTTAGAGGAAGGCAGGTCTCACTGGACCCCGTCACCAGCGGTTCCTATCTTCTCTCTCTTCCCAGAGGTCATCGGTGTGGCTGAGTTAGTGAACAAGATCAATGGGCCATGGTTCAGCAAGTTCGATGAGGACCTGGCCACAGCCTTCTCCATCTACTGCGGCATCAGCATCGCCCACGTGAGGGAGCACGACTGGGGCAGGGAGGGTCCCATTCTACTCCCCACATCATCAGAGGCTTTCTTGGCTCTGGCCTGTCCATGCTCAGGGCTCAGATCCCAGCAAGTGGGGTACATGCTGGTGGCCTCTGCTCCTTCAGCTTAAAAGCTGGGGATACACTATTTCTAGTCCTGTCCACCCAGCTTCCGAGGATCATGAAAAAGAAAGGAAAAGAAACAAAATAAAAGAAAACAAAACAACCCCACCTAGTTCTGTTGGACTGGTGGTATGGGCCTGTGATCTCAGAACTTGAGAGAAGTGGATTAGGATCAGGAGATCAAAACCTTGGCTACATAGCAAGTTGGAGGCCAGCCTGAGCTACATGAGACATTGTCTCAACAAACACATACATACAAAACCCTGTTGCTAAGATTCTGTGCCACCTCCTCCCCCCACCTCACTCCCAACTCCAAGACAATCTACTAGTGAGTGTCTTTTTGACAAATGTTGGGTCTTTCTGTCTTGCTTTTGCCAGCTCTAGCCTGCAAACCCAGCCTAGATTCCCTAGTTAATCCCTCCTTTCTGATCTTCTTCTCTAAGGGCTACCAGGTTCAGGAGACAAACGGAAGTGCCTCAGATATTAAGAAAATGGGGAAGGCCAGTGAGAGAGCAGGGATGAGAGTGGGGGTGGAGCCTGAAGATGGAGCATGGGCTGCTGTTAATGGTTTATACTAGGCCTCCAGCGGGACAGGGAGGAGAACTTCTGCAATCTGACCTCTTTGTACCAGTTCTGGGCATTCTGAGGATGTCCCAGCCTCCAACTCCAGCCTCATCCTTTTCACTTCCTCCCTCAGTCTCTCCTCTACAAAAAGGTGAATGAGGCCCAGTACCGGAGCCACCTGGCCAACGAGATGATGATGTACCACATGAAGGTGAGGCCTGCTGGGCTTCCGCGTTTCTTAGGCTCTCGGGGGCTGCCCGCCCCACCCTTCCCTGACTCCCAGAATCCTCAGCAAGCCACGCCCAGGCTGAGCTTTCCCGTTGCTGGCTCTTGAAGAGGTGAAAACAGACCCACATTATACCTGGTCTCCTGCTCTGCCTGGGGGCCTCCCCAACTTCCTCACACTCTTCTCCCGGAGCCTTATTCTCAGTCTAGTCTGGAGGCAGCCAGCAGGCTTTCACCCAGGGGAAAATTTGGGTCAGACAGCTACCCCAACCCCATATTCAGAGCGTATGCCCCACGTGGCGAATCCCTGAAGGCCGAAAACCTTGCTCAGGGATATCCCCTACCACTCTCTTGCTGCAGTGGGTCATGCATCCCTGTATGATACTAACTGTTGATATTCCAGTTCATTTCAGGCCCTGTTTCAAAAGCGTTACTTCAAGCCTTAGCTTAGAGTATATGTCCAGTGCTGTTCATTGGGACATTTCCTCTCACCTGGCTCCCAGACTTTGGGACTAGGCACAATGTAGTAGTAGAGACTGAGATTAGATACTAGAAGGCTCTAGCTGAGAGACAAACTGCTAGACTTGGTGTCTGTGAAAGGCTACCATGGGTTGGGGGAATCATGAATGGGCATTCCTTACCTTTGCTTAGAATTGGCTGTCATGGGTGTGGTCATCTGGGCATAGGCAGGAGACACAGGCATGTGGGCTGAAGTGCTGTGTTGTTGATCTGTCCAGCGACATGTAAAGAGTTGGTGTATGCTGGACAAGAGATACCCATCTGCATGGGATTTTGATGGGAAGACAGTGGAGAAGAGAGGGAAGAGGCCATCTTCTAATGCCTGGCTGGTCCCTTCTAGGTCTCTGATGATGAGTACACCAAACTCCTCCACGATGGCATCCAGCCAGTGGCTGCCATTGACTCTAACTTTGCCAACTTTACCTACACACCTCGCTCTCTGCCTGAGGACGACACTTCTATGGTGAGCTGGCCCTTCTCAGCCTAGCGGGGGGTGTGGGGTTGGAGGGCAAGGAGGGTGGAGGAAGGTAAGTGTGTAGAGGGGTTGGAGGGTAAGGGGGGTGGGGAGGAGGTGGGGTATAGGAAGTACAGATGTCAGTTAGATGTGCTTAAGAACTCCCCAGGAGCTCCAAGGGAAGGCTATTGGGGCTCCTTGAGAGATAGGCTGGGCATGCCATTTGCCATCATGGGACCATGGGACTGCTTAGGGGACAGCAGTGGTCTAGATGGTGTTCTAAAGCCACCCTAGGTGTGTGGCCTTGTGGCTTGTGACACTGTGCCTATTCTTCTAAGATTGTATGTGAGTTTGCTTTCAAGAAGTCTTAGCTCTTGGACCCCTTAAATTTCGGCTAGTTCACAGCTTGGCACATGCCTGTTCATCTACTTACGTGCCCTTGAGTTTAGGTTTAGAGTTTTAAGTTTTTCAGCATGAGGCTTCAAGAGCGGTGGAGACAGGAGCTACACCTTGATAGTGACAGTCCGTTTGATACTCCTTGTCCCTCCACAGGCCATCCTGAGCATGCTGCAAGATATGAACTTCATCAATAGCTACAAAATCGACTGTCCAACCCTGGCCCGGTGTGTGCCCAGCACTGCCTTTGGAGCAGAGCCCCAACTTCCACTTCCCATTATCGTCCAATCTCATGTCCATTGCTGCAAGCATTCTTGGGACGGGGAGGACAGGTTTTGCGAGAGCGGGGAGGGATCTGTGAGTGAGAAGCCATTCTCAGACACTGGATCACGAATACAGAAAGCAAGAAAATGTAATGGGCAGAGTCTGGAGGGCTTCCTGAAGGAGAGGCTGAGGTCCCTCTGCTGCCTTGGCTCCTCCCCCAGGTTCTGTCTGATGGTGAAGAAAGGCTACCGGGATCCACCCTACCACAACTGGATGCACGCCTTTTCTGTCTCTCACTTTTGCTACCTGCTCTACAAGAATCTGGAACTCTCCAACTACCTCGAGTAAGTGGCCACCCTTCCCACATCTCCCAGGAACGAAGCCCCTCTTGTGTGGCAGGTCCTTTACCTGGCCACTCATCCTGTCCATTTTGCTCAGGAGATGGGAATGCTGTACAGCCCCCACCTTCCACAAGGGATCCGCCCGGTCATACAGAAAGATGGACCCTATTCCCTCAGGGCTGCCACAACTCCAAAGGAGCACTGCTTTCCAGAACCTTCTGACTGGGTGCCCTGGGCACTCCATCCAGCTGTCTCTTCTCTGAAGGCACCCAGGGAGGAAGCTCTGGGTGACGGTGGTTCTCTTTTCTGCTTCCCACCTAGGGACATCGAGATCTTTGCCTTGTTTATTTCCTGCATGTGTCACGACCTGGACCACAGAGGCACAAATAACTCTTTCCAGGTGGCCTCGGTGAGAACCTGCTCTCCTCACAATGGGGGCCCTCTGCTTTGCCCTTCTCAGCCTGAGGAGAGGTGGCAGTGAGACCAGCAGCCTGGGAGAGAGGAGGCAGCAGTAACCTCAGTGGGAGGTGCTCACTCTGATCCAGGTGGGAGGGGTAATCAGAGCTTTTATGGACTTTTCCAGAAATCTGTCCTGGCTGCACTCTACAGCTCAGAGGGCTCTGTCATGGAGGTAAATTGCCATCCTGCCCAGCCCCTGTTCTGAATCCCCAAAGGCCAGAGACTTGCACACTACACTGTTCTTAAGCTCCCCAGCTAGGCCGCCTGAGTTGTGCCTCGTGGGGCTCATTTTCCTGAAACAAACACAGGCTGGGCTGAGACCAGGGCCATGCCTAGGGCCTGAGCCAGGTTTGCAAAACCAGTGTGAGCAAAGCAGCCCTGCCCCTCAAACCTGGTCCACCCCTTCAGGCCTGGGCTGGTTTTAATCCCCGCAGTTTAGTCTTAGATTGTGAGAGGCCGGGGCAGAGGGGAGGTAGAGGGTAGGGGAGCACTGGTCTGCAGTCCATCAGCCTTTTGGGTCAGGAACAAGATCTGAGACACCTGAAATTTCTATGCCTTGTGCAGATCTTGATTTAAGGGTGGGGATCACGGTTTCCAAGGTCACCTTGCCCCAGGCTGTCTCCCACAGCATCCCCCACCCCCCCAGAGGCTGCCCCTATTTGCATACCCATAGAGATATACTTGCCCACTGTCTCCCAGGAGGCCTGCTGGCAACTCTGGTACTGCCCCCTGTCCCCTGGGATGAGCCTGCTCCTCCTCTGAATGACAGTCCTTCACTATCAGGAGACAGGGCCTTGCCCTTGCCTCTTTGCTGCCTTCCCTTGTCACCAAACAAACACTTTCTGCATGAATTAGTGTCCAGGACATCAGGGAATCATTTCAGAATTTTCTTCCAACCCGTGAGGCCCTGAGTGTACCTTATCAAGTCCCTCCATGTGACAGCTGAGAGCTCTGAGTCATGGAGCTGGCTAGGAACTTCCCCAGGGATACTGAGGGGTCAAATAGAGTACTCACAAAGGGAACGGGCGCCCTAACTCCCCTTTCTACCTGCTCTGCTGAGCCTGGGGCCGGTCCCTGCTGGGCTTTCCTGCCTCTTTGGGAGCTCTGGTGAGGACCTATCTCTCCTCTCCACAGAGGCACCACTTTGCTCAAGCCATTGCCATCCTCAACACCCATGGTTGCAACATCTTTGACCACTTCTCCCGGAAGGTGATGGGGCCACGGAGGGTGTGCTTGGTGGAAGCTGGGGACTGGCTAGACAGAGGGAGCTGACCCCCTCTTGGAGTGGACAGGATATGTGCAGCAGGGACTGTGATGGCCCTTCCCTGACACTCTCCAGGACTACCAGCGCATGCTGGATTTGATGAGGGACATCATCCTGGCCACAGACCTGGCACACCACCTCCGTATCTTCAAGGACCTGCAGAAAATGGCTGAAGGTGCCACACCTTGCTGCTGGGGAGGGACGGGTGGTCTAGCGTGGAGATCTACCCACCTGAACAGCTGCAGTGGTTCTGTCTTGTCCTTAGCCAATCCCTGGCTATGGTGTCCCTTCGGGCAGACCAGGTACTGGCCTCCCAGCTTCCATCAGGTGTGCTTTGTTTCCCATGGGACACTCTAGACCCACTCACCTTGGGACAGGTTGTAGGGCCCTGGTTCTCAGGAGGGACAAGGAGCCTGGACCCTTCCACTTGACTCCATTGTCCCCCAACAGTGGGTTATGACCGAACCAACAAGCAGCATCACAGGCTCCTTCTCTGCCTCCTCATGACCTCCTGTGACCTCTCTGACCAGACAAAGGGCTGGAAAACCACCAGAAAGATTGCGGTAAGAACCGACCCTCCGACCTGAGGAAGTGTACAAGCTTCCTCTCCCAGCTCCATGTGCCCCCACAGCAGCCTGAACACCTTTCTGTGCTGAATTTAGCTTGGTTGTATTTTGGGGAGTCAGAAGCACAGACCACCTCGGGGCCATGAATGGAATGACTAAGAGCTGTGCACTGGCTTACCCGGGTCACATGACAAGTTAGCAGACAATGAGAAATGTTCAGAGCCCAGTACTTGACCATCTCCTGTCAAGCCAGTGAGTGAGGGCAGGCCCTGAGTGGGACTGAGATGTCGGGCCTCGGTTTGCCACCGTGGGAATGGGTTTTGGTGGAAAGATACCATTTGCAGGAGGTGGTGACATTGTTGCCTTCTAGGAGCTGATCTACAAAGAGTTCTTCTCCCAGGGAGACTTGGTATGTGTCAGGTGACCTCAGGATGCCCCGGGGTGGTGGTTTGTGTGGGCGGGTGGGGTGTTCCTGGCATGAGTCTTCGAGGGTTTGGGTTAGCTGGCCTTACCTGGTACCTGATGGAGGGGAAGGAGGGGGCAGCCTGATGATCTGGTGCCTGCAGGAGAAGGCCATGGGCAACAGACCAATGGAGATGATGGACCGGGAGAAAGCCTACATCCCTGAGCTGCAGATCAGCTTCATGGAGCACATCGCCATGCCAATCTACAAGTGAGCTTGCGGGCCACCACTGGGATGGCGTGGGGAGAGGTCAGGGCAGCCTGCATCTACCTCAGTGTTAGTAAGAGGACTGTCTCTTCCACTCAGACCCCAGTGGAAGGGTCTTCACACCATACCAAACCCCAGGCCATTGGTGGCATGGCCCTCATCTTTCTTGCTGTCTGTGCTCTGACCCACATCCCCTGCATCTCCAGGCTGTTACAAGACCTGTTTCCCAAGGCAGCAGAGCTGTATGAACGTGTGGCTTCCAACCGTGAGCACTGGACCAAGGTATCCCACAAGTTCACCATCCGAGGCCTCCCCAGCAACAACTCGCTGGATTTCCTGGATGAGGAATATGAGGTGCCCGATTTGGATGGCACTAGGGCTCCTGTCAATGGCTGCTGCAGCCTCGAGGCTGAGTGATCCCCTCTGGGGACCCTCTTTGCCTGGCCCTCCTTCCGCAACTCTACCAGTCTGTCTGATGCATTGGGAACTAGAGCCATGGGTCCTGGGTTCTAGGCCAGGATGTCCCCTGTGACCCGGCACATGCTACCCTTCCTGGGACTCAGCTTTCTCATCTGTAGAAGGGAAACATGATTCCCAGTCTCACACGAACTTGGCTATTTCTTCTTCAAGAGCACAGTGGTGACCAGCCGCAGTGGGTTCCGTTCTGCACCTCTGACTATCCTGTGCCCAGTCCTGCCCCAACCGCTCCACCTCTGAGCAGCGTTGGGATTCCTTCTGTGACCCCCATTATAGCTTTACTAGGTCAGTATCCTTGTTTTCCTGGAGGAATCCCTGCTCCCTGGAGACTCCAAGATCCTCATGGAAGAAGGAGAGATTGCTGAGTGAGGAGAGGGCATGAAAGAGTCACCAACTAGAAACATCCATAGGGTGAAGGTGCCCTGAGGGCACCTCTGTGCTTCTGGTAGGATTGGGATCCTTGGAAGAAGCTGACAGCCAGGTAACTCAGTGCTCTGGAGGAGGAAGTGCTCCAAGAGAAAGGATAGGAATGATGGGCAGGAAAGGTCCTCAAGCTGGGAAACAACCCCTTACACATCCTTCAGGTGATGTGACCTGAAGCAAGTTCCTTTCCCTAGCTAGGCATAGACAGCCTCTTCTCTCATTAGATTCAAGTCTCCATAGTTCTGTGGAGTCCATGAGTGGCTGTGGCATGCTCTGCCACCCTAAGGCACAGAGAGCCTAACCCTTGTTTCCTCTGAGTGTATCCCCCTTGGCCTGAACCCCTCTCCCATTCCTGCCACCAAGGAGGGGTCTGGCCTCTCCCCGCAGGGCTTCTCTCCTCTTCAAGGCCATATCCATATGTGTCCCTGGGGCTCAGGAGACTCCTCCCAGGGCTGGGCCTCTTGGATGAGTGGCCCCTGGCTTCTCTTCTGTTTTGTTCTGTGTGTGTTGTGGGTGGGGAAGGGGGCCACCTGCCTTACCTACTCTGAGTTGCCTTTAGACAGATGCGTTTTTCTAGGACTCTGTGCACCTGTTGTATGTGGTCCCGTGGGCTGAGTGCTTTGTACATGAGAATAAATCTATTTCTTTCTACCAACCCTCCCCCAGGAGGCTGTCTGTGGACCCTGTCTGTACATTAAGTGGAGGGGAACCAGCTGGCACAAGCAAGTGTCCCTAGAAACTCTCTGACCACTGAAGTGTCTACCTCTAGTGCCTAGTCCCTCTTCTGGGACACCCCTGTTTTGGGGGTGACGCCTGTCATAAACCTGTTGAGATAATTCCTGGGCCAGTTATGAGGGCTAGGAGTTGTTGGCACACAGGAGGCTCAGGTATGATATAGTGAGAGAGTGCATCAGCTGGCAGACTGTGGACTAGAGAGGAAGACCTGAAGTCAGAAGCAGCCAGGGAAAGCTGCTTGGAAGGGGTGACCCTGTGGCTCCTTCTATACCTCTGTAAGCTGGTCTGCCCTGCTCATAATGCCCATACAGCCAGACTTGGATCTCAGAGCCTCTTTAGCTGTAGGGTTGTCTGGGTAACCATCAATCCCACATCCCAGTTTCTCTGAGTGTTGTGGAAGGGGTCCCCATGTGTGTGAATCTCCACACTAGACTTGACACTGGTTTGTGGAGTTCGACCCTGCAAATGCCCAGTTGTGTGGGCATTTGTTGCTGCAAAAACAGTGAGCTCGGTGCTGGGAACTGGGAGGAGGCTCTGCTCCTCAATTTACCTAGCCCCTCCTATCCACCTTCCTGCTCACCACATCCTGAACAGCCAACAATGATCTGTGAGAAGCCTGAACATTAATCTCATTTCGTAAGTATGGATGGGTCTGGAGGAGTAGGGCTATCCCATGACAACAGCGATATTCCTGGATGCCAGTGTCACCTTTGGGAACACAGAGCCCAACTGCTGCCTCTGTTCACAGCCTGGGGGTCCAGAATCAACTGTCCAAAGGCTGGGTGGTCTCAGGATGTCCAGCCTGATCTCTGGCCTCCAGATTTAAGTTTTATGGGTTGTCTGCCCGGTCCTGCTTTGAGCTCCTCTAGGCTCTCTGTCTTCTTAGAGCCATGGGCTCTCAGGCTAGGCTGGGGGTCAGTACCCGGCCCAAGATTTGAAGGCAATGGCTAGCTTAATGACTACTGGCTAATGACACTAGGCTTGGGCAGGTAGAAGCAACTGCTCTTCTGCACATGACCCTCAGTGCTGAGCACATATCCAGAACTCTTCCGTAAGCCTTTGGACAGAAGGTAAAAAAACCTGAGTGTAAAACCAATGGGGCTTTGCTGTTGCTCCCCGCCTGCACAGGCTGTGCTATCCCTCCTTGCCATCATATTAGTTGAAAAACCTGCATATCATTTTCCGTGCAAGGAGAGCTCTGTGCAAGGGCGTGTGCTAACATGGTCTTTGTTTATGGCCTGAAGGGTCTCACAGCTGGATGAAGGCAACAGATCTTAGTCACAGGTTCCTGTGTGCTGGGTCCTGGTGTGCCAGGTGGGCTCCCAAACCTGGGAACCACAGTGGAGCTGAAGGGTGGGTGGGTGCTGTTTCTCTGCAGGTGGAGGGGCACTGTGGTAGAAGAAACTGCCACCATGAAGGCACGGAGGAAGGACAGGTGACTTGGGAAGGAGTGCAGAGACAAGGGGGATAAGGCTGACCCAGAGAGGGCCCGGAGGCCAAGCTGTGGTGCCTGCCTTGGTGGGCCAAGCTTGGACCTTGCTGGATGTGGAGTGGACCTGAGAGGTGCTGGCTTGCAGGACAGTGGAGTGTGGTTGCAGAGAGAGAGAGAGAGAGTGCTGGAAACACACTGGGAGCCGGGATCCCCATACCCCAAACTCCTAGATGTTACTCACCCACCCTTCCCCTAGTGTGGGAGGAGGAGTTCTGGAATGATGGACTGTCAGAGCAGCTGCCTAGGAAAGTCAGGGATAAAGTCTAGGACCAGGGACAAGGCTAGGTAGGGAAAGGGCTGGCTCTGCATGGAGCCTGCAGGCAGCCCTCACAAAGGTCACCTAACACTTAGCCAGCCCTTTGGCCTCTTGTAACTGTCCTGCCTTCCAGACCTAACAATTCCAGTTGGCATTCTATTTGAACATCACAAGACTCTGTGGCATAGGTGCCTCCTGGCCCATTATATAGCTGAGTGGTCCGAGCTCTGGAGAGGTACTTTGCCAAGGCTAGGCGGTGAGCTAGTCCAGCATGTCTGGTTCCTCTCCAAGACCTCTCCTTTTATAGGATAGAAGGCTACCTTGGACAGGAGCTCCATCTGCAGTTTGCGCAGTACTGTCATTGAACATGTGGGTGACAAGCAGGTGGGTTGGGCCCCAAAGACGGAGCTGGGATCAGAGGAGTGTGTGCACACACATCTTGTTACAGGACTGCAGGGGAGAGGTGGCAGTGGATAGTGTTGCTATGGCCACCAGATGGCATGGCCACTGCAGCCCACTGTTTCCAAGAGGTCAGGGATGGGTTCCTGCCTAGATAGGCCCCTCTCATGCTCAGTCACATGGCAGCATTCCCACAGCAACACACACACACACACACACACACACACACACACACACACACACACACACA
>CAJQZJ010001826.1:20000437-20057508 GCA_907164525.1 Lophiomys imhausi | reverse complement strand
ACACACACACACACACACACACACACACACACACACACACACACACAGAGAGAGAGAGAGAGAGAGCCCTGTATGCCCATCCTGTTACACACAGCCATCATCACATGCAGACCCTACACAGCCAGCACTCTAAATACAGCAGCCCCTAAGGCTCTCCTCTGAACAGGAAGGAGGTCTGAATTCTACTTGAGTGCTATCCTGTCTCTGTAGGGAGGGATCTGCCTGCTGGGTGGTCTCTCTCTGGGGCTTGAGGCAGGCAGGACCAGCTTTGTGGTCAGGTGGGGGAGAAGTTATATGACTCTGAGTGTGAAGGGTGGCAAGAGAGCACTGAAGGCAGCACTCAGGAGAGCAGTAAGTCCTTCCCATATACTTCTGAGATGGGGCAGGAGGAGCCTGGGGCTCAAGGATGGCTTGAAGTTAGGTGGGAGGACAGGCAGGGATAGGGTGAGGAGGTTGCAGACAGGCTTGAAGGACAGACTGGGAGGTGGGGAGTTGGGGAAGGCACTTGTTTGAAGCCTCAGCCCCTTCACTCATCACTGATGACCTTCTCAGTGCTCTGTCTCTGAGAAGGGTATTGGGGTGAGTGCAGGATCCTGGATGGGTGAGCCAAGGATGGTGTGAAATGGTCAAACAGGGTGACGATAATCGAGAGAGGGTGCAAATAGGCTCTTTTATGGCCATGTTGCATTGTTCTGGTGGTGGTAGGGCATGCCAGAACCAGGGAAGTGAAGGAGTAAGAGGAACTGGATCCCCAGGGAGGTCAGGGCAACCATTGCCCCAGAGGTCAAGCTCTGATCAGCAAGTGGGAAGCAAGGTTAGGAAGATGGGGGAGGTAGCATGGGTGTGGGGAGGATGAAGGGATCTCAGTGGGGGAAATCTTGCCTAACAGAAGTTCACACTTGTGAGTTTCCTCCTGAAGCACAAAACCAAGAGCTGTCACCACATAGAGGCACCTGGGCTCCTTGTTGTCCTCACAAGCCCCCCAGGGCTTTCCCTTTTCTCAGGTCAGGGTAGAAACTGGGATCCCTCACTCCTATTAGTTCTCTTGTCCTGCTGGAATGGGAGGGATGTGGGAGGGAGGACATCCCATGTCACATGGGGAGCTACCTGTGAGTGAAATCTCAGTGTAGCCAGCACAGCCAGGGTGTTCTGGAGGGAAACACCAGGATGAGTCCCTGTAGAAAGCAGAGGGCATGTTTGGAGGTTTGTGGGTCAGATGTGACAACCAATGGAATGGTGGCTTCCTGCCAGTATGGCTGCCCTTCTCAATCCCGAAGTCACCTGTGGAGAAACTTTAGAGACAAGTGGGAAGTGTGAGATTCTAGGACAGTAGCCAGAGGTGCACTGGGTATGAGGAGAGAACAATGTGAGAAGCCAGGATGGAGGAAAACATCGGCATTCTCCAGGCTGCGATCATAATTATAAAGCATAAAGCACTGGCAGTTGTGTATATTCCAGGGAGTGGCCTCCTTGGGGTGCTGCTTGGAGAGCTCCCCCACCAGGGAAGCCACAGCATCCTACTGTGACTGTGGGGTGCTGCTTGGAGTTCACTTTCACCTCTTGCTTTAAAGTCAAGACCTCAAGACACACAGGGTGTACCTGTAAGTCATCCCCAGGGTTCTTCTCTTCCAAGGGTGCCCCCAAGGCTGACACTGGCCCACAGGTCAAAAGAGTACACTGGTTAAAAGATGGAGAACCAGACAACACAGAGAGATGTGAGGCAGACCTGCTGGAACAGATGGGCCCTGCTCTAAAGTAAATGCTTTAAATTTACTTAAGGAGATAAGGGAAGATAATAGCAGCTTGACATTAGAGCAAGAAAGCATTATAAAAGAGCCAAGTAGAAGTGTCAGGCATGAAAAAAAAAAATGGTCGGAGTAGAGAAGGCAGTAAATGAAATGGCCATGGTGGATGCTGCTGGAGAGAGTAGTGAAATTTGACGTCAGCTAGACCAGCTCTTAAAAAGGCAGTGAGTGGGGAGGGGACCAGGAGCTAGTGTGCCTGTGACTATAGAGTTGTAGAAGGTGGAAGTGCGAGGATCCACATAACACACTGTTCAGACAGGGAGGAGAGAGTCAGTGGCAGAGCCAGGCTTCAGGCTTCATGCTTGCATTCCCAGAGCTTGGGAAGCCAAGGCAGGAGGATTGTGAGTTTAAGGCAAACCTAGGATACAAAATAAGTTTCCAGCTAATTTGGATGACAAATCAAGAGCTTATATTAAAAAAAATATATGAGTTTTAAAAGTGTATGCAAATATACTTTTTTTTTTTAATGGAAAGAGCTAAGATTAAGGGGGTCAGAGCATATCCATCAGGGGAGATGGAGGGAAAAACTAAACAACCAGATATATTAGTTCAGGGTTTAAGATCACTAATACAAAGAAAATTCCAGAAGCAAGAGAGAATCAGATTATCAGAATTCTCAACAGCATTCACGGCTAGTTGGAATACAAAATAGTACAGCCAAAAAGAATGGCGGCATGTTTATCCTCCACATTCACTAGGGAACAGATTATTTTCCTGCACACATGGAATATTTGAGAACTAGACCACTGAGGTAGCGACACAGCGGCCTACAAAGGATCCATAGGCCACAATGCTTTCTGAACACAAACTAATAAATGTAAACATTAGTAGGTATGATAATAAAAAAATGAATAATACATTTTTGTAGGTATGGGAGCTTAATAATAACAGCATGTTATTAAGTTTCTTGTCAGTTAAAAAATGAAGAATCTTACCTTTTTATTCTTTATACTGTCAGGTCGTTAGAATTAGTTGTAAAAACCCTTCATCGTGTTGTAAAATGGCTGAAGTGGTACTTAGTGAAATTTATATCTTTAAGGTCATTTATTGGGAAAGAAAAATAATTCAAAAAATTGAGTGAAATAAATGAGTTAATCATTCAACTCAAGAGGCCGGGCCAAAAATAGTTAAATAAATAGTGTGCAGAAAACATCAGCAGTCACAGAGAAGATTGGCAAAGCCATTGGCCTGGTTCTTTGAAAAGATTAGTAAGACTGAAAAAAAATTAGGAAGACTGATGTCTGGTAAGAATGACTAAGAAAGAGGGAGAGTGGATCTGGAGAGATGGCTCAGAAGGGGAAGACCACTAGTTGCTCCTCCAGAGAACCCAAGTTTGGCTCTCAGTATCCATGTGGGGGCTCACAACTCTAACTCGCAACTCCAGTTCCAGGGGAATATAATGCTCTCTTCTGGCTTCTTAGGGTAATGCGTTCATGTGGTGCATAGACATGTCGGGCAAAACATCCATACATATAAAATAGAAATAATTAAATCTTAGAAGAAAGAAAAATGAAAATATACTAAGTATAGGACACACCCCAGAAAATATTTATACCAAATATTGATACCAAAGGATCAAAAATCATAATAAAAGATGGTAAAAAGCAACCATAAATTTAGAACTTGGATGAGACAGAACTCTTGCTATACTTTTGATTTCGTGAAGTACATTTGTTTGTTGTTGGCCTTATTTCATGTTGGACTTAAATATTATTCAGAAAGTTTGCACTTATGCCAATATCTTGAACTCCTTTTCTTTTAAGTATTTGTAGGATTTTTTTTGTTTTGTTTTGTTTTGCATTGTCTTTCTTTTTGGAGGGGGCATGGTTGCACTATACAGCACTGGCTAGTCTCAAACTCACTGTGTAAACCAGACGAGCCTTAAACTCATAGAGATCAGCTTGCCTCTCCCTGCTGAGTGCTGGGACTAAAGATATGTGCTGCCACATAGCTTCATGTTTCCAGTTGAGTTCTTTGGTCCATTTGACGTTGGCTTTAATGCATGGTGAGACATGAGGATCTGGCTATATTTGCTGATTTCAATGTGTTGAACTATCCATTCACTTCTGGAATAAAGGCAAGTTGATTGTGATTTAAAACAAAACCTAGAAGGAGTGAATGCATTTCTAAAAGAATATACAACTCACAGAATGCATGATTCAAATAGATAAATATGCTTTAAAGGGATGAAATTATAATTTATAATGTCCTCTCAAAGCCTGTTCTGAGTGGGGGGGGGGGGGCTGGGAAATAAAAGTTCCATGAGAAGCTTTTAGCAATTAATGGTTGCCAGGGGAAGGGGAATCATTTCTTTATTGCTATATAGCCACTGGTAGGTTGCCCATGGTCCAGTAAGTAGCCTATTGCACATGCTCAACCTTAATTAAACCCAGTGAGTCTCTCTCTCTCTTTCTCTCTCTCTTTCTCTCTCTCTCTCTCTGTGTGTGTGTGTGTATCTCTCTGCCTATCTCAATGTCTCTCTCACACACACATACACACACTCTGACACATGCTGACACACACACACACACACACAGAGAGGAAGGTAGGAAGAGGACTGGCTGGGAAGATGGGGGAGTCATCAGGAGTGGGAAGGGGAGGAGAGGGGTGAATGTGACCACAGCACATTGAACATTATGAAACTGCCCAGAGGAAACAACAAAACGCTCCTATCCAGTTAGCTCTATCGATGAATTCACTACTGTTTAAAACAATGGTTAGTTTCTAATTCATAAAATCCATCCTGAAACTGGACTGTTCTTGATTTCCAAATGAGATAACCCTAATGTAAGAGATGACAATAGATATGAGCCAGAAAGAACAACAGAGGAAGCATGCACACATGGTGGTCACCTCAGTTGTGCCTATGAACTACTGCCAAAGTTCTATGTAAGATGGAGACAGAATGGAATATTTTGAAATGCATCATAATCAGATGGAAAAATTTTCCCCCAGGGATGAAAGAACATTTTCACCCCAAAAAACACAGACATGTAATTCACCATATCAATAGGACTTATTAAGAAAAATCATGATTACTTCAATCAGTACAGAAAAAAGTGTTTGATATAGATGATGCCTATTTGTGATTGAAATGGCTTCAACAAAGCAGGATTAGAAGGAAAATTGACTTGGAAAAGATAATATTTCAAAAATCTTCAGCAAACATTTGAGTCATGTTCAGTGCCAAAGCATTCTCTTTATGAAAAAAAAAAAAATAAGACAGAGATGTCCACCATCACTGTCGTGGCTGATCCTGGTCGTCAGTTTGACAAACATCTGGGAAGAAGGAACCCAAATTGAGGAGCTGTCTAGATCAGTCTGGCCTTCAATCATGTCTGAGGACCAGTGTCTTCAATAATTATTGATGTGGGAAAGGCCAGTCCACTGTGGGTGGTGCCACCCCTGGGTTGGAGGTCCTGGAATGTATTAGAAAGCTAACTGAGCACCAGAGGAAGGAAGCCAGGGAGCAGTTTTTTTCCATGGCTTCTGTTCAAGCTCCTGTCTTGAGTGCCTGCTTTGGCTCCTATCTTAGTTCCTTTTCTATTGCTGTTCTGAGGGACCACGAACTGTGGTAGGTTTAGCGTTATCATTTAATAGCATAGGGAACTAGGAATAAGGCTAGACTTTAAGATAAAAGACTTACTTCCAAAGTGACATGTCCTTTGGAACTCACCAAGGACCAGGACCTCTTTGATATTAGGGCTAGGGGCAGGACATGCCCCCTGAGGTGCCCACCTTCCGGAGATCTGCTGTCATTTCACAGCCCTATGTGAAAAGCATCTGAATGGCATGCTCTGAGGCACCTGCCCACATCTGTGGACCACCTGTGAATTCACACCCCTCTGTAAATAGCTTATTTGAAAAAGACTGAGCCCAGGGACGCAACTGGAAAAGTGCATGAAAGCTTCTGCCGACAGGTGAAGACATATAACGCAGGATTCATGTGGATGGAGGGCGGGCTCTCTCTCCTGTTCCTGACTCACTCAACAGCATTTTCCTTGACCAGTGGAAAAACACGCATCACAATCTCATTGGAAAGTTTCACCCTCTAATATTGACCCGTTTCGGGTCTGGAGAGAAGACGGATTCTCCCTGAGAATCTCTGCTTAGATGCAGAGCTCTGGCCTTTGCAGGCCATAAGCATCTGAATAGGTGGGCTGCCTGGGAAACTTTCATATGTTAATTGGTCTTAAGACCACAAAGGCACGAAATTCAGAGACTTTAAAACTGAAAATTGTATAAAGACCAGCCATCCATCAGGACCCACACTCAGAAAAAATATCCTTTTGAGAAACCTTAGGTTAATGTTAAATGCTTGTATTATAGGTATGAAGAAGTTTTAGGTGCGAGGTTTTAGAGTTAGGGTTTGGGTTTAGAATTTAGGAATTTTATAGACAATTGTTAGGTAATTGTTAAGTATTAATAAATATATGTGTGATAAATAAAAATCTACTGTTACAATGATCAAGATGTCTAATGGAAGCTTACAGTTTGGGAGAGTGAGTCCCTGACCATCGTGGCAAGAAGCACGGCAGCAGGCAGGCCTGGTGCAGAAGCAGGTTGAGAGAGAGAGATAACTGGCAATGGTGTGGACTTTTGAAACCTCAAAGCCCACCCTCAGTCAGACACCTCCTCCAACAAAGACCACACCTTCTAATCCTTCCCAAACAGTTCCACCAACTGGTAGTCAAGCATTCATACATCTGAGTCTGAAGGGGCCATTCTCATTCAAACCACCATAGCTTCTCTCAATAATGGACTGTCACCCATAAGCTAAATAAACCCTTTCTTCCTCCTAGTTGATTTTGGTCATGATGTTTAATCACAGCTGCAGAAAAGCAAAGTAGAGCAATCAGCAATACAGTTTAACTCAGAAAGCCTGGTTGGTTGATGCTGTAATGAAAGGAAATGATATAAGACGTGTACATTTGGAGTATGGGGGAAACTTGTTTCTCATAGGTGACACTGCTACTTAAAGTAAACAGGTCAATAGATGAGTGTCAGAACTAAAAGCTCATCAGTGTTCCTGGGAATGCAAACATTGATAGCACCTCCATAGCCACAACATTAGTGTGAGAGCCCAGCATGGTGATGCACACTTGTAATCTCAATGTGGGAACCCAGTAAATGGAAGCTTATGAAAAACGCCTTGTTGCTGGAAAGTAACTTGTGAGAGATATCTAAGATAGCGCAGGCTGGAAGATGCCCAGGCAGAGTTGAAGCCTGATTGTGGGTATAGCTGATTGGGTGAGCAAGACTTCCGTGCTTGTGATCAGTGCATGATCACCATGCTACCAGGCTTGTACTATGTGGTGTGATAGGATGACCTTTAATGTGATTGGCCCGTGTAGCCTCATGTGGAAACACTCATTTGGTTCTGTATATAAGCCAGAAAATGAAACATTAAGAATGGGAAATGCTTAGACATCACCCCTGTCTCGTCTGTTTGCCTTCGGAGTGAAGGCTGGAGGTTCGGGTGGGCAGCACACTCACCTTTCCCTGAGAACCCCCTTGTGTGGTGATCACTGTGCTGGGGGTCGTCAAAATCTCAGCACTCAGGAAACTGAAGCAGGAGGATCATGAGTTCAAGGCTATCTGGGGCAGTACAGTGAGATCCAATTCAAAGTGCTCTCTCTCTCTAATATGTATGTATGTATGTATGTATGTATGTATGTATGTATGTATGTATGGGGTACCTGGAGTTTCTAAGGAAGACAACTGGAATGGACATATGTATCTGGGCTGGAGAAGAAGCTCAGCTATGGAGTTCTTGACCACCACACATGAGGACTTTTTTGCCCTGAACTTCAAAAGAAATAACCAATATGGCTGGGGAAGGAGGTGATCATAGGCCCTAGCAGGGAAGCCACTGCTGTTGTTTTGCTAAATGGGGATGATGTGCCCATCAAATTGCCTTCTAGAGTGTTTATGCCCATAGACAAGTGCTGCTGTTGGCTTTGGTGAGAGAAGCTTCGTTTTGCATTAGACAGCCATAATTGCAGAAGCTCATCACTGGTGAAAGTAATGGTGACTGAGTGCTCAGCAGTAAATGGGGCATCTAGATCATTTCTGATGCTCGCGGAACATCACAGGAGAGGCAGTGGGAGGTGTTCTCCAGCCACAGGAAGGTAAGGAACTCAGGGAACACTGACTTCTGGCATGACATGGCCATTGCACTCGTAAATTTATAACAGCTGTTGTTACCTGCACAAGATTGAGCCCACTGACATTGTGTCACAGAGGCAGGGGCTCTCAAGGCCCTACCCTGCCCTGAGGATTTATACAAAGTTCCTGGTGCTCTAGGAAGAAAAGGCATTCTCTGCATGGGGTAGCTTCTGGAGGGCACCCATGTGCCTGCGAACAGCTTCTCCTTATGTCCCTCTGGGCAACCCTGATGAAACTCCCTGGTCACTTAAAATGAAAGAAAGAAAGTAGGCAAAGGGACTAGCTGGGAAGAGAAAGCACATTGGTAGGAGTGAGGACGGGGACAAAAGAGAGCAATGGGCCATGAATATGACTGATATGTATCACATACATGGATGGAAATGTTGCAATGCAATCTATTATGCATAATTAATGTATATTTATAAAATGATGAAAAATAAAAGGGTGAAGTCCATGAATATAAAAATAAGTTCAAAAGAAAAAAAAAGAGGGATATTTTAAATGGTATCCATAAAAGACAAACTATTGGGCCCATAGAATAGAAATAGAAGGCTCAGAGGAAAGCATGTGGTAATTAGGAACTCCACAGTTGCTCCCCAACAAAATTGGAGCTAACATCTAGCAGAAAGTGTGATTGTTGGGGAAACTCACTTGTGATACAGAGAAAGAGAGCACTGGATCTCAACACATTGTCATGTGCACAGGTGGGTGCTGAGTGAATCAGACTAAAGGTGAAAGGGGAAATATAGTGTAACAGGAGAGGAGGGAGCCAGCCTTGGTGGTGCACATCTGTAATCCCAGCACTCCGGAAAATGGAAGTAGGAAGATCAGGCATTCAAAGCCAGCCTTGGCTACATAGCGAGTTCCTACCTAACTTGGGGTGTGTAAGATCTATCTGAAAAGAAGCAAGCCAAAAATAAACAGATGAAAAAGCAGAATAGTTTTGTGTGCATAGAGGACAAAACCATAAGTAAAACCAGTGGAAATTCAATTGCTCAGAAACTGTGGATTTCAGACTTTTGGTCAGAGACATGTATCTCAGATTAAGTTAATAGAGAGCTGATGAAATAGGAGAAGTTATTTGCAATGTTTAAGACTGACAAGGTGCTAATATCTGTGATACATAAGAAATTCTTGCAAGAAAACATCAACCTCGATAGAAAAAAAAAAGGAGAAATCTCTAGAACAAGATATTTATGGAAAAAGCAACTCAAAAGTATTTGGAAAATCTGCTCAAGCTCGTTGGTTACCAGAGAAACAGAAAGGGCAGCAACAAGCCATTTTATACCTGGTAGACTAGCAGAAACCAGACAGCCAGATGATGACATCACCTTCAGGTGGGAAGTGGGAAGTTGGAACTTTGAGACTGTCCACAGGAGTGTGGGCTGATGTTTTTCTAGACATCAACCTGGAAGCTGTTATTCAAATGGAGCATATGTATATGCATATATGTATATGCATTCCCTATGACCTTCAGGGTCACTTCTGGGTATGCATATAATCCTGAGGTATTGGAACAAGGATGTTGATATTGACTGACTATATAATGCATTGATGGGAAGGTAGGTGTATATAGTGTATATACACCAACAAATGCTATTTAGCAGGTAAGGATAACATATAGATGTACATACAGCACCATGAATTCTAAAACAAACAAACAAACCAAATCTATGACTTAAAAAAAGAGAGATTAAGATCTATGTTATCTCCATACATTCCAGCATCAGTCTTCAGCCTTTTGGTCCTGTTTCTCTGACAGACATTTATTGTAGAGCAGGGATTATGAAGGACTAACCTACCCTGTCTTGCTGGTTTGTCATTTCTTAGTATTGGAAGCTGCAAGCCCTGCACTTCCTATATAATCAGATATATTTATCCTTCTCAGCTCTCTGAGGTGGTTGAAGAATAGACAGCTTGAGTCTCATGCTAAATTTTGAGTTGTTTAGGAATCAAGAGGGCATTCTAGATCTAAGAAGATGGTTATAATAGTGATGCAAGTTAGTATGAAAGCTAAGTCAGTTATAGAACTTTTTTTTTTTTTTTTTTTGGTTTTTCGAGACAGTGTCTCTCTGTGCATCCTTGGCTGTCCTGGACTCACTTTGTAGACCAGGCTGGCCTCGAACTCACAGTGATCCGCCTGCCTCTGCCTCCCAAGTGCTGGGATTAAAGGCGTGCGCCACCACCGCCCGGCCCAGTTATAGAACTTTAAACTCATGGAGATGGTTAGAAGGTAGAAGGTTAAAGTCAGGGGCCAAATATGTATGAACTGGACATTGGGAAGGTATACTGGGCCATTTAACTCTCATAAATGTGGCATATTTAATTCTGCTGTTTTGTATAGAATTTACTGTTATAAGAGAAAGAACCATTTGTTGGAATGAAAAGAGAAGCTGTTGTGGGGGGAAGAGGGTGGAAGGGTGGGACAGGAAGGGGGAATAGGGAAGGGTTTGAGACTGAGATGTAACTTGAAGAAAAAAAAATAAAGTACTTATAAAAAAAGATCTATGTTATCATTTAATCTATATAAATTTAAACCCAACCATTCACAATTGCAGGATTTATTTCATAATAATTCCTATGAATGGGCTAGAGAGATGGCTCAGTGGTTTAAAGCACTGGCTGCTCTTCCACAGGACCCAGGTTCAACCCCTCGTGCCACATGGGAGCTCACAACTGTCTATAACTCCAGTTCTAGAGGATTCAACATCCTCACACAGACATACATGCAGAAAAAACACCAATTCACATGAAATTTAAAAAAAATTCTTATGAACAAAAAGCTAGACATTAGGCCCATGATTGATCTTGAAGGAGAGGGAAGAACAGTAAGGAAGAATGTGAATAAAAGAAAATGTCTAAAATAGGAGCAGGGCTTTAGGGGTGACAAAACAGCTTAGCAGGTAAAGATACTTGCTGCCAAGGCTTACTACCTGAGTTTGATTCCCAGGTCCCACTAGGTACAAGGAGAAAACTGTTGGTTTTAACAAAATCTTAATCGTTTGTTTTTACCAATGAAGATTCAGGACCCAGATGCTGGGATGAAAACCTGGTAGCTCAGAGAGGCAGAGAAAACATCTAGCTGACCTCCCCAAAAGTAACCTCCTTCCCCAAGCTGGCTCAAAAAACCCTCAAACTAAATGTCCCTCCCTTCTATTTCCTGTGTGTTTCTCTATCTGTCCTCCTGACTTCCTCTTACTCTATGAACACTTCCTGTCTCCTGGTTACTTGCTCCACCTCTTGACTTTATTTAATACTGTTTATAATATTCAAGCAGAAAACTCTTAGATTTAAGGCAGGTGCTAGGGTTGAGCCACGCCACAACTAAAAGCAGGTTTTTCTATTAAACAACATAATCTCAAGGTTCACACTGTGATCAAATATCCTGAAACAGATAACTGACTTTGAAAGCTGTCTTCTGATCTCCATATGTGTGCTATAGTACATGCATGCCTCCTCCCCGAAATAGATCAGTGAATATTAAAACAACAACAACAACAAACAAACGAACAGGGCTTTTTGATGACTAGTGATGTGTTATGTTGTGAACTGACATGTGAATAGCTCCATCCTCTGCACCTGAGACCCAAAGGAACAAAAAATAGTCTCCTACCCAGCCAACACTCCCCGAGTTCCTTAATTGCTCTTGTTGAGGCCTTAGCTGTTTTAAAGAGTTAGAGTCCCTGATTCCTGGCCTAAAGAAGGCCTCCAAACATGCTTACCAAGTGAGGGAAGGAAGTGGGAGGGTGAGCAGATGAATAACACTTGAAGGAGAAATCAACAAAATGATTGAAGTAGTAAGTTCATGGGTGGATGAATCAGAGGGCCACTGAATGAATGAGAGAATGAATAAAGAGGTTAATGAGTGGATGGCTTGGGTGAGTCCACATGAATGAATAGATGAATAAATTCATGGATAGTGAATGAGGGAAGTTGGCCCACTTGCCCAGTCCTTAGAGAGCAATCACATGACAGGCAGACTCAATTGAAATGGTTGTATGTCTGCTCCATGCGCTAAAAGGCCTTAAGGATATTTGCTTGCTCTCCTTTGAAACAAGCCTCCTTGCAGAAGTTGACAAGGACACAGTCCCATGAGAGAGATTAGTCTGTCTTGACAAACCTTGGACAGAAGCTCCAAGGCAGAAAGAATAACATGATCCCAACCCTAGGACTGGTTTCTGGCCCAGATGGCTGGGGGTGCCCTGGTCCTGTTGGGTAGAGGTCCACATTCTCCTAAGGTCCACATGAAGAATACCTGCCCCTGGGAATACTGACTGCCTAGGGTTCCTGAAGCAGCCCCTTTATACCTGCATCAGGGTCTGATAGAAATACAGGACTTTCTTTTGGTAGCAACTGTCACAAACTGTTTAGGATAATTAAGAAATGAAAACTAATAGTCATTCAAACTTGTCATTTTGTTAGGTACTAGTTTAGTGTATAACAGAGGTTTTCTAAGTTAATTAGAAATCAAGTTGCTAAGAGACAAGCAACATTTGCTTATTCAAATATACGGAGATAGATAGGTGGTCTTCAAAAACTTCAGATCTGTATATGACATTCAAAGATGTTTTCTTAACTTAAGATTTTTTTTTTTAATATTGAGACAAGTCAGCTCCTGACAGCACCCCCATTCTACTCCAAGTAGATGATGAGGATAGAAGAATCTCCATTTGGCGATACTTGCATTAGTGGCAAGCTAGCCACTGGGCAAGAAAAAGTCCTTATTTCAATTGTAGACACAATGCTATCTGAAAAGGCAAAACTTGGAAGCAGATAAGTCGACAGCCTAGCTCTGCCAAGACAAGATGGACATGTTCTTCATAATTCCTGCTTTACAATTAATGTCTGTGAGAGATACTGGACCAAAAGGCTGAAGATAAATGCTCCAATGTTATAGAGAGAAATTGGGGACTGTCCAGGCAGCCAGTTGCCTGTCATTTCTTAGTTTTGGAAGCTGCTTGCTCTGCACTTCCTGCTTATTCAGATATATTTATCATTCTCAGATCTCTGATGTGGTTGAAGACTAGATTGTAGGGGTTGATAGATTAATATAAGTTAGATTTAGTGAATATCTAGGTTTCTGATACAGTCTCTTAATTCGGGGAATGAAGATCAACTTCGCTGTGAGCAATTAGCTTATCATCTTATGGATGAAGTCACATGAAGCGAGGGGAGTCTCTTTGGACTGAAAAACAAGATTGAAGCCAGGTGAAACAAGTAAAGACTTTATGACCTGGCATTGTTTTCAACTGCTAAGTGAGCAGAGCCCAAATTAAGCTGAAGCAGGTGGAACAAGGAGCGATCCTATTTAAGGACAAGTGGATGAGCCCAGAGAGCTGTGTGCTAAGGGCCACCGATACGAGAGTCCTGCTGGAGAAAGTGCTGGTAGACCAATGCAATCGCCAGATCTCCCTGAGGCAGAAGGAAGCTGGTGAGCAGAGAAAGCCTCAGCAAGACAGCAAAAGGCCAAGGGCTAAACCCTGTGGCTCAGCTTTTGCCTAGAGGGGTTTGACCTGTCCGAACAGCCGCCTGAACGGAACTGTGGCCAGCTTTAAAGACTGAGGCAGAGCGGCAGAGTTGCTGATACGCAGGAAGTAAGGTGGCCTACAGACGCTGAGGTCTCCTAGAGAGAAGAAAGCCTCAAGCCTTGTTTAAGGTGAGACTGTTATAGCCAATTTACCCTGATGAACCTGCGTCTGAGATATTCCAGAAAAAGGACTGCTAAGTGCATTAAAGAGTCTACCCCCAAGACTGTGTTCCTGACGACCGAGGACCTGCCCCAGAGACTGTATCCTTCTAAAAGGTTATGAAAATAGTTGTAATAGTTATCAATAGGTTTAGTGATTAGGTCTTAGGGGTCATAGGCATTCATAGGGGTTGTAGGAATTTATAGGAATAGTAGTAAGTAAGTGTATTTGTTATAAGTAAGAGATATATTTGTTAATAAATAAGTGTTTAATATTTAAAAAGTACGGTTACACTAGATAGTTATAGTCTCACAGTTAAGTTTTAAGTTGTTTAGGGAGTAAAAGAATGTTCTGGGTCTAAGAAGATGCTTTTTTAAATTGGTAATGCAAGTTAGGATGGAAACTGAGTTAGGTATAGAACTTTAAATTTATCAAGATAAGCCGGGCGGTGGTGGCGCACGCCTTTAATCCCAGCACTTGGGAGGCAGAGGCAGGTGGATCTTTGTGAGTTCGAGGCCAGCCTGGTCTATAAAGTGAGTCCAGGACAGCCAGGGCTACACAGAGAAACCTTGTCTCGAAAAACCAAAAAAAAAAAAATTTTATCAAGATAAATAGATAACAGAATATTACTATTAGTTGCCAAATATGTGTGGACTAGACATTAGGAATGTATGTCATACCTTATAATTTCATAATTATTGCCTAATTGTTCTTGTTGTTTTGTATTGTATTTATTGTTATGAGAAAAGGTGCCTTTTATTGTACTAAAAGGAGGAGATGCTGGGGGAAAAGATACACCTTAAATTAAAAAAATAGAGGATAGGAAGGAGAGGGGGAAGAGGATAGTAGAGTAAGACTGGGAGGGGGAGGAGGAAGGAGGCTGTGATTGAGATGTAACTTGAATAAATAAATAAATGTTGGAAAAAAAAAAAAGAAATGCAGGGCCTTGAGGGAGAAGGACCCATAGAGATAGCTCTTGAGGGGTCTACCTGACCACAAGTCTAGGTTCAGCTCAAGTCCTGGTGTTGAATGAGTTCCTGGGAGCCAGCACTGGGTATGGAATCTGGGCTGGAGTAGGTGCTAAGAGTGTAGGAAGGGAAAGAGAGGACAGGGAGAGGTAGGATGAGTTTCTAATGTGAGTGCTCCAAGGCCTCCTGAGACATTTCCAGGACTTCTGCAGCCTCCAGAGACACCATCAAAGGTGTTTGGAGCCAGAGTGATAGTGGAAGACTCGGGTGTGGGGTAGAAGGAGGGAGGGACTCCCACTGAGCAGCCTGTATCTAAAGCTATGCTGAGCACCTTCCTGCATTTGTCTCGTTTATCATCACTAATTCCCTTATCAGGAAGCTGTAACAGTAAATTTTTATTTATCAAGCATAAGTTTATTAATACTTAACAATTATCTAACAGTTGGCGATAAAGTTCCTAAATCCTAAAGCCCAAACCCTAACTCTAAAAGATAATCTATAACACCCTAATACCTATAATACAAACATTTAACACTAACCTAAGGTTTCTCAAAAGGATACTTTCCTTTGGGCGTGGATCCTTATGGATGGCTGGTCTTCATCAAATCTTTCAGTCTTAAAGTCTCTGAATTTCATTCATCAGATCTTAAGACAGTTTATAGAGTCCAATTATTCACAAGATGAAAAGTTTCTTAGGCTCACCATTCAGATGCTTTAGGCCTGCAAGGGTCTCGCTTCAGTGCTCTGTCCAATCCGAAGCCCCTGGGCTCTGAGGGGAGACAGCTCCCCACCTCAGTGCTCCAAAATACCGGGGAGAATCCGTCCCCAGACCTGCAACAGGTTGATACAAGATTGTGAAGTCTCAGCCGGGAGGTGGTGGCGCACGCCTTTAATCCCAGCACTTGGGAGGCAGAGGCAGGCGGATCTTTGCGAGTTCGAGGCCAGCCTGGTCTACAAAGTGAGTCCAGGACAGCCAGGGCTACACAGAGAAACCCTGTCTCGAAAAACCAAAAAAAAAAAAAAAAGATTGTGAAGTCTCCCTAGGCTATTAAATGCTATCACCAACCCCACCACAGGAAGCACATATACAGGTTGGTCATGTGACCAACCTAGGGCCAGGGCCTGGATTTCCACCCCAAAGCTGTGCATCTATTCCCTGCCCAAAGCTCATGCCTAGTTCCAACCGGGAAACAGGTGGGGAGAGTGCTCTCCTGCTAGGAGGACAAACTAAGAGAGAGGTACCTGTGATGGCTGCAGCCAGGTGGAGACAAGGGAGAAGACACAGGGACTGCTAAGGTTTTGCTCAGCTCTTCTTGGCACTGACCATAGAAAAAAGTTATGTCTTTAATGGGAAGCTCTCCAAAAGATTGTCCCCTTTGTCACAAAGGAAATGGAAGCCTAGATGATGAGCCATCAGGAACCTGCATTCTGGTCCTGCTGAGTTTGAGTGTGCAGAAACACTGAGCCCACCTCTCTCAGCCTACTTCATCTTGTGTGGCATGCATAGCTAGGAATGCTGACGGATGCTGTTCTCTGGAAGCAAGGAGCCCAATGGTTGTCATGAACTCTTCCTCCAGTCCAACCTGAGCTGCTTGAGGGGGAGACTAAAACTTGTTTCTTTCTCCATCCTTATCACCCCCACAGAACATGAAACAGCATGCGCTCAGCAAAGTCACTGAATGCTGAAATGAAATATAGTCACTATTATTAAAAATCCAATCTGAGTGATTGTATCTCCTGAGGAAGCTGGGCTGGCCCACATGTCTTTGAGAATATCTCAGCGGTGATCGTGCCCATGCAAGAGTCACTTCATTCAGCACAAGATAATAGTCTGCTCGGCAAACTTGTGTCTGCATGATGAACAGCCAGTCGCCCAGCAGAAGAAATCATGTTCATGGTAGAGTCAGGCCTGCGTGACCAGCTCTAGTGTCAATCAAAACAAACTAGCTTCCAGTACAGCACAAGCTCCAGGATACCAATATTTTTTTAACCAAAAATAGGGCATATAGACATGAGATAGGAAGCTAACCGTGTTAGTATTATATTGCCATCAAATCTATTTGAAAATATCACCAGTGGAAAACTCCCCCTGAGCAAAAACTGCCCCTAAGCGCCCATTTTCATCCATTCAGGTGATCTGTGATGGTTTCTCTCCCCGACTTCTACCAAACACAACGAACAAAACAAAATAAGCAGACACCCAGAGTGGCAAAATGGCTCAGTGGTTAAGGGTGTCTTCTGCTGAGCCTGATGATCTGAGTTTGGTCCACAAGACCCACACGATGGAAGGAGAGAATGGACTCCTGCAAGCTGTCTTCTGACCTCTGCAACCTTCCCTTGCTCAGTAAACAAATCTACAACAAACCAGGCTCCTGATTTAGTGTGCTTTCTTATTCTTTTCAAAGTTTCCCATGACACTTTTTAGTGAGGCCTCTTGATGGCTGGGAAGCACTTGGGCAGAATGCTGTGTGGGCTCCAGCCAGCATCTGACAGCCCCGGTTCAGATCCCTGCTCTGCCATTTCCTTACTCCCTTTGGGTCTTGATTTCCTCCTTTTAAAATGGGAGTAATAATAAGCATCTGGGGGCTGGGAGGATGGCTTTTTTTTAGGAAAGGGCTTACTTGTAAGAACAAGGAACTGGGTTTGATTCCTATAACATTTTTTAAGCCGACCATGGTTGTGCATGCTTTTAATCCTAGCAGCAGGGAAGTGGAGACAAGTGGATTCCCACAGCTCCCTGGCCACAGGACCTGACTAGACTAAACACAATCTCCTTCTGTCTGTCTGTCTGTCTGTCTGTCTCTCTCTGTCTGTCTCTGTCTCTCTTTTTCTTAAATAAAAAGTGGATGGTGCTTGAAGAACAACACCAAAGGTTGTCTTCTGATGGCCACATGCACACTGACATCTGTGCATGTACACATACACACACATGTGCAACTGCACACACATGCACACATAAAGCTTGTGCAGGCTACGTTGATCAGCTGAGGGGAGGCATGAGGGACATCACCATCAGAGCAGCTTCTGTATGAACTACAGGGCTTCCTGAAGAGGCATTTCTGAAATCCAGCACAACTGCAGCTTCAGGCGAGGCTAGAGGGTTCGAAGGAAGCTGCCAGGATGGCTTTGGCTTTAGACTCATCAAGGCAGAAGAGTTTTGAGTTCTTGGGACATCAGGTTGGAGGGCATCTGCTGTGGTCTAGGGATGAAGTGTCCCTCTGTGGTGGTTTGAATAGATATGACCCCCACAGACTCATGCCATGGCCCATAGGGAGTGGAACTATCAGGAGGTGTGGCCTTGTTTGACTAGATGTGGCCTTGTTGGAGGAAGTGTGTCACTGTAGGGGTCGGCTTTGAGGTCTTCTATGCTCAGGCTGTGCCTAGTGTGGCTCACAGTCTCCTGGTGCTGCCTGCAGATCAAAATGTAGAACTCTCAGCTCTTTCTCCAGCATTATGTCTTCCTGGACGCTGCCATACTTTCTCACCATCATGACAATGGACTTAACCTCTGAAACTGTAAGCCAGTCCCAATTAAATGTTTTTCCTTATAAGAGTTGCCTTGGTCATGCTGTCTCTTCACAGCAATAGGAGTTCTAACTAAGACAGAAGTACCAGGTACTGGGATATTGCTGTGATAGGCCTGACCATGCTTTTGTTTGGAGGAATGTGGATTTTGGGACTTTGGGTTAGGAGAGTAGTGGAATGCTTTAAGCAGGGCTTAATGGGCCACACTAGTAGAAGCATGGAAGACAGTGATACTGAGGTTGATTTGAACTGTGGGGACCTGGCTCAAGAGGTTTCAGAGAAGAATTTTAGTATGTTACCTAGAGATCATTCTTGTGATATTTTGGTGAAGAATATAGCTGCTTTTTGCCCTTGTGTGAAGAGTCTGCCTGAGGCTAAGGTGAAGAGCTTCAGATTAATTTTCATTGGCGAAGAAAATCTCAAAACAGCCTAGTATGGAATGTGTCATGTAGTTATTAGAGATCATGTTTATGAAGATCGATAATGAAAAGGAGCAAGCCAAGCAAGGAAAGTTACAAAATATACAATTTGAGGAGAAAGAGGGCACCAGGAAGAACAGAGCTACATCCTGATTGAAGGAGACAACAGATTTTTTTTTTTTTTAAGCCAGATGTTAAGCTTCCATCCTGTGAAAAGGAATTAAATAACAGTTTAGGCTCAGGTGTGTACAGGTATGATGGAACATGCCTTTAATTCCAGCACTCAGGAGACAGAGACATGAAGATCTCTGAGTTCAAGGCCCAGCCTGGTCTACAGATTGAGTTCCAGGACAGCCACGCTTAAGTAGCGAAGGGAAGCATCACAAACAAAAAAAAATTGGTGAAGATGTAATTGAATGAGGAGGCCATTTTTCAGCCCCAGCAAGCAGCAGAACTTGGCAGCTTTGAACATGTGGCTCTGGCTTTAGAGATGGGGCACCTGCTGAGGAAAGCTACTAACGGAGTAGAACCAGCCCAAAAGAAAGAATATTTTGACATCAGACATGGAGATGCAGAGCTTGGAATTTGCTTCGCTGGTTTTCCATCTTGTTTTGGTTAATTTTTTTCTTACTATGGTCCCTTTCCTCCATTTTGGAACTCTAATGTATATCCTGTGCCATTATATGTTGGAAGTATGTGATCTAGTTTTTGATTTTGATTTTACAGAGGATTACCATTAGGAGATTGCATGAATCTCAGAAGAGACTTTGGACTTTTAAACATTGTTGAGACTGTGATAGACTATGGGGACTTTTGAAGTTGCCTTCTGAAGTTATGCTATGGCTACAAGCCTGTGGTTGGTTGTCTGGGGGTGGAATGTGGTGGTTTGAATAGGTATGATCCCCATAGATTCATGTGTCTGAATGCTTGACCCATAGGGAATGGCACTATTAGGAGGTGTGGTCTTGTTGGAGTAGTGTTGGCATTGTTAGAGGAAGTGAGTCACTGTGGGAGCAGGATGTGAGGACTCCTATGCTCAGGCTATGCCCAGTGTGGCACACAGTCCCCTTCTCAGCTACTTCTCCAGCGCCATGTCTGCCTGTATACTGCCATGCTTCCCACCATGATGATAATGGACTAAACCTCTGAATGTGTAAGCTGGTGGAGGGGAGCTCCAATGAAATGATTTCCAAGAGTTGCCTTGGCCATGGTGTCTCTTCACAGCAATAAAACCCTAACCGAGACACCTTCCAAGAGGCTCCTGTGTTGAAAAATGCTGAAATAGATGCTATTCTGAGGGACTCTGAGACCCTTAAGATGAGGTTAGATGGAGGAAGTAGGTCATTAGCAGGTTCTTGGAGGCCATCCTTGGCCCCCTTTTCCCATGCAGGCTGAAATGGAGTTTTTGCCATATGTTCCTGATGCCATGATAGAGTCAAGTGACCATGAACCAAACCTTCTAAAACCATGAGCCAAAATTAAGTTGTTTCTGTCACAGAAACACAGTGACTAAGACGGTTTTGTAGTTTGTCCTCTCAGATACCTTAAGTCCCTACCTCCTGTTCCTATGAATGTGGCCCTTGTGTGACAATAGGGTGATGTGATCACAACAAGATAAGGTCATAGTGGGTGAGGGTGGATCCTAATCCAACAATCAGTGTCCTTAGAAGAGGAAGGACAGAGACACACAGAAGGAAGGCCCCATGAGAATAGGCAGAATTGAAATGGCATGGCCACAATCTGCTGCAACTTGAATCTGCCAGAGCTCCTATGCTAAAACTTAATCCCCAGAAGGTGGATAGGTCAGTGACAGGGGATTGATGCCATTGTCGTAGGGATGGGCTCTTTGTTGCAAGAATGTTTATTATGAAAGAAAATTTGAGCCAAGTGTGTTACCGCATGCTTTTATAATCCTAGCACTCAGAAGGCAGAGGCAGGAAGATGAGTTTCAAACCAAACTAGGCTATATGGTGAGACCATCAAAAAAAAAAATAAAAAGGTGGTGTGGCCCCTTTCTTGCTCTCACACTTCCTTGCCTTCTGGCTTTGACCATGAAATGATGCAGTATGAAGGTCTTTGCCAGAGGCCAGCCCCTTGACCTGGGACTTGCCAGGCTCCAAAAGTGTGAGCCAAATGGAGTTCTGTTCATTATAAGTTAACCAGTGTGATGGTATATGGCTTGTCAACTTGACAGGTCTAGAGTCACCTAGGAGACAGCCTCTCCATCCATCTCTGAGGGATTTTCTAGATTGGACAGCACCATCCTGGGGGCTGGGGTCCCGGGCAGGAGGAAAGCGAGTGTAGCCACAGCGTCCCTGGGTCTTGCCTGGAGATGCCATGTGACTTCTGCCTCCTGCTCCTGACTCATGCCATTCTTGCTGTGATGGATTGTACCCTTGAGCTGTGAACTGAAACCGAATTTTTTCTTTCTTAGATTGTTTTTGTCAGGGATTTTGACACAGAAGCCTCAGACATTCTGTCATGGCAGGAGGAAGTAGACCAAGAAAAGCGGAGGAGAGCCATGGGCTGCTGGAGGCCGGAGGAAGTAGCCTCCAGGGAGAGCAGGACACCCTCACCCATATGACTTTAGCCTTTGCTCTCCACTACCGATTCCATAGGCTTCGATTGCTTGAAGCCACCCAGTTTGTGACACTTGGTTTCAGTGGCCCTAGGGAACTAACCCAGTGAGTGAAGCCAGTGAGAAGACTGAGCTTATGGGGTACAGCTGGACTAGAGGGAGGAAGAGAGATGGCTGAGAATGATGGTTTCCAGCTGTGGGTGCTGTGGGCGGATTGTCTGGGAAGGGAGTCTCAAAGAGGAATCCTCTAGATTAGGTTGGCCTATGGGTATGCCTGTGAGGGGTCTTCTTAGTTGGGTTAACTGGGATGGAAAGACGAACCCTGAATGTGAGTGGCACCATTTCATGGACTGAGTCCTGAACCAAAAGAAAAGGCGAGAGTGAGCTGAGAACCAGCGGGAGTGCATGAATTCGTTGCTCTCTGCTCTTGGCAATGGAAGCAATATGACCAGCTGCTTCTCGTTCCTGCAGCCTTGACTCTCCCACCATGATGGACCATAACCTAGAACTGTGAGCCATTATCCCCTCCTCTCTTAGGATGCCTTTGTCAAGGTATTTTATTTTTGTAGCAGGCAGAGAACCTATGACACTATTTTGGCTGGCCTGCTCTGACTTCGTCTGCAGCGGCAAAATACCACTTTATGAGACATTCTGAACATGCCTGAACTGGCTAGTTTTATGTCAGCTTGACACAAGCTAGAGTCACCAGAGAGGAGGGAATCTCCATTGAGAAAACGCCTCCATAAGACGGGACTGTAGGCAAGCCTTTTGGCATTTTCTTAATTAGTGATTGACGTGGGAAGGCCTAGTCCATTGTGGGTGGGGCCATCCCTGGGCTGGTGGTCCTGGTCCTATAAGAAAGCAGGCTGAGCAAGCTGTGGGGAGCACTCCAGTAAGCAGCACCCCCTCCCCGGTCTCTGCACCAGCTCCTGCCTCCAGGTTCCTGCCCTGTTTGAGTTCCTGTCCTCACTTCCTTCAGTGATGAACAGAGATGTGGGTGTGTAAACCAAATAAGCCAAGTTGCTTTTGGTCATGGTGTTTCATCACAGCAATAGTGACCCTAACTAGGTTACTTCCTTGTAACTAGGACAATGGCTTTGTGGTGGTTCACTTATTTATGGAGCACTAACTTGTGCTGCTATTCTTCATAATGTTAGTTCTATGATTTCCAATATGAACGCAGTCTGAGCAGAATTTCAAGGCAGAAGTGATTAAATTAAGCAGTGAATGAAAATTTCAAATATAAGCATAAATGGAATGGAGGATTATTAAATAGCCCAGCTACCTGTGCACCAACAAAAGGTTTTAAGTTAATATAAAAGAACACTTGAAGTGTCTGCCTGGTTGACTATGAGTAGAAATTGTCACCAATGTCCTTCAAACATGTTCTCACTGGGCCTCATTTTTCTGCCTCTGACAAAAGCCTGCTCATAACCCTACGGTTGGTCCTAGAGTCACAGGGCTGAGGATACAGAAGTATGGGTGTAAAGGTGTGAGAGTCATGTGATGTGTGAAGGTGAGTCTGAGTGTGTGTGACACAGTGAGAGTTGAATGGGTGTGAGTGTATGAGGGTGTGAGTGTTTGTGTGTGAGAGACTGAGTATGTGACTGAGTGTGAGTGTGAGTGTGCTTGTGTTCAAGTCTCTGTGTGAATGTGAGTATGTGAATATGTGGATGTGAGAGTGCAGTGTGAGTGGGTGACTGAGCATAGCAAGAGCGTGGAAACGTGAATGACTACGTAGCCAAGTGTGCACACAAGTGTGAGAATATGAGTGTTTGTTACTGTGTTGGCATGAGTAGTGTGCATGAACATGTGAACTTACTATGGATGAGTGTGTGATTATGTCAATGTGATTTGCACAGCTGTATAAGCATGTGTGTTTGACATGAATGTGTGTGTGTGAAAGCATTTGTGAGTGGGTGTTACTATTAGTGTTTGTGAATGTGTGTTAGCTTTTGTGGGAGAGTTGCATTCATATGTGAATGTGTGTTAATGAGTGTGAGAGTTGCATATAATATAAGCGAAAATATGAGTGCTACGACTATGTACACAACTGTGAGTGTTAGTGTATATGTGTGAGTTTGTGACTGTGAGGTGTGAATGTATGTGCACATATAAGAATATTTGTAAATGTGCACCTGTGATTGTGTGACTGTACATGACTGTGTGAGAGATTAAGTTTTCGAGTGTTTATGTATGACTGTGTGTATGGAAATGTGACTGTGAGTGTGTCAGGGTGAGCATGACAATGTATGATTATGTGCCTACGTGTGACTTTGTATGTGTCTGTGACCTGTGTTTGTATGGGGTATGCAACTGTAATAGTGTGGTGTAAGTGTGGTGAGCATGAGAGTGTGGGCACAGTGAGTGTGTGTGTGTATGAGAATCTATAAGTGCATATGTGACCATGTATGTGAATGAATGTGTGTGAGCATATGTGTGTGTGTGTTTATGTGAGTATATGTGGCTGTGCATCTGTGTGTGTGTGTAAAAACATGAGTCTTAGAGTAAGTGTATGGGGGTAAGAGTGGATGTGAATAAGCATATATGATTGTGTGTGCATTGAGTGTATGTGAGCATGTCAGTGTGGGTGTAAGGCTGTGTGGGTGTCTGTGTTTGAATGTACGTAAGCATGTGAGTGTCTAAGAGCATGTGTGAGTGTGTATGTGAAAAGGAGGAACCACACTGTCAGGCCTCAGTTGATACCTGGCTCTGCTTCCCAGCTTCCTTGGATAAGTCACTTACCTTCTTTATGTCTCTGGAACATCTGTAAAATGGAGCTTGCATTTCCGTTTCCTGGGGCATTGTATGATGTGTGACAGAACATATGTAATGCCTTTCAATGCACGATTACTTTTAGAGCAGGACTTTGAACACAGTAAATGCTTAATAAAAAGACTATTATTGGTTCTCTATATACAGCATGTCATAAGTCATTTTGTCTAATCTTACAGCAACCACACGAGAGGACTGATTATATCTCATTTAATAATCATAACACAATTATAATGATACCCCATAATAATCACTTATGTTGATTGCATACTCAAGAGCTTTCTCCCTTTTACTGCATCATAAGAAAGCCTTGTTTGATTGCTCACAGTTCCACTTTCAGGGAAGCTAACCTCTTCTCTAGCCTCTTGGGTGTAAATCTTCATTAATCTAACCTTGTCATGGTAGTGCCACCCGTCTCTGAAGTGACTCATTTGGGCAGTAGGAAAGGTCATTCTTACCACTCACCCTCTGCCCAAGTTTGCCAAGGAGCATCCTAGTTCTAGTAGTAGTACAGTTACTGCCCCAGAACACTTTAGCCCTGGGCCAATGGGATCAACGGTAGAATGCTGAGGTTAGAGGGAGACTCGTGAGACAGAGGGTATGAGGACAGCACAGAAGAAGCTTTGCCACACTGTGGGGCAGTGGGGAAAGGAGATGGGGCTGCAGTGAGGGACACTCATCTTGGGACAGCAGTGTCTGCAGGCTGAAGAGCACAGGGCATGGCTCGTGCTGCAGGGGCTGGCCTGGCACAAAGCAGGCATTCTCTGCAGGCCACTGTTTTCTAAGGGTTCAGGAATCAGGCCTCCCTAATGAGTGGCCTGAACCTTAAGAACCTGGTTGGGTGTGTGAAGCAGAATGGTTAAAGAAGGTAAGAAAATTACTTAGTAAGGTCTGTCCTGGCTAATGGCTGTGATGGTTAGTGTTAATTTCAATTTGACTGAATCTAGAATCACCTGGGAAAGGACCCTCCAGCCATGTCTAAGAGGTGGGGATTATCTTGATTATTATGTTAATTGAGGTGGGAAAAATGTGTCCACAGTGGGTGGCATCATTCCCTAGGTTTGTTGGTGTCATCCATGGTCAGGTGGGTTAGGGTGTTATAGGAAATGTAGCAGAAGGGGAGCCAGGAAGCAAGCCAGTATGGGGTGGGGAAGAGGGTGGGCAGTGTTTCTCTGTGGGTTCTGCTTCAAGTTCCGCCTTCAGTTCCTGCCTTGGCTTCCCTTGATGTTGGACTGTAACCTGTAAGCTAAAGAAACCTGTTCCTTTTGTTGCTTTTTTTGCTTTTTGTTCCTTTTGTTGCTTTTGTCAGTGTTCTATCCCAGCCCCAGAAAGCAAACTAGAGCATTACTAAATCCTGCTCTTCTATATTCCTCTCTTTATTTTCAGCTGGTGTGCCAAATGTGGCTTTTGCTTCATGACAACCATGTCCCAAATAGTAGCTTAAAGTTGAAACCACTTATTCAGTTCACACTTATGGCAACTTGGGCTCAGAAATTAATGTTACTCTTGAAGACACAAAAGACATAGGATGGTGGTCCCCATTCTTCCCACTACTTCGTTCTCCTGTAGTTGAGTCTACAAAGGTCCTTTAGGACATGTTAGCATAAGTGTAGTTTTTACCTTGGGTGAAACATTTTTGATTGACTACATCAGCCCAGCATCTCCCATTTGCCTTCAACTCTGTCAACATGTTTGTCCAATACCGTCAGCGAGGAGAATGGGAAAGTGTTCGCATGTAGATGAAAAGAATAGTTACATTTAGTGCCTATTGTGTGTCCCAAGGCCACAGTGTCCTCTGTCATCCATTAGGATACAGCCTGCCAACATCTTGGTGGCTTTGATTTTCTGTGAAAGGCACCCTAAGTCCACCACAATGGGAAACAGAAATACATTGTCATGTTGAATTTCCTAATACAACACATATGTGTGACTGGGTAGGGGGTACTGCCTAGAAGGTTTTAGGGAGTCTGAGTCTGGGACTTGCTGTGACAGCCCTTCTGAGGTACCGGCTATTGTACCTTATTGCTAAGTGAGATGCACATGTCATGTGGGCTGTTTGGATTTCAGAGGCAACATAAATCACCTTAAGAAGACTATTCCAATGCTTGTGTCAGTGGCCAGAAGCCTAACAACTTTAAGTAGGAGAAGAGAGGGTCCTGCATCAGGACCAGGTTCAGGGTAAACAGCTCTGCACACTGCTTCAGTGTTAGAGGTATCCATGGAGACAGGGACACTTCAGAGAGTCTCTGAAAAGCACTGGCAACAGATCCACAGCACACATCTCTAGTTAGGCCTTGCCTTCTGCATTCAAGAACTATGTGTTCAAAATGGAGCTTCTCCTGGGTAATGGTGCTGCGCACGTCTAATCCCAGCACTTGAGTTCCAGGCCAGCCTAGTCTACAGAGTGAGCTCTAGCCCGGCCAAGGGCTACATAGTGAGACCTCATCTCAACAACAACAAAAGCTCCTGGTACGCTGCGGAAGCTCTCACAGAGACTGTGGGGCTGACATCAAGTGATTACAAAATTGCAGCTGTCTCTCATGAGCAGGGTATTCCTAAAGCTGTCAAGTCATGATAAGGTCTGGAGTGTACAGTAGCAAGCCATCAGATGGTGGAAAAGCACATCTAGGACCGGGCATAAATGAGTCACAAGTCAGGGGTCAGAACCCCTCCCCTGCAGTCACCCCCCCGGGGGGTGCTTCCTCTAATCAGAAGATAGAAGAAGAGAACCTCCAGACTTGATTCTCATGCGTACCTGTCGTTGATGTGGGTGGAAGAGGGACTGGGGCTCCATTGCAGCCCCAGGCAGGACGGTTGGGAAATCCTCTGAGGGAATGAACAGCAGCGAGTATGGTTGTGAGCCTTTGTCTAATGCATGTGAAACAGGGTGTCTTACTGGCCTGGTGCTCAACAAGTAGGCCAGTCTGACTAGCCAGTGAGCCCCAGAGATCTCTCTGTCTCTGCCTCTCCAGCATGGAATTACAAGTGCAGTGTGCCCTGTCTTTTAGTGTAGCTCAAACTCAACTTGTGAGCACATTGCTGACCGAGCTATCTCCCTGGGCCTGGTTGGGTGCTTGGAGTGAAAGGTGACCCAAAGCAGAGATGGCTGCTCCATGCCTTACTCGCTGGCTGGCTGGACAGGGAAGCAGATTTGGATAGACCCATGTGGGTAGGCACTGAGCCTAAGGACATCAGGGCCTCACACTGATATTTACTGGGAAGGATGGAAGAGTTTCTCTGTCAGTGTCGGGCAGTCCTTCCTCTCAGCCTCTCTAGCGCTGAGCAATAGACTCGCTGATATGGGGGGGGGGGGGTCACAGTGGCCACTGTGAGGCTGTACTGGCTGACAGCATGGTTCTCTCATTCACCAAAGCAGGTCTTGATGCTACCTCTGCTGACCCTCCCCTGTACCAGCAACAGTCCCTGGTGCGGGCCCTCTCCTGCAGAAGGACAAATGAGCTGAGTCAGCAGACTCCGAACCAAGCAGTGAGGGCTTCTTCCTCAGAGGCATGGAAGTCAGTCTGGATGACTTCCAGAGTGATGCAGGCTTCCAAGGATGCAAGGATGCAGGCTTGCCTGCCCTGCCTGTGGTACCTCTGTCAGCGCCTATACAGAGCTGACAGTGTCAGAATTCTGCCTCATATGACCTCAACCCAAGAGCTCTGTTTTATAGTAAAAAAGGTGTGAGTGCAGCCATATTCCCATGGGGTCTACTCATGTATGATGGATGTCACCTGGAAAGTATAGAAAAGGTGAGAACCTGGAGAGTCAGGGTGCTATCCTGCCATGGAGGGTTTGGAGGATGTATTTAACCAGTGATTCTCATGGTGGACGCTGTCTCAATAATTTGCAATATAGAGACCAGGTATTGAGTTGAAGGAGGGATATGTCCTCTTGCTGTCATGTACATCAGCCCATTTGTGGACATTAGTTTTGCTTCATGCTCCTACAACTTCAGACTGACAGAGAAGTTCTGGTCCCCAGAAAGAGAGAGCTCCACAAAGTGACACAGGAAGAGAAATAGCGCGAATGGGCTACTGAGGTCCCCATCAGAGGCCTGGGGAGGGCAAAATAATGAAGCGTGCTGATCTTTCAGGGATAAAGAACAAACAACTAGACCAGATGAACAACTGCTTGGGAGTAAAGAAGTTCAAAGTGGGCAGTGGCTTCCGGGGGTAATGGGCACTAGTGAAAGAAACGGAAATCCAAATGTCATCAAGATTGGTTCTGGCTAGACGTGACTTAGTGGCAGAGCAACCTGGGTTCCATCCAAGTGGATTGGTAGTGGATAAATGAGGAGAAAAAAGAAGAGGAGAGGGGAGGGGAGGGGAGGGGAGGGGAGGGGATGGGGGTATGAAGAAGAGGGAAGAGAAAAGAGGAGAGAGAAGAGGGAAGTAGGCCAGGCCCAGTCTTAATCACCAAATGAACATACCTCCCATGGTTGGACTTAACCTGTTTTACTGGGGCTGTGAGGGACAAGCAAGCTCACACTTTGCCAGAGGAAGCAGAAAATGGCATGGTCCCCCAGGAGGGGAACAAGGCAACAGCTAGCAAAATTACATACACATTTACCCATTTCTAGGAATCTATCCCAAAAGTACACTGCCAAAAACCTGAACTGACATTGGCACAGAGCTGTTTTCTGCCAGCCTTGTTTGTGCTCACAAAAGACCCCGGGGATTGCCACAGAGAGAGCTGCCTTTCTTTGCTGAAGCCCTGGGGAAGGGGTTGGAGTCTGGACAAAACGCTGGGTGATTAATTTGTTTCTCACTAATGTGTACTGAGTGCCTTCGATGTGCCTGGTGGTTTACACATGCCAGTCCACTTAAACTGTTCAATTTGTAACAGCAGTGTTTTACACAGAAGTTCTTAGAATATATCAGAAGAACATAACCAAAAATGGTGAAAATTCTTTGTGTAAGATGTTTACCGAAATACTCTTTTTTGGAATTAAAATATATATATATTTTATCAAAATCATGCAGGCACGTGGTAACTCCACCTCCCAAACACACACCCCCCATCCCAACTACCACCCCACCACAAAAACACCAAAACTGTTACCCATGTTGGTACCAATTGCAGGAGTACATGCAATGAGTAATGTTACCCACAATCCTCAGTTCTGTACCTCCCTGCCCCCAGTCTAGTCTCCAAGGGCAACCAAGCCGTTTGAACAATTCCAGTTTTATATCTTCAAGGAGTTGCTTCTACATCTTTAAATAATATGCTTGCGTGGCTCTGACTTGATCGGGTTTAGATATTATGAATTGGCTTCCAGCTATAAGTTAGACTAACACCTCTTCAAAAGCAAAAACAACTTACTGTTTCTCTCTAGAGACCCAGGACCTGGCCTTGGGACTGACAGGGAGTGGACGTTCAGTGAATATTGGTTAAATAAAGTGATAACCTGAAGGATTGTGGGAGGGGAGGGCATTGGAAATACAGAGGAAGGAGGGGTGTAAGGACAGAGCCTCCTTCTTCCTGACAGGACCCAGACTTTACTCGGGGTGCCCGTGTCCTCTTGCAGCAAACAGAGACCCCAGTGTCCAGGTCCTAGTGAGGAGATGTGAGCAAATGTTCGATGAAACTCCAAGGAAATGTTTTCAGAGGAAACCCAGGACAGTCCGTCTCTGGGTTCCTCCTTACTGGAACAAAGATACAGGCTTCTGGAGGCTTGGCAGCCATCTTACACTCACATTCTAAAGACAGAAGAACAAAATGACAGGGAAAACTGAATTTCTGAAGACATTATTCCATTTTGCAGAGTCCTGGACTGCAGATCTATATATTATGCCATCTGGGGCTAATAGTGCTTTTGTTTAAAAGCATATAAAACAGGCTTTCTGTCGGTTGCTACAACAAATCTTCACTGAGGGAGATGGAAAAGGAATGGCCCAAGCAGGATGGTTATGGTTGTTACAAGGGGTATGTTCTATTATTCTCTCTAGTTTTGTTTACTTCTAGAATTTTGTACAACAGAAAGATTAAAAAGAGGTTGCATGATTCTGTTCTATTTTTGTATATTTCTAAAATTTTCCACCATAAAAGGCTTAAAAGAACCATGGAAGAAAGCAAACAATGAGTGTAAATCATCCTTGCACTATGAAGTCCTTTTGCAAGGCACACTGGCAGGTCATTGCCAGGTTGTTGCTATGACACGTGATAGATTTTAGAAGTATTATAACTGGGGGTGGAGAGATGGCTCCGCAGTTAGGCCCCTTGCTGCCCTTGCAGATGCCCTGGGACTGGATCCCAGCAACCACATGATGGCCGATAACCATCCTTACTCCATTTCCAGGGCATCTGATGCCCTCTGACCTCTGAGGGCACCAGGCAGGTACACGGCAGACATATGGACCTGAGGACAAAACACTCACAGAATAGACATCCCAGATAAATCTAAAATGTCATTATTGTCATTATTGTTTTAGTGGGTGTGGGTTTGTGCTGCCCATGTAAGTATATGCATACAAAGGCTCAAATGTGGAGGTCAGAGGACAGTTTTGGTGAGCCAATTCTATCCTTCCTTCTTTATGTGGGTTCCAAGGATGGAACTAACAAGTTCCCCAGCTTTTCTCAGACAGGATCTTACTATGAGGCCCTGGCTGGCCCCTGAACTTGCTTGTAGACCAGGCTGACCTCCCACCCAAAGAGATGCGCCTGCCTCTGCCTCCCAAGTGCTGGACTGAAAGGAATTTGCTACCGTACCTGGCCCAAGACTTTTTAACGGCTAAAAAGTCAGAAAATTGGGTTGTTCCTCTCACTTAATGTTTTACACTGATGATGACATCCACACCTCAGTCTGGGGGAAAGGTACAATGGCTTGTGGCTTTTCTCTTTTTCGCCAGGAGAGATTATTAATGCATCTTCTTCCACTAGAGACACAGAGCGAAGTAAAACTATTTTTGTTGTTGTTGTTGTATTTCTTATTTAAAACAAAGACCATTTTAGCTCAGTTAAATTAATAATCTAGTTGGAGGCTAAAAGCAGAGGTTATGATCTCCTGCTGGGTCCTCATACAAGCCAAGCAAAGGCTGGTCGGTACAGTCAATCTTCGAGGGTGGGTCGTGTCTTGGACCCCTCCCCACATTTGTGAGTCCGGTTCTCACTCCAACAGTTTCTGCAGCAGAGTGGTGTAGGCAGAGCCCACAGCTGCTCCTCCGCTGAGCTGTTTCCCTTTTTCCACCCCGTTTCTCTGATGCCTCAGTGGGGATTGTCTGTGGAGGTTTACAGGCCCTCAGGAGGAGCGCATGCCCTATATGTGGGAAGGGTTAACGTCCCAAGCAGTAACGTTACACGCCCATGGGAGCCAGTGGGCCATTCTCCCCTCTCCCACCCCACAGGCGAACAATTCTACACTCTGCACTACAGGATTAAATCAAATCAGAAGCCCAGCCTTGAGCTGACTTTTCCTCTTTTAGGTCCACAACTGGCCACTCCTCTCAAATCGACCTGGGACATCTTGGGTTTCACCACAAAAGTCTCGCCTCTTAGAAAACCTCCCTGCGTCCTACAAACCAGGGACAGCAGCTGGTCAGCGTGACAATTCCTCATTCCCGCACCCTGACATCTCCCACTAAGCAAACCTTCATGGAGGCAACTAATCTTGACTCAGGCTGTACTTTCAAGGGAACCCAGACAGTGACAGGCAGTCCACCACGGAGTGCCGCCTTTCTCTGAAATGTTTCTAACATACTCCGTACAACCCAGTACAGGAGCTTCCTTCCAAGAGAAGCTGGCGAAGATCTGCGCAGCGTCGGGGGTGAAAAGCGCAGTGCTGTTTCCTGTCGCTGATGTCTGAGGCTTGGCGGGTTGCACAGTGTCAGTCCAGAGGACATGGAGTCTTACCTGTGAGGCCACCAGTCACCAGCAGATTGAATGAACTGTGTGTATCTGTCTCCTGGAATGACTGCATCTAATTTCTGGGTTATAATGTTATTTGATTAGAAGTTGGAGTGAGGTTCCCTCCCGTCCCCATTCTAATTAAGGCCCAGCTAAATCAATTTACCCAGAGGCTCCAAGAAGGTAAACTATGGATTCATGTTTTTCCACCAGAAACAGGGAACTTACGCCCCCTAGAGGATAAATATGTGTATGACAGTTGGGGAAGCCAGTGACTCCCTCGCTTCTCAAACCTGCAAGAATTTTTGTCTTTGCTAGGGAAAAATGCTACTGTTTAAATTTTATGTTAATCGATATTGTAATAATTGCTTTTGTTTGCGAAATTCCCACCCTGTGTAATAGCCCATTGAATTTGAATGGACCTGAACTGAAGAACTTGAAGTAGGGAATTCAAGATGATTCTAGAAAGCCAATAGGTATTGAGTTGTTTCTGTAGGAGTGGCCTGGATACTCCATAGGTGGGGAAGACATGTACTTGATATCAAAGATAGCTTGTAATTAATTAGGCCTCCTCTACAGGCGTGTAGGCTATGACTCCTGGCCTTTGTGGATTTCTCACTTACAGTGGTTTCAAAAGATTAGTAAGAGCTCATGTAAATCAAAGATAAAGGGACTTCAAGTGTCCGTGGAGAGGGGACGGGGATAGGAGTGGAAGTGAGGGTGGGGAGCGTTCAAAAATGAAGCCATGCCTCTGATACTTAAAGCCCTTCAGGCTGAGGGAGCAATAAAAGGAAATCAAATAGCAAACCACCACCTTTACAAAGAGATGTGAGGTGCAAATTATACCCTGTAATTTATGTTAATACATTTAAAAAGATTAAAGAAATTAGTCTTCAAAAGGATGAACCTTTTAACAGTTTTCTATTTAGGAAAAAAAACAGCTTGCAAATGAGAAGAAGAAGCTGCTGTATCGAGTTACAACCTTTGGGTAAAAGGTAAATTTCACATCTTTATAAGAACAAAATAAAATATTGTGTGTGTAAATAACCTTGAAAAACAAATTTGTTAATACTAATTTAAGTACTTCTCTTGCTTTCAAATCTAAGCCCTTTCTTAATGTTTTTTTGATAGAAAAAGAATATCTTTGGCTGAATAGCTTCAAGGTCCCTGTCTGGTTATAAAATAAATATGCAGATCGGCCCTAATAATATGTAAATTCAGTCAGGTCAAAAATTGGTAGTGTAGAAATTTTAGGAAAGCCTTCAGTACTAAGACTTCTAATCAAGGTTTAAAGGATTCCAATACAGTCAGGCATGGTGGTGCATGCCTTCATCCCGGCATTCAAATGGCAGAGGCAGGCAAATCTCTGTAAGTGCCTACTATCACCATATCAAGTTCCAGGCCGGGACAACTACAGCTACATAAAGACTCCATGTCTCAAAAACAAGGTAGATGAAGTGCTCTCTCTGGATAGAATGCTTTGGCATGAATGTGAGGACACAAGTCTATGTAAATTCAGACACAAGAGTGGAGTCCAGCACTCCCACGTGGAGGTGGGAGGTGGAGACAAGAGAGTTCCCCAGAAATGCAAAGGCCAACCAGGCTGACACACATAGCAGGGGCCAACAAGAACCTGGGCCAAATAAGGCAGAGTTGAGGACTGACACCTGAAATTGTCCTTTGGCCTTCACATGAGTGCTGTGATACACATGTACCCAGTACACACACACAGAATTCTATTACAGTTGCCCCTCAGTATCCAAGGTTCCAGAATCCACCTAGGACATCAGAATTCAAAGATGCTTACTTCTCTTCTATAAAATCGAATAGAATTAGCATATAACCACTGTGTAATCATCTCTCGATTATTTATAATGACTCATGGACTGCAAATGCTATGGAAACCATCATTAGCCTGTATTGGTTAGGGAATAGCAACAACAACAAAATCTAAAACCCAAAAGACTGAGACACTTTTTTTTTGGGGGGGGGGGGGGGGGGTTCTGTGTAGCCTAGCCTTGCCTGTAGACCAGAATGGCCTGGAACTCCACCTGCCTCTGCCTCTGCCTCCCAAATGCTGGGATTAAAGGCATGCACCAACACTGCCTATTGAGACACATTTTTTTTTTCTTGGATAGTGTGTGTGTGTGTGTGTGTGTGTGTGTGTCTGTGTGTGTGTGTGTTTTGGATATTTTCAATCTGTTATTATACTTGGGTCCACAGATCTGGAAGCCACAGTTACAGAAGGCAAACTCCTCTCTAAAATCAATATAAAGAAACCCTCGAACCTTATTGTCAAGTGGTCTGTGTGCAGCCTCAGCCAGGGGCTTCCTTCAAGTCTGTGAATTGCAGGGCTTCCTTTTGCTGCCCGGGCACGTGACATCTGACTTTGTTTATGAATTATTGAATGTACAGAGATTCTGCAGCCTTCAACTCGAATTCTATTGAGAACCCCCAAGTTGTCTCTTTCTCTCGAGTTTCCGTTTTAAATTATGGGGATCCTGTTTAATTATTTGGAGAATCTATAGGTAAATGACAGATTGTAGATATAGCACTGACGTGGTTCTTCAACTTATTCGTTCCCTCCCCTCAAGAATACCTTCCTCTCCTTTTGTCTTGAAAACCTAACTCGCCTCTCTCTTGATAACCTGAGAAGCCAGGTTCTATCTAATCTGCGTGAAGTTTTAGACGCGGCTTGAGAAGATGCCAGTGCGCAGAAAGGCTTTGTTAAATATGCACCTCGCCCCCTGGTGGCTACAAATGCTCACTGCAGACTGGAAATGCTAAACACAGGCTCCGCTCCCCTACATCCCAGAGGAGCAAGTAGGTCTCAAAGTCCCTAGGCATCACCGCCAGGCGCTTGACTCTCCGGATTCGTAAAAAAGAGTGAAAACTGTACCATCTTCTCCTGAGCACACCCACTTTAGCCAGTCTCAATAGTTTTCACTTCATCTTTTTCTAAAGAAAAACCGGAATCAATTCAGTTGTTTTAATTCGAGCAGAAAAAGGTCGCTTCTGCTGAGTGGGCATCTGGCATTTTAATTGTCTCAGCTTTCGCCGCCCTGCTCTGTGGTGTGTGTTTACTGGGGCTATTATTAGTGTGGTTTCAGCAACTCTTCCCCCATTCTTGGGCACTACTGTCCTTTGGATGTTGGTTTTGTTGACCGTAACTTTGTGGGTACCCTGAAATGCTGCTATGAGGAGGAAGAGCATGTTTCAGGCATGAATATGCATCTCCTGTAACCCGTCCCAGTTGAGGGATATTTTAAACGCGTGTGACAGAAGCTCGCACAGTGGCAGTAGGCTGCGTGGCGCAGATACACTTCGAAATCAGCTGCTGGTTTAGATTTGCGCTGTTTTGAAGCTTGAGGAAGAAAAGAAAAAGAATAAAAGCCATCAAATCTTGCCCAAGCATGTCCTTTATCAGATGGAGTTCTGCTTAATTGTCCCCTGGTCCCCTTGGTATCTCCCAACAATGTACTTTTGTCAATTGGGATTTAGCTGGTAGAGCTCTCAAAGCAACAGGCATGAAGTGGGGGGAAAAAACAACTAAAGACGACAAAGAAATTAGATGCTAGTGCATGTGCAGTTTGGTAGTCTTCATTAAAGCAAAAGCTTTGATGAAAATGCACCATGAATTTTAGTTAAAGGGTGACTATGGGTCTTCCTCCCACACAGTAGAAACAAAAATGTAAATGTGATATTTTAGTTCCTGAAGGACGTTGAGTTTAAAATTTTAATGTTTGAAAGAGCCAAATGAAGTAGACTGTACAAATTCCCTGGTTATTTTTTCTTTTACTGACATTCAAAAGACTGTGAATGCAAACGTGAGTATTCAACTAGCTGAGTTATTCTGAAGAATCAATATTTTATAAACTGGCTCTTTTATGTTCATATAATACATATCCACAATATTCCACTTAAGGTAGATAGTTTTGTTACTATATTTCTCTTAGGATTTCTTATTATTATACCAGTTTGTATGATGCCCTAGGTTCAATTCCCAGTACTACAAGGAATAAAACCCTCATAATCAAAATGATTGATTTAGCGGTATTTTTCTAAAATTTATAAATGATTCTCGATCTTAAATGATGAGATGATGATGATTTTGGACTTTTGAGACAGGGTTTCACTGTGTAGCCCTGGCTGTCCTAGAACTCTCTCTCTCTGTAGACCAGGCTGGCCTCAAACTCAAAGATTCATCTGCTTGTGCCTCCCAAGTGACCACCACAACCCTTACTAGGAAACTTTTAAAGAGGTTAAAACCAAAAGAAAAGTGTGTGCAAAAACTACATAATCAGCCAGGTGTGGTGGTACAAGCCTTTAATCCCAGCACTCAGGAGGTAGAGGGAGGCAGATCTTTGTGAGTTCAAGGCCAACCTGGTCTACAAAATGAGTCTAGGGCAGCCAGGGCTCTGTTCCACAGATAAACCCTGTCTCAAAGAACAAACAAACAAAAAGTTACATAATCCCCAGGTATGGTGGTTTATGCCTTTAATTCCAGCACTGGGGAGGCAAAGCCAGGTCCATCTCTGTGAAGCTAACCTGATCTACATACTGAGTTCCAGGCCAGTCAGGGCTACTCTGTTAAAAAAAAAAAAAAAAGGTAAAACAAAAGTCAAAAACAAAATAACAAACCCAGACAGATTTTTGATCCATGTATGATGGGGTGATGGTATGCATTTTAAATGTTCATTAATTGGTCCTGCTTGCTGTCTGTTACTTATATTGACTCTGATTGGTTGAATAAATGCTGAGGCCTGAGATTGGGCAAAGACAGAGATAGGCAGGACTAAGGTGGGCAGGCTTCTGAAGCAGAGAGGTTGATGGGAAGAAGAAGCCAGGAGCAGGAAGAAGAAGGACATATGCCATGGGTTAGAGAAAACAATCATTCCACGTGGTCTGGAACATCGGCATAATGTGGACAATAGCAGTCCAAGGGGACGTATGTATATATGGGGTCATATTTGAGAAATAGAATTAAGAGCTAGCTTACATGGGCTAGGATTGCACAATTCAGTGCTAAGCTTGTTAAAATCCATGTGTATTCATTTATAATGGTGGGTTAAGGATTAACCAACACCGAACCAATTAAATATAATATAAATACTAGTAAATAATTTAATTAACCATTTCTCTACACATATATTTAATTTTCTATGTATAAAATCTTTTGGCCTCTGAAGCTTTCAAATTAATAGGGTAAAATTCATCCATGTGTCATAAATTTTTCCTTGTAACATGCTTGATAATATCTATTAAAAATTTAAGACTAGCTGTGGTCATTTGATTGTATTGGTATTATTGCATGGGAATGTGTGCACAGCCTGAGACTTGTTTAAAGGCAATTTATGAGAAAAATGACTCTAAGCAGCAGGGTGGGATCAGGAGGGGAAAACAAGGGAGGAGTGAAGCCAGGAAATCAGTGTATCTTAGTGTAGACCCACCGGGGACCAAAGCTGTGACCTTCTCAAATGAATTTCCGATCTGGCTTCCTAGAGAGCAGAAGTGACATGCTTTAATCTTTTGACTTTTGTCCTCCATTGGTTAAGGGTTGTCCTGGGGAACTTGAACTATCCCACATTTCTGGGTTGCACAGAAATGAATGCAAAGGTGTCCTGGGCCTCTGTGTGAGAGGGCTTTAGGGCAAGAAAGCAGGTTGTGACCAAACTCAGGCCCTGTGGATGATCTATATCCTCACCTCCAGTTCTTGTTTATAGTCCTCCCAGATCATGACACCTTCTTAGAGCATTCTAAATGAACTAAGACATCCACAAAAGGTTATGATTTCTCATTGTACTTGTGTTACCTTCTTCCATAGCTACCTTAATATCCTGTTACCCTGATTAATTACTGAGTAAGTTGTATCCATTTCCTGATCTCATACACTTTAATACTGTTGGTAATTAACTGACATCTAGTATCTCTCTCATATACTCTCCCACTTAAATAAAAGACCCTGTATTTAGAACCTTCACAAGCAGGCTAGACTTCTCTCCCAAGCCATCTTTTAGTGATTCAAAAAGAATTAGTTGGTAGCACCAAGAATTTCTCTCTTACCTGTGTGGTGATGTGAATGAGAAATGTCTCCAATAGGCACTTGTATTCGAACTCCTAGTTTCCAGTTTGTAGTCCTGTTTGGAGAGGGTATGGAACTTTTAGGACACGGAAGCTTGGTAAAGGAAGTGCATCACTGGGGATGGTCTTCAAGAGTTTACAGTCTGGATCCACTTTTGGTCTCTCTCTTGGCTTCTTAATTACAGTTGAGCTGTGATCTCTCAGCTTCCTGCTCTGAGCACCTCCTGACGTCTTCTCTGCCATTATGGACTCTACCCTCTGGAACTGTAAGCCAAAATAAACTTTCTCCTTAAAGTAGCTTCTGGTATTTTATGGAATTTTATCACAGCAACAGAAAAGTAACCAATCCATCTTGTATATATAAACCCCAGTTCTACTCCCATAGACACAAAAAGACTTCCAGGGGAGTTTAGCATGTGTGAAATAGGCCAGAGTTAACAGAACTTAATACTGTAAAAAAATTATTTTTAAGACTACAATGTGAGAAAAACTAACAAGACAGAGAGAGCAACCCAAACCCCCCCTAGCCCAGAAGGATAATTTAGCTCTCATACAAGGAAAGTGTTGGCTGCCCAAACACATTTTAATAAGCAGATGCACTTTCAAAGCTTGTGCAGTGCCAGTGTTGATGAATTGTCTGATGGTGAAGGTCTAAAAGTTTTTGGAAGGTTATTTCTAAGCTCACATCACCTCTATCTATTGTTGGTTGCCTCTGTGCCTCTCACTACATAGAACCAGAGAAGGCAGTGAGACTTTATATAGGAATTCTAAAAGTGGCGAACCCCTTCAGGAAACTAGACTAGGGTGACCAGCTGCCCATCCATAGCTCTTATGAGAATGGTGTACACTGGAAAACAAAAGCCAGGGTGCTTCCCCATGACCAGTTTCAGAGTAAAGTTATTATAGCTTGGATATAAAATTTACACAATGGCTTGTGTGTTTGAACCCTACCTGGTGGTGTTAAGAGTGGGCCTAGTTGGAGGAAGTTGGTTGCTGGGGTTGTAGGCTTGCAGTGTACAGTCCAACTCTTATTCCTGCCCACACTCTACTTCTCGATCTGTCCAAATAAAAGCAAGCAGTTGCATATTTCCCCTGCCATGGACTCAGGTACTCCCTCCTCTCTGCCTCTGCTGCCATGATGCATTGTTCTCTCAAAGTGTGGACCAAAATAAATCTTTCTTCTCTTAAGTTGCTTATCAGATAGTTGGTCATGAGAAAAGCAGCACATATAGAAAAATGTGGTTATTGTTGTGATTAAACCTGACCATGTGGCTTACAGGTCTTAGGAACTGATTTGAGGGAGGGATGTGGAAAAACTGGAGATGCAGATTAAAGGATCCCTAGAATGGTGTAAGCAAAGCTCCAGAGCAATTCTGGCGAGCATGTGGAAGACTGGAGTGCTGATAGAAACACAGCAACTAAGATTGATCTGTCAAGATTTCAGAGGGGAACAAGGACTGAGTTGGGAATTAGACTAGAAGCCATTCATATTATAGTGTGGCAGAGTCTGACTGCATTCTGCTTGTTCCCTGAAGAACTCTGAGATATATTCAAGACTAATGGACTAAGTTATTTGGTGGAGGAAATTTCAAGACAGTATAACATCCAGGCTATGGCATGGCCACTGACAGTCTCACTTAGTTAGATTTACAGTGATATAAAGCAGAAAGATATGAGCATGGACATTAGAAAGTAGTTTGAGTGAGTTTAAAGTTGCTGCCTAGGTAGTGCAGACAGAGCATCTGGAGTTATTAAAGAGATTAGCGCCATTAAAGTAAAACCACAGAATTTGCACTGGGTCAAGAAGAAAGGTGGCTTGAAGGTATGAGACATCTATTGAGAGCTCCAGGGTGTAGTAATCCAAACTCTCTTGAAAAACTTCCACTTGAAAGTGATGGAAGAGAGAGATCCTCCACAGCATCTTCAGGAGCAGAGCCATCCAGGAAAGTATTTTCCCAGGATCAGTTTCAAAGACACAGAGGGCACTGATGCAGTGTTCCAAAGGAACCAGGTTACCTCTCGATCTATTATGGGAACTGGCTCACTCATCCATAGAGGCCAAGAAGGCCCCCAGCCTACTCTCAGTAAGCTAAAGACTCAGGTGAACTGGTGGCAAACTCAGTCTAAACATGTCTGTTGTCTTAGTTACTTTTTTACTACTGTGATGAGACACGATAACCAAAGCAGTTTATGGAAGAAGGAGTGTATTGGGAGTTAACATTTCAGGTTAACCCATGATCATTACAGTGGGGAGCATGACAGGAGGCAGACAAGCACGGAGGTGCTGGAGCAGTAGCCAAGACCTCACATCTTACAACAGGAACTGTGAGGCATGTGCATACTCGTGCACATGTACTCACACAGGTGTGCACACACAAGGACGTGGTGTGTAGAATGGGAACGGCTTGGGCTTTTGAAACATCAAAGCCTATCCACAGTGATTCACCTCCTCCAAAAGCCACACCACCTAATCCTTCCCAAATAGTGCCACTGTAAGGGTCAAGGAATGGATTTCTGAACCCAAACCTGGGGCAACTGAGGAATCACCAGGACACTTGAGAATGTTGCAAAATGCAAGAGGATTTTATTGGCCAGCATGCTGGGGTCACCCTCACAGACTCTCCATGCAAGGAGAGGAAGGAGATCCTGAACAGAATTTCAGTTCAGGCTAAATACATTTCAACAAGGCAGAATAGCAACAAGGTGACGATTTCCAAATTCATGATTGTTGGCAACCTGCGGTTTTTATTGTCCTCCCTCCCTGTTGCTCTGGGAACTGGTAATGGTTAGGGCTTCCAAGCTCAGGGGGGTTAGTATTGTTCTTTACTCTGTTGCCCCAGGAACTGGCTGTTCCCAAATGGGGAAATGGAAACTTAAGAAACAGAAGCTTAGGCCTGTTGTAACCTCAAGAGCCTGACTAAAGTTTCAAGTGAACATGGTCCCAACACCACCAATTGTGAAGCAAGTATGCAGGCATATTAGCCTACGGCAGTCATTTCTCATCCAAACCACCACAGTTGTCTACACGGTGCTAGCTTTGAAGGCATGCAAAAATGCAAGAATTGTGGGGTTGTGAAGGCTGGCTGTAAGGTTCCAAAAAGCTGCAGAGATCAAGAAATACATAGAAAAGTATGTATAAGAACATATAGAAGGTGCCTGCATGAAGCTCCTGAATGGTTATGCATGAAGCTGAAGGTGAAGCCTATGCTGCAGAAGAGCTCCCAGGATACTGGAGATGCCCAAAACATACTGCTGAGAAAAACTACAGGTACTAATTGGAGCCAACCCATGCTACAGGGTACAGAGCAGGAGGGCTGGGGTTCCCTGTATATAAGTTCCTTGGTAGGAATGTTGCTATCACAAGCTCTTGGTGCCAAAATGTCACAATAAAGTCTTCTAAAGTGATAACATTAAATAAACTATTATGTTGGAGTAGAGAACACAGTAAATACCATAAAAGAAAATGTGGCTGGCTTTCATTTCTGTCGGACTGCAGGCATCAGGTGAACCAAGATAGGTGCATGCAAAAATATGCAGGAGATGTGGAAGGAAGAACACTTGATGTGATAGTACTTTCATATGAGGGTCCTCTGTTTGCTGTACTGCCAGTTCTCTGGGCTGGTACTTTCATATGAGGGTCCTCTGTTTGCTGTACTGCCAGTTCTCTGGGCTGGTACTTTCATATGAGGGTCCTCTGTTTGCTGTACTGCCAGTTCTCTGGGCTGTGCAAGGCTCCCCGCATCACCCAGTGGGATAACGTGTGCAGGCTGAGATACAGGCCAAACAGGATTCCTGTCTGCCATAGTGGGCCCAAACATTCGGTTCCTAAGGGTGCCACTGTGGCGAGTCTGTCCATCATGGTCTTAAACAGCTAGTTTGTATGAAATCTTCAGTCTGCTACTGAGGAGAGGGCTAGAACCACTGTGGGCCGTTGAGAGTCCTGAATTCTGACTGGGTTGAAGATGCTACATGTAAATCCTTTTAGGTTATCATCATTGATTCATTCCATAAAGTGACCACAGGAGCTTATGACACCATCAATCGCTTGCCACACTATTATTTGAGACAGACTCTCTCGCTGAACCTATATTTCACCTATGTGGCAACGCTAGCCACCCGGCAAGCATCAGGGGTCCTTCTTTTCCCACTGACTCAGTCCTGGGATTATAGTCTCAGGCTGCCATGCCTGGCTTTTTACACAGATTCTAGGAATTCAAACTCAGGTCCCCATGCTTGTGTGACAAGCGCCTTGCCAACTGAGCCATTCCCTAGTGCCTCCATGTTTTTATCTAAAGAAGTTTTCTTTCCTAAATGAGAGTATAAGCTAGTTTATAATGTATATTGAACAAGATTCTAATAAGTGAGAGTATAAGCTAGTTTATAATGTATATTGAACAAGATTCTAATAAGAAAGGAGTAAGACATGAACATATGTCCAACAAGCTCAAAGGATTTCTTGCTATATGTAGGTCAGGAGGAGCCTGAGACCCACGTTGATTATAAACATGGCTCATAACTTTGAATTTGGGGTTTTCTTAGAGAAAGGAGTACAGTCCTCGGTAAGCAGTTTAGTTGGTTGTGCTGAACTTCTTGACTCTCAGCCAACACGAGACTTAAACCAGATCCAAAGGAATGATGGGCTCTTTTCCTGTGTCCCCTCTCCTTCAGTTCCCCTGTCATTTTAGCCTACTTTAACAGAACTTGCCTTGTGAAGCTGTGGAGATTTGAATAGGAATGGCCCCCACCGACTCATGTGTTTGAATGCTTGGGCCACAGGGAGTGGCACTGTTAGGAGGTGTGTGTGGCCTTGCTGGAGGAGGTGGGTCACAGTGGAGTGGGGCTTTGAGGTCTTACATATGCTCAAGCTGCTCCAGTGTTGCGTGTGCCTCACAGTCCCCTTCTGCTCACTGCTGATCCAGATGTAGAACTCTCACCTCTTTCTCCAGCACCATGTCTCCCTGTACGTCGTTGCCAGGCTTCCTGCCATGATAATGGACTAAACCTCTGAAACTGTGAGCCAGCCCCAACCTAAATGTTTTCCTTCATAAGAGTTGCCATGGTCATGATGTGTCTTCACAGCAATAAAACCCTAACTAAGACAGAAGTTATTGTGAAAAAAAAAGTTGCTGCATTTTTATTCGTGTGCTTGTTTGTGGGTGTAGGTGTGTGGGTTCAAGCATCGTGGCGGGTGTGTGGAGGTCAGAGGACAACCTGCAGAAGGGAGCTCTCTCCCTCCACCTCGCAGGTCCTTCAGATCTCACCCAGGTCCTCAGGCAGATGTTCTAACTGCTGAGCTATATTGATAGCCCTGTCTTGAGAATTAAATCTGTGACATGCAAGGTGCTTGTCACAGTCAATGCCCAATATACAGTAACTAGTTACTTCAACTGTTCGTATTTGCTATAGTTTGAGTGTGAAAGTCCTCCACGGGATCATGTGTTTGAAACATTAGTTCTCAACTGGCAGCCCTGAGGGAGACTTTTGGAACATAGGGACTAGATGGCCTACCAAGAGTTATAGTGTGGCCTTGCTTCAGGTACAAGTCCTCTGCTTCCTGGTCTGTCCTGTGGATGAGACATCTGTGTCTACTGCTGCAGACTCAGCCCTCATTTTTTTTTTTTTTTTTTTAGCTTGTCAGAGAGTTTGTTGAGGTTACTTACAGAAACAAAAACTCAAGGCAGTTGTTTCTCCAGAAAGTCCTCCTGAGCATAGGCAAGAATTTATGAAAGCTGAATTTCTCAAGCTCCCTGCTGGCCCTTTAAGATTGCTGGGCTAGAGAAGAGCCTTCCTTGTACAGCAATTGCTACTGATTACGCAAACTTTGAGGAGCTTTCTGAATCTGAAATAAATTTCCAGAACTCCCTGACACTTGTTAGTTACTTCTTGAGCCATGTAAGGGTTCTTTTCTTTTTAATATATTCTTCTCTCATGTATTACATTCCAATTGCATTTTCACTTCCCTCCCTTTCCCCCCAGTCTCTCCCTCTACATCTTCTTTTCCCCAGACCTACCCCTCCTTAACCTCCCCTCCAAAAAGAGCAGGCCTTCCAGGGACATCAACCAAACACAGCATAACAAGCTACAGTAAAACCAGGTACAGACTCTCACATCAAGGCTGGATGAGGCAACCCAGTGGAAGGAAAAGGGTCCCAGAGGCAGGAAAAAAAGACAACCCCTACTCCCACTGTTAGGACTCCCACAAGAACACCAAGCTACACAACCATAACATATATGCAGAGAACCTAGGTTAGACTCATACAGGCTCCCTGATCTCTATGAGCCCACTTAAGTCCTGGTCAGTTGATTCTGTGGCCCATGTTCTTGTGGTATCCTTGATCCTTCTGGTTCCTACAATCCTTCCTCCCTCTCTTCCACACTTCTCCCTGAGCTGTTGTTTTAAAACAAAATCTCAAATTTTCAATTTTATCAATAAATACTTGGGATCCAGAAGCTGAGGTGAAATCCTGCTAGCTCAGAGAGGCAGAGAAAGCACCCAGCTGACCCTCCTCAACTAACGTCTCAGAAGGAAAAAGCCGTTCTCCTTTCTCCATGCTGTTTTAAAAAACCTTCAAACTGAAGGTTCCTCCTTTCTACTTCCTGTGTGTCTCTCTATCTATCCTCCTGACTTCCTCTTCCTCTATGGTTTTTTCTGTTCACTTCCTGTCAACTGGCTGCTTGCTCTGCGGCTCACTTTATTTAATCTTGGATTAAAGGTATGTGCTAGAGCTGAGCCACACCACAGCTACTTGTTTACAAAAACCAGAAAACTCTTGGGTTAAAGGTGTGTGCTAGCACTGAGTCACACCACAACTAGAAACAGGTTTTTCTAGTACATAGTCTTGGGATTCACAGTGTGAGCAAATATCGTCTGCCACATCAAGCTCTGCCTGATTCTTAGCTGTGGGTCTCTGTATCTGCTGACTGAGCTCTCTTAATGGAATCTTTATTTTTTTTTCTTAGACAGAATCCCTCTATGTAGCCCTGGCTGTCCTGGATCTCTCTGTATAGACCAGGCTGGCCTCAAACTCAGAGATCCCAATTTGAAAGTAACTTTGGAGACCTGTTTCTTTGGTTGGTTCATGCCATTTGCTGCCCAGAATGGCTCCAACCCTGAGTTATTAGTTTTAAACTAACTTTTTGTTATAGATGTTATATATTTTTAACTATATCCATTAGCTTATGGCCAATAATCTATAAACAAGACAAACAGAACATAGTAAAGGCATACATTTAAGATCAGTCAGAAACAAGCACATAGTGACTGTGCTGGGCTCCTACCCAGGGTGCAGTGCTCCAAAGGCTGAGCCAGTTCATCAGTTTTGTTGTCCCAATTCAGCAGCTTTATTCTGGAAATCTTTGAAGTGAGTTAAAACCAAGTCAAGGGATGAATGACCAGCAGGGGAAATTTGGCTCTTTTCTTTGATTATGAAACACAGAGAAACAATCAAGCAACTAAATGAACTACAAACACAAACTGACAGACACAGACAGACTGCCATACCACAGACAACTACACATCAAAACACAGACAAGAGTTGTGGAGGAGATAAAAGAGAACCAGATGTCCCACCAGTGGGACTCAGGTGTCCCATTAATGGGACCCAGATGTATCATCAGAGGGACCCAGAACCAGAACAAGTGTTACCCCAGTGGGAACCAGAGAGGAAGTGGGATGTCTCTTGACCTCCTCTGACTCTAGAAGTAATACTGAGTCTAGTTTTTCCTTTTTTGGGTCCCAAACAGGAACCAAACAGAAAACAGAAGACAGGCTTACCTCTAGAGGTTTTGAACTTCAAAATGAAGTCCCCAAAGGTGAATAATTACAAAATAGGGACCTGAATAGAGTGATTGGATTCTTGGCCAACTCACCAATTGTTCTGGGGTCTGCTTAGATCCAATATAACTCAAATATCAATGCAGATGACAAAAATTTATTGTGATCAAGCTGCTACTGATTGATCAGGACCACAGAACAGACTTGGGAACTGACCTGTAAATCTAAGCAGGAATATCACAGAATATTTAAGCTTGCAAAACATAAACGTCTGTGCCAAGTTATTGTTACATTTTTCCACCAATCAGGATAGAAGCTGGTTCCTAGGCCTGGGAGCATGAACTTGTTTGACCCTGCCAGCAAGATGGAGAAGTTATCCTTGATATCGGTGGACTCAGACAACTGTCTCCCTACAACAGAAGCAGTTCAGCTATTGGGAATTCTTCAGCTCCCCTTGAATCTGGGACCTTGAACTTAGTTTCTCCCTATGATGAAATGGAGTCTGAAAACAAAATGGCAGTAGTTAGAACAAATTTCTTTTGCTAGTTGCCAACACTTATGTATGGTATCTTGAAAAGCAGAGAGATAGCAAGGTTAGCTTAGAGATCAAATTGGCTTTTTAGTAGTGACTCCAGAGCCAGGCAGCAGGAGGATGCTATCTGCTGAGCAGAGGGAGTAAGAAAGATTGGATAGCTGGGGCCTCACATAGGAGCTTGGTTCCAAACATTGGTTTCCTGTGAACATTACTTAATAGGTACATGTGGGGATCTGAGAGCTTGTTCTCCCTCCACTTATTGAATACCCCTTTCCACCAAGTTTTGAGGGTTGCCCCTGCCATATACTTCCTTCTGTGCCTGTGTGGTTCATTTTCTTGACTATATCTCCAATATTTTTTGTTGCTGCTGGGGTTTTGTTGTTGTTGCTGCTGCTGTTTGTTTGTTTGTTTGGGGTTTGTTTTTGTTTTAAGACAGGTCCCACTATGCATCTGTGGCTGGCTGGGAACTCGCTACATAGACCAGGTTGGCCTTCAAACTCACAAGATTCACCTGCCTCTGTCTCTTGAGTGTTGGGACTAAAGGCTTGTGGCACCACAACCAGCTCTCTAATGATCATTTTGTTTACTTTTGTACCATTAAAACATTTGCTCTTGCTTACTGGCAGACAAGACAAGATTGTCTTCAAGCATGAAGAATGGGGAAGGGGGGGAGAAGGGAAGTTTTGTTCCTTTGAGCTAAACCCACACTTGGTGAATATAGGACATAGACTTCCTGACCTGTATATGCCCAAAATGTGCCTGTCTGGGTAGTGAGAGTGTTGAGCAGTTAAAATGCTTGATGTGTAAACTGACAACCTGAGTTTGATCCCTCGGACCTAATAAAGATAGAAGGAGAGAACTGACAACATAGAGCTGTCCTCTGACCCCTCCACACACTCTATGGCATGAGCACACACACATCATGCAACAAAATAACAATAAATTTTAAAAAATTAATATGCTTAGCCAGGTGGTGGTAGCACACACCTTTAATCCCAGCACTCAGGAGGTAGAGACAGGCAGATCTCTGTGAGTTTGAGGCCAGCCTGATCTACAAAACAATTTCCAGGAAAGACAGGTGTTACACAGAGAAACCCTGACTCAAAAAAAAATTAATGTTCTTAATTATATCCTTAGAGATAATAAAAGTTATTTAAGTTAACTGAAAGGACTCAGTAGTTGGTTGTATTTCTGATGGGACAGAGTAGGAAGTGAACTTTAGCTGGGTCGGCCATAATATTTATGGCCCACTCAATTCATCCTGCAAGAGCAGCTGTGAGAAATGTACTACATGAACTTACTCAGCTGTAGAAGGGTGGGCATCACACCTCATGCCTTGGGAGAGTTTCTCAAACAGACAGTACAGTCTATAGAAATACCTAGTCACAGAAAAGCATGGTGTGGTCATAAAGAGTTAATGTCCTTAGATTGCAATATTCATTACAAATTTCATCCTTTAAAACTCTTACTGTCCTGATTTGTCTTGGGCTGGGACGGCTGGCTGCTATGCTGAGGTCCATGACAAGGAGGTCATCACAGTGTCCCAGGACTGTGCTGATGACAACGGAGGTTAAAAGTAAAGTCAGGAGACATCTAGAGACCTGCTGACCACCATGCCATCTGGCACAGGTTGGGAAAGACACCCACAGACCTGCCCTCAAGGCCCAGCAAGGACAGGCCTTAGACACAAAAAGCCCTGCCTGCCATCATGCTGAGCAGGGCAAGAGGAGAAAGACTTCCAGAGACCTGCCCACCACCATGCCATGCTGACATAGTGAGGAAAGACTGACAGAGGGACCTGCCCTCAGATGCAAGGCACAGGGAGATAGAGGACAAACAAAGCCCAGTCTGCCTCTGATGCAATGTGAGGCAGTTGAAGGAAGACATCCAGAGAACCACACCTCCATGCCAAGGCTTTGGGCATGGAGAGATACCCAGATGCCCAGAGACCTGCCTGCTGCTGTCTGCCTGGGGGCAGGGGCATAAACACACAGAAGCTAGTCACTCTCCTCTCCACTCAGTGCAGGAGAGGGAAGATGTCCACAGACCTGCCTGCTGACATGCCATATAGGGACAGACTATTGACACCCAGAGGCCCATTTGCTCTCACCCAGAGGCCCAGTAACCACATTGCTAGTCTGCATAGAGAGCCACTACAATGTGCACTTGTGAAGAGAAAGAGAAGCAAAAGAGCTTGAATATTGTGAAGGGATATGGAACTGGAATTGCAAGGGAGAAGAGGTATAGCTTGTTGTGAGTAGCCAGTACCAGCATCTAAGGCCATTGTGAAGTTCCTGTCCCTGTAACTGCTGAGGGCCATGTCTGGGTCCGTGGGAGTCTGTGACAATGTCTGTTGTTGCTCATATTACTATTACAGACCATGTGGAAGTCCTTGGTTTGGGCAGCCTCCTGAGTTAGGTCTGTGGATGTTGAAGGGCTATGCAAAACTGGCCCTGCCTCTCATTAGCTGTTGTGCTCTAGAGTGCTGGTCCAACTCTCACTCAAGAGCAGCAGCACTTGGGAGAGTGGGCCCTTCATCTTGCCTGGGCAACACAGTGGAAGCGGTCCTGGTGGTGAGGGTGAGTGAGCAGGCCCAGAAGCATGAGTGTGGGAGAGAGGAACCCACTCTAAGCTGCTGTGAAGTGGTGGGGATGCAGGAATGATGCCCTACCCCACCTTGGCCATCAGCACCTGCAGAGTCCAAGGAAAGCTCTCTATGGGGTTGGGTTGTGAGAACAGGAGAGTTGGCTCTTCCTCCTTGGCTGCAGCACTTGGGAGAGCATCCCACCACTTCTTTACAGTGAGTTGTCATGGGCATAGGGGGGCTCAGGATAGGTGATACATCCTAGACTTTCTAGCCCCTCCCAACCTGAGACAGTGGGGAGAGCTGATCCCAGGGTCGTTGGAGTGAATGATCTGGCCCTGCTCTTGCCAGCAGGAGTACTTTGGAGAACAGGCTCTGCTCCTCCACAGGGCAGCACACTGGAGCTGGCTCTGGAAGCAGGGATGCAGGTGAGCTGGCCCTGGGGGCATGAGAGCAGGAGAGCTGACCCTGCCACCTACAGATGGCATCATTGGGTGGTCTAGCCTGAGCAGTTCAGGAGAGCTTGTCCTGGTGGAACAGATAACAGAGAGCCAGCTGGCTGACCAGCTCAGCTACTACCCAGGCCCAGATCCAAGACTTTGAATTGGCCAACCCAAAATCTACATCATCTGTGAACTGTTAGGAAATCTAAAAGGGCCAGTCTTGTTGCCCCAAAGCTGCAGGATCTCCATGACACAGGGCAACAACAGGATGACCAGAAGGAGTCTCAGGGGGATCCATTATTGATGGTGTCACAGAAGTGGGAGACTTCAAACCTGACTCGTTGCAATGAACATTTGCAAGTGAAGATGTGTGGACAGAGATATATACTGAGGGATACACTATGGCATATGACAACTTCCACGATGAGATGTTTTCTATGCTTTGTTTTTTTTTTTAAATTATTTTGCTTGTTTTTGTGTATTTGGTTTCTTTTGGGAGGGGTAGGTTTCAAAGGCCGAGGGTGGATGTGAAGGGATGGGGACATGAGTGGGACTGGGATGCATGATATGAAACTCACAAAGAATCAAGAAAAAGTTAAAAACAAACAAAAACAAAAAACTTACTCCTGACCATGCAGACAAACAATGGTTTTTGATCATAGCAAAGTGTCAAAAGGGAGCAAATTTGAAGTCAAAAGACAGACCCAGTACTCAGAGAACCCCTGACAGACCCACTAGACTCCTTGGCTGTTTCTGGAAGTTGTGAATGCTAAAGTAGACCTCTCTTGATAGGATCCCACCTTTCCTTCTACCACAGACATTAGAGAACCAGTCAAGTTCTTGCCCTTTGACCTCCCTTCAATATGCACAGACTGCAGACAGCAGAGGGCTACAACTCAGCGAGAGGAAGCAGCTGGACCAGCAGACCAGGCAGCACCACCAGGAACAGGAATGCACAGCTCTCTCTGGCTCCTGAAGATGGAGGACAAAGAGAGGCTTCCATGTGAGATATCTCAAGACATGGACATCTCCCCTAGACATTAAGAACTTTACCTCCAGTACAAACTCAACAGAGTAGGCTTTTGAGGGCCAGATCCTTTCAGCTTTCTCAGGATCCTAAAGTATCAGGTACAAGGAAGGTGAGCAAACTGAGGTATTCCTGCCTCTCCCCAGGGTTCTGGGCTCTAGGACACTGCCTGGTGGGAAAAGCCTTTCCTATCTTCTCTCACCTTCTAGGGAGCACAGCAGGCTTCTCCTTTTTCACCCAAGAAGAGGTTTTGGGATCTGAACCTTCTGAAAATCTATTGTTGAAACAACTTGAATTTTTTTCCATGCTAACTGGTGTGAACTAGAGCTTGCCTCTGGCTCTCAGCCTGCCTGGATTGGTCATGGACCATTTGGCCCAGATGGGCAGCATCTTTCTTACCAGATGTTGTACCTGGGTTGGGGTCATACTTTCCTTAGCTTTGATCCAAATTCAAAACTTCTCTATGCAGATGCATGAAGTCCCTGTGACCACTTCCTGAAGTTCCACTTTTACTTCCATAGATTTCTCACGTTTCCAGAGCCCTTCAGGGTGTGAGGCTAATTTAGATCTAAGATGGGTCTGCAGTCAGTGATCTAACTGGATCTCATTTCAGGTTGGCTCCTCAGCCTCTCAGTCAGACTTAACTTCCGAGAACTACATTTAGCGGAGCCTGTATATAAGCCAGACTGTACAGCTCCTGAGTGGTGGGTGACAGGGGACACGGTCTCTAGGCTGGAAGCAAGGGACTCTCCTGTAAGTGTAGAGCCCCTCATCAGTATGAGTCTGGATCTGAGGGCTGAGATGTGAACAGGGTTTTCCATGTTTAGAAACAAGAGGCATTTGTTGAATGATATCTACATGCCAAGTAATGTATCTCGAATGTCTCTCTTTTAATTCTAAAGGCAGTACTACTAGAATATTTGTTATTTGGGTCTTTATCATTCAAATGTGATACTGAGGCACAGATCTATGGAACTTGTCAAGAGTCACAGAGCTAGTGATGTTCGAACCTGAGTATTATTCAGTCTGACTCCAAACCCATGACAGAGAGCACGGATGAGTAATTTTCTCTGGAAGTATTAAAGAAGGATTACTGTGGTAAGTGATACTTGCCCTGTGCCTGGAAAGGTCACTACTACACTAAATGTGATGATGTCTTTGCTTGCATGAATGAGACATCTGGTCCAAGGATGAAGAGAGAACTCAGGCCACAAAGAATGCTGGGTACACTGGCATACACACCCCCTTCACAGGGCAGCTTTGTTTGAAAGGATGGATAAACAGCTGCTGATGGCACTTCTCACTCATCACGATGCTGGTCTGAGGATAGCTTTTTCCTGAGTCCCTCCCTGTTTTCAGTCCTTTCTGATACACCTTCACTGAGGTCTATGCCCCTTGGTTTTACCAATGTTATCCTTCATCACTCTAGGCACCCTGGCCATGTGCATGGTCTACCATGCAGCTTCTGGTAGGGAGCACCCCCACCATGTCATGATGTCCTCACCAGATTCACTTCCAACACAGACCCAAACTCACCTGAGCTGCTGGAATAACAATTGTAGTTGCTCTTCTTTATATTTGTGGTTTGCAGAGAAATATCGATGGACTCTGTTTTATCTAGAGTCATATTACGAAATACTTCATATCCTGGAATTAAGATCTCCTCTTGTTGCTCCGCCAGGCGGTGGTGGTGCACGCCTTTAATCCCAGCACTTGGGAGGCAGAGGCAGGCGGATCTTTGCAAGTTCGAGGCCAGCCTGGTCTACAAAGCGAGTCCAGGACAGTCAGAGCTGTTAAACAGAGAAACCCTGTCTCGAAAAACCAAAAAAAAAAAAAAAAATCTCCTCTTGTCCAACGTAGAGGGAATATTCATGGATATCAACCCCAAAGCATGTTTTGATGATAAACAATGTCCCACTAGCACCTTTGAATATTTTAGCTACTGTCTTATTTTTCGATGATGAAGTGAATTGCCCAAATTTCACATTGCCTTTCCCATTGTAATAAAACTTGCTCTTGGAGCCTCGATAAACTGTATAACAATTATTGTTATTCAAAAGCTGAAGAGCTCTTGTTAAGTAGTAGTGAAAGGCCTTGTAGTGGAAGTTACCAGGATTTTCCTTGAATTTTCTGACAGCGCTGTTAAAATCTTGGTAGATATCCCCAGTGTAGGCTACTAAAGCTATTCCATGGGAATCATGGAAACCTTTGGGATAGCTTATTTTCATTTTTATCTTGTTCCAGTGTTGTTCTGCCTCTTCCCACTTAGATTTTAATTCCTTATTCATATCAAAGTCTTCTTGTAACAGCTGGGGTGCTTTTTTCTCCATTTCTTCAACACAGCCTTCATACTGATCATCAAAGGCATTGGGAGCCATGTCTAGCATAGAAGACTCTGTACTGGCAGTCATCTGAAAGAAAGAGGTAAGGTCCTTTGTTACTAGCTAAGTTTGCTAACTTATTAGCATTTGCTGGATGCTGTCTGCAGCCTGCAGCATGAAATGTCACATACTCCAACCTCACACACAACACATGCATGGACACAATCCCATTACATTACAAGTGGTGCAGAAATGCAAGGCTGAGATCTCTGATTCTTTTATGTTTATGGAAACCACATGTTTTCTTCTCTCTTCAATCATTTTTTATCAGCATACAAAATAACAGGCCTCATCATGACCTTTTCATATTCATATGTCATTGTATATTGTTCATATTCACCCACACACAATACTCTGCCATAATTATAGGATCTTTATATTACTAATTCAAGACTCACTCTCTCTGATATACTCTAGTCACAGACTCAACCCTGGGAACTGTAATATCACAAAGATGTGGACAGGGAGAGCAAGGTCAACAGGATGTGGGTTGAGAATATTACCTGCTGGGTTAGCCACCAAGTTAGGAGGAACATGTGAATTTTTGATGTCATCATCAAGTTCAAAGACAGCTGCAAGCAAATATAAGACAATGAAAGAGGATTACACACACTAGTTTAACAATCTGTTGATGGATCAGCTCTGGGTTAATGACTGAATCTCTATTTCACATCTGGAAGGTCTGGCTCTGGTTCACACTGCTTCTAGAATGTCTTATCAGGACTCTGTGAACATGCCTGCTTGGGTCCCTTACCAGAGATGAGGTGACTGGCATCCTCTCTACCCAGTAAGGAGTGTGATCAATCAATCCTGGTATCACACAGAGCTATGTGGCATGTAGGTAGCCAGTGAAAAACAGGTCATATTTTATCAGATCTGCCATAGACCTTGATATTTTTCTTTGCACAGATATGTAAACTTTTCTCCATGTTTGATTGACTTGTGGCTCACATTCAGCACACTACCTCTGAGTGAAGTCTCTTATTGCTTCCAGTTTTCACTGTGTTCTATGATGTGGATATGGTTGTCTTCCCAAGGTCCCGAGTGTGGCCATATGGAGGCAATGAAACCTTTAAGAGGTGAGGTCTATTGGGAAGGTCTTGAACAGCAATACCCTCAAAAGAGATCAATTAAGCCTTGTGGGATCCTTCCTACACAGTTCTTGCAAGAGCAAGTCTGGCTTCAGAACCTCTCTGGTTTCCTGTCTTGCCATGTATTCCCTTCCAGACATGGCGATGGCTTCTCTGCCATATTGTGATTCTGCCTGGGAAACCCTAACCAGTCAGCATTGCCATGATATTAAGACTTTCCAGACTGTGAACTAAGTAAATATCTTTATAAACACTCCAGCATCAAGCATTTTGTGGAAGACACAAACTGAGGAGATAGCTTATTGGTAAAGTACTTGCCTTCCAAACATAGACCTTAGTTTGATCCCCAAAAACTCAGGGAGCAAAGCAGGGTATGGTGACATGCACTTGTAATTCCATTACTGGGAAGTGGAGACTTCCCAGATGGGTCTCTGAGATCCCTGATGTTCATTAGACAGCCAGACCATGCTACTTGGTGTGAGAGACCCTGTCTTTCCAAAAATGGTAGAGAGTACCTTAGGGGTGACACAACAGGTTGTGTCTGACTCCCACATGTTTGTACCTACACATGTGTAAGCACTCACACAAGTGCAGGGACCCTAGCACATAAAGCGAAAAAGAAAGAAAGCAGAGTCACACAATCAGCCTTATCAATCGCTGTATCACAGGAAAATTGTTTTCAATATTTTTTGAGGGATGGAGATTTAAAGTACACACTGAATGGCAGGTAAAGGAATGAGAAGAAATGGTTTCTGGTGTTGTAACTATCCCTTCATTCCTCTAGCCTTCTGGCTTTTCGAGAACCGAGGAAACTCTTCTCCACAGTTATCTAAGCCTGTTGTGTTACTTTCTACACAACTGTGACTTAATCTGGCAGGACACTACTGACCCCACACTTTGAGAATGGCAGAAAGGAGCTGCAAAATGTGGCTAACGAGTTGTTCTTGGGAAGACTGGACTCCTGGCTCCCCCTCAGCTCGGCTCCTCCTGCCCTGAGCCTTTAGGAAACACTGAAGAAACAACAGCTCTAGGAGTTCTGCACTCCAGTGAAGGTTTCCACCTTCTGTTCATCCTGAACTTTTAAAAAAGTATTAATTCTTGTAAACTAACTATGGTCAACTACGTAAGAGCTGAACTCATTGTCACCTTTGCTTACATATAGTCACTACTCTCAAGGATGTCAAACAATTTGCTTCAACTTGATGTCAGGATAGATTGGACAACCCAATGTGATGGCACTCAGCACTGGGGAGGCAGAGGCAGGTGGATCTCTGCAAGTTGTAAGTCAGCCTGGTCTATATAGTGAGTTCCTTGCCAGGCAGGACTCCAGTGTCATATCCTTCCTCAAGTAAAAAACAGACTGGACAGGTATCTAAAATGAATCCCCCCCCCCAAAAAAAATGTGTTGGACCTTGCATCAAAAACCAAAAAAGCTGTAAAAAATCCATAAACAAAAAACAAAAATATAGCATTATCACCAACAACAAACCAGGGGTCTGCAGAGGTGGCTGAGCAGTTAACAGCAAGAACTACTCTCCCAGAGGATCTGGGATCAATGCCCAGCACCCAGGTCAAGCAGCTAACAACAGCCTGTCAATCCAATTCCAGGATATGATGCCACTAGACTCTGCATGTCCCTGCACTCGTGTACACATACTCACACATACATTTAGTTAAAAATAGAATAGCCATGTTCAGTTGATATCACTGTGAAATCTGCTCTTTTCTGAAGGGAAACAGAGGAGCAGTGGATCTTGTGGAGAGTAGAGGTGGTGGAATGGTGGGGTGAACTGATGGGACAGGAGGCTGCAGTCCAGACATATTAAAACAGAAAAATTATTTAATTTTACAAATAGAAATAGGAGCTGGAAGCCGGGCGGTGGTAGCGCACGCCTTTAATCCCAGCACTTGGGAGGCAGAGACAGGCGGATCTTTGTAAGTTCGAGGCCAGCCTGGTCTACAAAGCGAGTCCAGGACAGCCAGAGATATTCAGAGAAACCCTGTCTCGAAAAACCAAAAAAAAAAAAAAAAAGAAGAAATAGGAGCTGGAGAGACAGTGCAGTGGTTAAGAGCACTGCCTGCTCCTCTAAAAGACCAGGATTCAAGTCCCAGCATGGTGGTTCACCACTGTCTGTAACTACAGTCCCAGGGGCGTCTCCCACTCTCTTCCGGACTATGAGGGCTCTGCAACCACATGGTGTAGAGACAAAAATACCCATAGACATAAAAATAAATAAAATTTCAAGAACTACAAAATAAAATTTAAAACAGTGTTCATGTCTGAAAATAATAAATATGAAAGTTTTCATTTCAAGTACTTGAATTATAGACTAGGGATGTTGTTCGCTTGGTAAAGTGATGGCCTGGTACCCAGAAGTCCCTGAACTGAATCTCAACACAGCATAATACTGGCTATAGTATTATTCTATAATCACAAGCTATAATCTCAGCTCCTCAGAGGCAGAGACAGGAACACCAGATGTTCAGGTAACCCGTGATTATATAAGAAGTATCAGGACAGCCTAGGTTACATCAGACCCTTGTCTCAAAACATGAAAATTGTGTGATGTCTGGTGGCACACACCTTTAATCCCAGCACTCAGGAAGCAGAGGCAGCTGGATGTCTGAGAATGTGGATGTCTGGAATGTGGAGATGAGCCCTGTGTAGAGAGGTTCTCACACAAAGAGAACTTGGAAGAGTGTATGCTTATGCTGGTATATATTTGGAGGTAAGTCAATTTCTCAGATCCTACAAGTGAGAAACCTAACTCCCTTCCTCCTATTTCCCTTTCCCCATTCATCCCCATCCTCTTCCTCTTTCTTTGGAGAAGGGTCTTGTTATGTTATCAGGCAAGTCACAAAGTTTTGCTCTCAAGCTTCCTCAGTGGCTGAGACTATAGATATCACTGCTCCAGGCTCTAACCCTCCCTTGGTTCTAGATGTAACCATCTTGATTCAATACACTTCAGTGCCTTGGCTTGTTTTAACACTATTTTACAATCCCATAATGTTATATTGGACAAAACCTATCATTGTATGATCCTAATAATTGATCTTGAATTGAAGGCACAAAATACTACAGAGAAATGCCAACCTGGAAACTGTGCAAGTATTCCCACGTGTGGTGAACTATGTACCTGTAATCCCATTAATTTTGAGGTGAAGGCAGGTAGATCAGGAGTTCAAAGACACCCATGACTACATAGCATATTTTTTTGGTGGCTCACAACCATCCACAATGGTTGTGATTTGATGCCCTCTTCTGGTTGCATGTGTACATGCAGACAGAGCACTCACATACATAAAATAAATACATAAATCTTTAAAAGAAGAAGAAGAGAAGAAGAAGAAGAAGAAGAAGAAGAAGAAGAAGAAGAAGAAGAAG
>CAJQZJ010001826.1:19944958-20000427 GCA_907164525.1 Lophiomys imhausi | reverse complement strand
AAGAAGAAGAAGAAGAAGAAGAAGAAGAAGAAGAAGAAGAAGAAGAAATAGTAGTCCAGGCCAGCATAGTCTACATACCAAGCTCTAGACCTGACACAACTACACTATGCATACAGACTCTGTCTCAAAAAGAGTAAACAATGTGGGGGGAAAGATATACCTTAAATTAAAAAATATGAAAAAAGAACCAAAAAAGTAAATAAATTGTTAAAAATTAAAAAAGAACAAACACACAAATTTTAATACAATATAAATTGATAATATGTAATACATAATCCCAAGTAACTATTAATTTAATTAATTCATCAATTTATACCTTGTTTGTATTACTCCCAACATTCTTAATTAAGTCTTGGAATTTTAAAATTATGGCGTTTAGATAATGAATATTTGAATTGATCTAACATATCTCTATAGAAACAACTACATTATTTTTATTAATTGCAATATGATCCTATCAAGTTCTTTTATCTTCAGCAAAGTGCATGTCCTTCTTTAAGGAGTCCCAAGACCCTAGCCATCCTCCCAAAATTCTTGAAGTCCTCCTGGATGAACCAGACAAGGCTGCACATACCTAGAATTCCAGCCCTTGGGAGGTAGAGGCAAGAGTATGCCAAGTACCAGGTCAGTTTAGGATGTGATGAGATTCTGAAACAAAAACAAAGGTAAAGTTAAGTTCTGGCCAGCAATAGGCACACGGGGGAGTTCCTTTGGCCTTGTGTGCAGCCTGGACCACTTGGATTCTGCCATGTTCTTAAAATTATTCCTAAAGTTTGATTGTATAAGAAGTTCTCAGGAACCACATGGTGGCTCACAACCATCCACAATGTGATTTGATGCCTTCTGGTTGCATGTGTACATGCAGATAGAGCACTCACATATTTAAAAAAATACATAAATCTTGAAGAAGAAGAAGAAGAAGGAGGAGGAGGAGGAGGAGGAGGAAGAGGAGGAGGAGGAGGAGGAGGAGGAGGAGGAGGAGGAGAAGAAGAAGAAGAAGAAGAAGAAGAAGAAGAAGAAGAAGAAGAAGAAGAAGAAGAAGAAGAAGAAGAAACAGCTCTGAGGAGACTTTGCCACCAACAGAGATTTCTGGACCCCAGTCTCAAAGTCGTGCACTTAGTATTTCTAATGGGCTTTTTGCTCATTTCTGGCAGATTGCTTTTTTTTAAATAAAAATTTATTTTCTTATTTTTAGTAATTTTTATACATGCATGTCTGGGATATAGGGAAGGTATATGCACCTGAGGCAAGGTATCCTCTGAAGCCAGAGTTTCAGATCTTCTGGAGCTGGTGTTACAGGCACTTGTGAGCTGCCTGACATGGGGATAAAACTGAATTCAGATCCCTCTGCCGAACAAGTACATGCTCTTAACCACTGAGCCATCTCTCCAGACCACATTTTGCTTTTGGAGAAGTGACACCAACATAAGACTCCAAAGGACAGGTGCTGAGGATTGAACCCTGAGTGTTGTGCACACCAGACAAGCATCTTTCCACTGAGCCATACACAGCTGGGGGAGGAAACCTCTCTACGCAGGGCTCATCTCCACATTCCTGCCATTTCTCCAGCCTCAGCTAGAACCGCCCCTTTTTTCCCTTAAATCATAGGCTTTGCAGCTCTGTTTTTATGGTGGCAAGTTTGAGAAACGCTGCAAGGCAGTGTCAGCAGGCATGGATCCTGTAAGGTTGATAAGTCAGCAGAGGGGCTTTCTCATTAAGGACACATGGCTCAGCCAGCCTGGAGTGGCTTTCATTGTCTTATCCCCTCCCTTCTTCCTCAGTGTGGCTGATCCAGATATCTGCCTCTCACAAGACTGACATCTACAAGACTACAGCCTCCTTCCCTGGCACCTGTGCCTCTGACAACACACACAGACTGCAGATATGGAACATGAGTCGCTTCAGTCCCAATATGAACTCCTGGAACTTGTGCCTGACAATTAAACTTCCCCCTGGAAATCTGTGTAGCTGACATGTAAGGAGTTAGATAAATTAAATTAGATTTAGAAAATATATAGGGGTTTCTGATACAGTTTCTTAATTCGGGGCATGAAGATCAATTTGGCTGTGAGCGATTAGCTAATCAGCTTGTGGAAAAACAAGGTTGAAGTCAGGAAAACAGGAAAGACTTAATGGACTTAAGAAACGAAGTATCTGGCCTGGCATTGTTTTCAGCTGCTAAGTGGACAGAGCCCAAATTAAGCTGAAACAGAGTTCCTCCTATTTAAGGACAGTGAGGCCCCTGGATGCTAGAGAGCTTCGAGAGTCCTGCTGAAAAAAGTGCTGACCATCATCTGATGGCCAGATCTCTCTGAGGCAGAAAGAAGCTGGTGAGCAGAGAAAGCCTCAGCAAGACACCAAAAGGCCAAGGACTAAACCCTGTGGCTCAACTTTTGCCTAGAGGGGTTTGATCTGTCTGAACAGTGGCCTAAAGGAAACTGTGGCTGGCTTTAAGGACTCTGAGTCAGAGAGCAGAGTTGCTGATGCGAAGGGGCTGGGGTCTCCCAGAGAGAAGAAAGCATCAAGCCTTATTTAAGGTAAGACTGTGATAGCCAACTTACCCTGATGAATCTACATCTGAGGCATTCCAGAAAAAAGACTGCCCAGTGCTTTAAGGGGTCTACTACAGAAATTGTGTTCCTGACGACTGAGGACCTGCCCCAGAGATTGTATCCTTCTAAAAGGTTAGGAAAATAATTACCAATAGCATTAGTGGTTAGGTTAAAAGGGTTGTAAGAATTTATAGGGTTAATAGTAAATAACCCTATAAATAAATAAATAATAATTAAAAAGTTCGTTTACACTAACACCTTGAACTTCAATGAAAACACCCATCTCTCTGTGTCTATCTTTCAACCCCATCCCGTCTGTCCTCCCTCCCTCCAACTCTCCATCGCTTCTGACTTATATCTGCTGTCAACCTCCAAGATCCCACATTAAGTCAAAAATAAGTAGATGTTCTCAACATGCAGGAGATCTGGTGCAGGAGGACCTTGAGTTCTAGGTTAGACTGGGCTACACAGCAAGAGTTTATCTCTTAAAACCCTGAAATTAAAAATGGATGAATAAGCAGGCAGTTGTGGTGAACATCTGTGAGTAGGAGGCCAGCCTGGTCTACAAAGCTTGTTCTATGACAGCCAAGGCTACACAAAGAAACCCTGTTAGAAATGTACAACCCTGCCAACATAAAAAAGAATAAGTAAAGCAATGTATAGAAGGATTGAAGGTAATGTTTGCACAGAGCTGGGAGCAACATAGGATTAATTAAGCATATCCCTGTTCGGTCTGAAAACCCAAGATGTAAAGGAAGGAAAAAGTCTATATATATTAGAGACTATGGACACAGATGCCAGTTGCATCCTGCAGGGCCTGGGAGTAAATTATATGGCCTTATATTATATTATCAAACTTCTAGAAACAATGATAACTTCTTGCCTGTCCTTCTGTTATCTACAACTGACCTTCTGGCTTTAACCCTTAAGTCATAGACCCCTATCGCTGTACCCACTCCAGCCTTCAGATTTTTCTCAGAGTCCCTCCACTTTAGAGAGCTTCCCCTTCAGAGGACAGAGTTCAGAGTCCTCAGGTACCTGAGAAGATGTTTGGTAGCTGGGTCTCTGGCCTCTTCTAAAAGCGAGTGTTGCAGAAGGCAGCGCTGTGGCCTTTTATCTTAGGGACATTGTACTTTCAGTTTCAGGTTAGAGTTGGAAGGGTAGCCAGATGGTTTATGAACAACTTAAATTAGGTAAGTTGTATTTTGTAACTATATATCCATATATTCTCTGTAACCTTTTGCTCTGGGTTCTTGTTTTTGCTTTTGTTTGAAACAAGGTCCAATGGGCCCAGATTGGCCTCCAACTCACTATGTAGCTGAGAATAACCTGAATTCCTGATCTCTTGCCATAAAATTAGATTTATTGGTGGTAAAAGAGAATCCAGGGCCTCCTGCTGCTAGGCAATCACTCTACCACCTAAACTACAGCCCCACGCCTGCATGTTTTCTTAAAGAGTTAGAGACTTTCTGTTATTTCCTACAGGATTGAATGATGTGTGTGTGTGTGTGTGTGTGTGTGTGTGTGTGTGTGTGTGTGTCTGTGTGTGTGTATTTACAATATGTAAATATTGTAGAAACAGATATTAGTTGGCCTTTGCACTATGCAATAGCTTTATAAATTACTTGAAAGCTTGCTGTGGATGCCCACTGCTTTAATCCCAGCACTTGAGAGTCTGAGGCAGAAGGATCTCTGTGAATCTGAGACCAGCCAAGTCTACACATTGACACCCTTTCAACAAAACAAAACTACCATCAAATTACCTGAGTCCTTTACGAGAACTAGGTAAAGGTAAAGAGAGGTGAGCTGTTGTAAGGTTCATTTTGGCATCCTTAGTTGTTCCTGGCTACAATTTGCTTTTATGCTGACTAGAGCATCTGAGCAAAGTGTTGACTTTAAAGTTTCCTCTGGGAATCTACCTGCTTCTTTCAATCTTGAGTTCCTAGACATAGCTACTGGGTAACATCCTAGATAGAAACAGACCAGGTGGCCAAAAATCTATACCTCCTGTTCCATCATGTGTAGGGAAGATTAAAAAACAGGAGACTCCACCAAAATAACTTCCTGGGACATTTTTTGCACCCAACTTCTGTCACTGAACTTTCACACAAAGAGAACTTGGAAGAGTGTATGCTTATGCTGGTATATATTTGGAGGTAAGTCAATTTCTCAGATCCTACAAGTGAGAAACCTAACTCCCTTCCTCCTATTTCCCTTTCCCCATTCATCCCCATCCTCTTCCTCTTTCTTTGGAGAAGGGTCTTGTTATGTTATCAGGCAAGTCACAAAGTTTTGCTCTCAAGCTTCCTCAGTGGCTGAGACTATATATATCACTGCTCCAGGCTCTAACCCTCCCTTGGTTCTAGATGTAACCATCTTGATTCAACACACTTCAGTGCCTTAGCTTGTTCTAACACTATTTTACAATCCCATAATGTTATATTGGACAAAATCTATCATTGTATGATCCTAATAATTGATCTTGAATTAAAGGCACAAAATACTACAGAGAAATGCCAACCTGGAAACTGTGCAAGTATTCCCATGTGTGGTGAACTATGTACCTGTAATCCCATCAATTTTGAGGTGAAGGCAGGTAGATCACGAGTTCAAAGACACCCATGACTACATAGCATGATTAAGACAATTCTGGACCACATAAGACTCTATCACAGAAATGGGGGAAAAAAGAGGGAAGGATGTTATGAAAGGCTACTGCAGCAGGAAGATGCTCCAAGCCTAAATCAGAAACCTCTCAGGGACACGGTAGACAAAATACTTTTGTGCCAGGATGAGAAAGGGAAAGGTGGCTGTGAAAAGAAGATGACAAAAATGTCATGAGAGTGTTTGAAAACTGAACATGCTGCATCAAGAATACCCTTCCTGATGATGGGAGCCAGCCATGTTGTGGGTGATTAGGCACATAAATGGAGTTTAGGTGTGTGATGTTGTGAATGAGTACCATATCTCTGATATGGTAAGCAAGTCCCAGTTAATTGCTTTTTTATATAAGGGTTGTTGCGGTCATGAATTCTCTTCACACCAATAGAACAGTGACTAAGATAGAAGTTGGTACCAGGAGTGGGGTATTGCTGTGGCAGGCCTGATCATGGGGTTTGAAGGTGGAATATGGACTTTGGAAGTTTGGATTAGTAATGAGGTGGAACAATTTAAATGGGTTTAATATGCTATACTAGTAGGATAGTGGAAGCCAGTGTTGCTGAGGGTGATTTGGACTGTGAGGACACACAGCTCAAGAGGTTTCAGAGAATAAGAATATTGCTAAGTGGTCTGGAGACAATTGTGCTATTTTAACAAAGAACGTGGCTGCTTTCTACCCTTGTACAAAAACTCTGCCTGAGGCTAAATTGAAGGGTTTTAGGTTAATGGCATTGGCAGAGGAGATTTCAAGACAGTGTAGTGTTGACTCTTTCATATGGTTACTAGTGGCCACTCTTATACAGGTCTATAATGAAAAGGAGCAAGCTGAGCAAGGATAATAACAAAATGTAGCTTGGGGAGAAAAAGAGCACCAGAAACTGTAATGGAGCCAAGTTCAGTGCTGAAGAATATTAAAAGTTTAAAGAAAAGCCTGCTGCCAAATGGAATAAAGGGAGTGGTGACCTTAGGACAGGTCCTCACCCAGCTAAGCTTCCAACTTGAGAAAGGCATCAAGGAAAAGATTAAGCAGTGAAGGAATCCATTGGTGGGGCCCAGTCACAGAGACATCATGGTAGCTTCAGCCAGTTGGTTCTGGCTTTAGAGTGAAGGATACAAAGAAGGGGTTGTGTTGTTGTGGGGTATCCATCAGAGAAGATTGTTCAGACATGGATTTAAGCCAATAGAAAGTCTTTATTAACTGGTCATCAACTACAATGAGTATAAGGGATTGTAGTGTAGCATCAAGCCTTTCTTCCAGGTGAGCTTTTAAGTACAAAACCCATATTCTTTGTTGACATACTTCATTAAACAAGAACAGTTAACCAGAAGCAGAGCTACAGAAGTCAAAAAGCAAAGTTAGTACATTTAGAGATTTTCCCAGAACTATGAACATTTATGGATTAAGTCTTTGGTTTTGTTTTGGCAGGTGGTGCGGCCTACGTGCTTAGTTTTATGGTTTTAACAGTACCTCAATCCTGGAATCAGTTGTGCTAAGGTCTGGGGGACTACTAAAGTCCAGGGAACTGTTACATTCCCTGCTAGTCTGAGAGAATGAGTCAAATCATGGACTCATGATGCTCCATAGTAAGACATAGAATCCCTCCTTTTATCCTATTAGGATGAGAATTAAAGTGCCAGTCATGCTCGTAGCAGAATACGTAGCTGGGTGAGCGGAGAGAACAGAGACTAGCACCAATTATCTCAACCCTCCCCGCCCTGATGTCTTCCCCAACTATAACAATTTTTTTCTGATGACTCCTGATCAACTAGCATTAGAAACAACATGTTTCTCACAAAGTCATACAGTCTCCATTACCTCATGAGAAGTAAGTCTAAGCCTCTCTGGTTTTGTAGGACCATTTCTGCAAGGATGTCTAACTGTTGTTTTAATTCAGAGACAGAAACTTCTGGTGTTCCTAGGTCCTGATCAACCTGTTTATCTAAAAAAAAAAATATTAAAAGTTCTTATCTCCCATGACAAGGACTAATGTGCCAATGGCTGCTGAGCCAGCTATGCCTGCTCCTACCAGGAGTGGGATGAAGACAAGAACAGCTCTTTTTTTTCCTTTCCTCTTTTTTCTTTTATTCTTTCTTTTTGTTTGTTTATTTGTAGTTCAGGTCCACATTAAAATGTATCATTTCTTTTTTTTTTCATTATATAGAGCAGCAAAAGAGGCACACTTACTCAAGCTGTTGGGGAAGGATCATGTGCACTATTATTCAGATGCTGATTTCAGTGTTCTGAGATCTGGTTCCTGCCCTACCTGAGGCATTCTCTGATTGGCTTTAAAAAGGGCTGACAGCCTATACATGGGCAGAGAGGGAAGCAGAAGGCAGGACTTCCTGTGATGGAGAAAGGAACTCTGAGAAGAGGAAAGAGAAAGGTTTTTCACCAGGAGTCTCAAGAAGAGAGAGATTGTGGACACAGAAGGCACAGTTGAGAGTCTGCCTAGCTAAGACCTAAGCATTGAAATTTTATTATGTATACAGTGTTGTGTCTGCAGGTATATCTGCAGGCCAGAAGAGGGCACCAGATTTCATTATGGATGGTTGTGAGCCACCATGTGGTTGCTGGGAATTGAACTTATGAACTCTGGAAGAGCAGCCAGTGCTCTTAACCGCTGAGCCATCTCTCCAGCCCAGCATTGAAAATTTTTTTTAAACATTTATTCATCAATTTATTATGTATACAGTATTTGCTCTACATAAATGCCCGGGCACAAGATCTCAATATAGATGGTTGTGAGCCACCATGTGGTTGCTGGGAATTGAACTCAGGACCTTTGGAAGAACAGCCAGTGCTCTTAACCTCTGAGCCATCACTCCAGCCCCCCAGCATTGAAATTTTAAAAGGTCTTAGTGTATTTATTTTATGGTCTAAAGCTGCCCTGAATCTCAGACCTTTTTGCCAGGAGACATAAGTTGCTGATCTTCTACAATTGATGCTTCACATGGATGGCATGATATCCATGCTCCCAAAATTCATATTCAGGCATTAAAAGACTGCCTGGACAACACAGTTGTCCATGCCCTCTCCTGGCAGCTCTCCTAGCCACTCCACTCTCCCACCCGCCAGGCAAAAAGTATTCTTGTATGCCAGATACAACAAGTTTCACAAGAGGAAGATTTCTGCCTTTTCTTTATTAGGAAGATTAAAGAACTGGAGATAAAACATTATAGTTAGATATAAATACATTGGAATTGTTAATTTTAAAATAATAAGGCTAATAATATGGGAGAGACAATAAAACAGATTTCTTGGGTCTTGGCTGATGCTCTCATCTATGGTTCTAAGATAGAAATAAAGAAAAGATTAAAATTATTGTTGTGGTTACATTCATAATCCTATTTTAACCTTAATAATTGGATTAATCCTTTATGTCTTCTCAAAGGCAAAGGCTTAAAGAAGATACTGGAACAATATGAAAAAGAAATGAAAGTTGGAAACGGGATAAAACAAGAGATCTGAGAACTAATAGGACAGAATGAACAGCAGAGAGATAGGTATAAAACATGGGCACAGACCTTAAGAGAAGAGCTTAGAATATTATGCAAAAGAATTTGCTCAGATATGACAAAAGATAAATACAGAACATACAGAAAGCCAACCAAAGGTGGTTAGAAAACAAGCGTTAGATTTCCCAGTTAGTATACAACAGAGAGAAGCTGTCGATATCCGTATACAGAGTTATCAGAAGTTTGAATGGCAACCTGTGGACATGTTGGATTTGAGACAATTTAAACAAAGTGTCACCAATTTGGGAATGCATTCATCATTTGTAAAATAAATACTGACTTCTTGGTCAATTAAAAGTAGAATAATCCCAGAGGAGGGAGAGGGGAAAGAGGGTGGAAGGGTGGGACCAGGATGGAAGGAGAGAGGGGGCTACAATGGAGATGTAACTTGAATAAATAATAAATAAAAAATAATTGAAATTAAAAAGTTTAAAAAGTTAAAAAAATTGTCGATGTTAAAAAAAAAAAGTAGAGTAATACCAGAATACTGGGACGATATGGCAAAGGCAGTACTAGAACCTGGGGCATATTTACAATGATGTTCATAGTGGAAAGAAGAGGCTAAAGAGATAGTACAAAAAATACAGCCAGAAGTGTCCATTTTTCTAAGGATCAGCTGCTTGGTCATGATGAATAGGCTGAGACAGACACAAACTGTATATACTGAAGAAACTTTAGCATTATGTCCCATAGCAGCCTTAGATGACTGGGAGAAGATTGAACAAACAGGAAAAAAAATATTGAGCCATTCTCTGAGGTCATGCAAGGTCCAAAAGAAATGTTTACTGACTTTGTGCAAAGATTGACCTCAGCTATGGATAGAAGTGTATCACATCCACTGGCTAATAGGGCACTAATAGAATCCTTAGCTCTTGAAAATGCTAACACCGAATGCAAAGAGGTAATAAGAGCATTAAGTGGAAGATCAGCCTTTATAGATGAATAGATTAGAAAGATGAGGGAGATCAGAGCTCACTCACCTAACATGGTCTTAGTTGGAGTTGCTTCGATTGTGGTAATCTGCCATTGAGCAGAAGCTGACATCATTCCATCTGCACACAGAATGCTGTCTGAAATGGGCAAAACTCGAATGCAGGCTAAGTCAGCTACTGAGTTCTGCCAAGATGGGATAAGCAAGTCCTTCATAATATCTGCTACACATATATGTCTTTCAGATATACTAGGCCAATGGGCTGCAGAAGATGCTCAAATGTTATAGAGTATTCTGGTAGCTGTCCAGGCAGCCTGCTGTCTGTCAATTCTATAGTTTGGAAGCTGCTTGCCTGAACTTCCTACTTACTCATGTAATATTTACTTCCTTCTCAAGTCTCTGATGGGATTGAGATTAGATAGTTATATTCCCACAGTAAGGCTTAAATTGTTTAGGGATTAAAAGGATGTTTTAGGTCTAAGAAGATGTTTCTAGGTTGGCTATACAAGTTAGGATAGAAATTGGGTTGAGTATAGAACTTTAACTCGTCAAGATAAGACAGATCGCAGAATATTTTTCCTAAGTAGCCAAATACCTATGGATGAGACATTAAAAATGTACATCATATGTTATAATTTTCAGAAATATTTCATAATTTTTCTAATTGTATGTAGTTTATTGTTATAAGAAAAAAGAGCATTTTTTTTTTCATCTAAAGGGAGAGATGTTGAAGGTGTTGCATACTGTTTTCAGATGCTGATTTTAGTGCCCTGAGATCTGGTTCCTGCTCTTCCTGAAGCATTCTCTGATTGGCTTTTTAAAAAAAGCTGAGAACCTATAGATGGAGAGAGAGGAAAAAGGAAGGCTGGACTTCCTTGGAGGGAGAAAGGAACTCTGGGAAGAAGAAAGAGGAAAGTTTTTACCAAGAGACCCAAGAGGAGAGGGATGTGATTGTGGGCACAGAAGGTACAGCTAGCCACGTGGCTGGTTGGGACTAGGAGGTTGGGTTAACATAGGTGAGCTACTTGAGAGTCTGACCATCTAAGGCCTAAGTGTTGAAATATTAAAAGTTATTGGTGTATTTATCTACCAAGGTCTAAAGCCGTCCTGGGTCTGAGGACTTTTTACCAGGAGAAACAAGCTGTTGGTCTCCTAAGTCAAGCCATTAGGTACCTGCCCACCAAGGAGTCTCAGGAGCCCAGTAATATTGCTGTTGTTCAGAGGAGTTAACCTTCAAAGCAGATTAGCAGGCATTAGAATAAGAGGAAGTGCCTAGGGTAAAAGTTTTGGATATTAGACCACTTTCAGCCCCTTGGAAGTCCTCTAACATTAATTTAGTCTGCCCCCAGTCACAATGAGTTTTGGGATGGCAGTCTGGTTAGTTACTATTCCTATGTAGTAATGGGGCTGGGTGTCTAAGCATAACTGGCAATCCTGGCTGATTTCTGACTGGAATTCATTGACTCTGTGTCCATGATCCTTTTCTGTAGCATAGAGTCTGATTCCCCAGGTTTTCCCTGTTTCCCAAAGGCCAAAATCGTTTTTATGTAATTTTCAGATGTTTAATTTTATGGTCATTGTATTACATGTTCCTATTGAGCATTCCTTGGGAGGGACTTTCTTTCTGTATATTAATCCATGTGTTTTCAGGAAGCATCTGCTTTACAACTCCTTTTACAAAGGAAACTCCCTTGATCCTGGCAACTTGGGGGCCCAGAGCCTGGGCACACATAGAATTATAAACTCGGTGTTCTTATCTCAAAAGATAAACTCCCACATCTTTCCTTTTTCCAGACAACCAGACATTTAAACTGGGCATCAGTGAGCAAAGGACATGATGAAATATGGGTTGCTGGTCTGAAGCTACATTAGCTATCACCTTCCCCGTATCTGTCTTACCAAGTTCCAAGGTACAGGCCTGAAGGCAGTGAGGAGTTGGACCATGATCCTGTTTCATACCAAAGATAAAACTCAGGAGGAAGTAGAGGAGCTTGGAGTGGAAGGGCCTAGGTCCCCATGAAACCTTATCTTAATGGGTCCATAGTGTAGGACACAGTTCATTTGTCAGCAGCATCTGTTGCTTCCTTTTCTTCACCTGGATGTAGTGGATCCATTGTAGTAGAAATTATTAGTAATGAATATTAATTGCATACTTATTAAGGCAGTGATGTTAATTGTTACCCCATCACTTATACACAAACACACAGATACTGGTTGGATTTTAGTAAGCCTTATTCCTGGGACTGCACAACCTTAACCCTAAACTAACCTACTTTCCCAGATAAAGCCCCATAGAACTTGCACATCTCTTCCATGTCTGCTGCTCCCCAGAACAGTTGCTCTCAGCCATGTGCAGTTTCCTCCATCTTAACCCATCATGTCTGCCTTCCTCTTCTCTTTTCCTGCTTCTCTGACTTCATGACTTCTCTCCTCTGATCCTTCTCCTCCCCTAAAAGGGCTCCAACCTCAGCTCAGCCTAACTCTCTCTCTGCCTAAGTGCAGGCCAAGGTTAACTTTAATTGACCAGAGATGTGGTAGAGCCAAGAATTACAAAAGTAATTTTGGATACATAACTGTGGGTGAGTCTTACTTACCTTGAGTTTGTAACACAGGGGCAAGAAATTAGCAGTTCAATATAAGCAGTTTTCAGATCACCCTAACAATCCATACTGTAACACCAGCTACCGTCACCATCTTCAGAGTGGACAGAATCACCACTTAGGGTCCTTTCTAAGTTGGTGCCAGTGCTCCTTTGGCTACACCCATTGGCTAGACAGTATCACTGGAGTCAAACAAGAAATGGGTGGTGGACTCAGAGGTAGTGGGGTCTCTTGGAGAGTTCTGTGAACAGCCTTTATGGAGAACTGGAGGGCATGTGGCGACTTGAGAAAGGAATGGTTAGAGAGTTCTGCCAACTGCTGGTCTCTGAGCTGGGGAAGCAGTTGGGGACGTCTTCCACACATAATCTCATAGGGGTGAATCCCTCCCTCTGTGTACAATGGGCCCAAAGTGAAGGAAAGTAAGGAGGTCTAGACACCCTTCACTGTACTGGAATGAGAGTTTTGTTAGAGGATTTTTGTTTGTTTGTTTTTAAAATGTCCTTATTATTCTATTTGCCTGCCCAGAATTCTGAGGTCTTTATGTACAATGAAATTTCTAATCTATGCCTAAAACTTTTGCTATGAATTATCAATGATTTGATTCAGGTGATCTACAGCCAGTGAGGAATGGTCTAATGGCTAAAGGAATTCCATTTTATGTTAGGCATCCATCTTGGTACCTAATAGCAATTTGACTCTGATTCCAACCCCTAAAAGATAAGTTTCTAATAACCCCAACTCAGTGACCCTCACCCAGAAATGTACTGCAATCACCATGTCCTCCATTATGAGATGACTCTCTGCCTTTTTGGCTTCTGAAACCTGCTCATGTAGACATTCTAGGACTATTCTGAGGTCCCCTTGACAGGTCTTGGTTTGCTTGTGCAGACACTCAAGGTCATTTTGTGGTTGTAACATTTAAAAATTCTTCTCATACCCACACTCAATTTGACTCAGATATTGTTGTCCTGCTAGAAGCTACAATAAATTTGACTAATTGTAATTGTAATCTGAAATGAGCCTCTTCTCTTTTCCAGAATTCTCTAACTCCATAACATGGGACTAAGGGAAAGTTTATACATCTGGGATAACCCTATCTTGATGAGTATAGGACACAGACTTTCTGAACCTCAAAATGTGCCTGTCTGAGATCTGTCCCTGATTGGTTCACAATAGCAGGAGAGCTGTCCTACCTCTCACATGAGGCAGCACTTGGGAGAGCAGGCCCTGCACCTGGCCTGGGCAGCACAGTACAACTGACCCTGGATATGGGGGTTATGGGTGAGTCAGCACTGAAGGAGTGAGTATGGGAGAGCCATCCCTGCCTTTTGTCTGCTTTGTGGTGCTGACCAGGGAAAGAACCCCATTAATCTCTTGCCTGTGCCACATATAGCAGGCAGGAGAATTGGCCCTGATGGGGTCATGAAAGCATGATAGCTGATCCAACCCCTTACCCGCTGCAGCAGTCAGGAGTGCAGGCCCTGCAAGTGGGGGTTGCAGGCCCAGAACCAGGGCTTTGAGTTGGCCCACCCCATGAATGAACTGCTGGCTTGCAAAAAGAGGCCAATTCCACAGACCCAAAACTACAGGATCTCCATGACACAGGACAACAACAGGATAACTGAGAGGAGTCCCAATGAGTTTCCAGTATTGACAAAGAAGCAGAATCCAGAGGCCTTCTACCAGACCAAGGAGTCATTATATCGAACATATGTAAACAAAAAGGTGTGGACAAAGTGGAATATTGTGGGACACACTGAGATAAACTACAGCTTCCAAAGGAGATTTTTTTTAATGTGTGGAGAGATTTCAAGGCTGGTGGGGGGGTCTGAGGGGAATGGGAGATGAGTGGGACCAGGTTCATGATGTGAAATTCACAAAAAAGAAGAAAAAGAAGTAAAAGAAGGAAATGAAAAGAAAAAAAACATAAATTTTAAAAATTTACTGAAATAAAAATGCTTGATGTGCAAAACTGACAGCCTGAGTCTGATTCTGGACCTAGTGAAGGTGGAAGGAGAGAGCTGGCACCTCAGAGCTGTCCTCTGACCCATAGACACATTTCCAGGTCTGAGTACACACTCATACAGTAATAATAGAACTTTAAAAATTAGTGTTTATCTGTGTCCTTAGAGATGATCAATTTTGTTAAAGTACACTTGCTGAGGATGGTCTTATGTACTATGTATTCAAATGCTGATTACTGTGCCCAGAGAGGGGGTTGCAGTTCAGATGTTGGAATTGTCATTATAATTGAAGCATCTCCTGTCTCAATGTTGTGTGAAAAATATTCTCCATTATCTATGATTGGTTAATAAAGACCTGAACAGCCAATAGCTGGGCAGGAGACATAAGGCAGGACTTTGGATCCCAGGAGTAGTCCCAGGTGGAGACAGGAGAGAGAAGGAGAGGGAGAGGGAGAGTTAGAGGGAGAGGGGGAGAGAGAGAGAGGAGCAGGTGGCCATGAGGGCATGGATGGAGCAGGAGAAGCCAGGACAAGACTGAGATGGCAGGTAAGAGGACCTGTGGCTGGGGAGTAGGAAAGGGCAGCACAGGCTGGTTAGAATACAGAGAATCTGCCCAGCTATAGTGCTTGAAGCTTATTAATAAATATAATAGGTCTCTGTGTGATTATATGGGAACTAGAAAGGTCATAGAAAATTTCTGAGGGAAGGTCTAATATCATTGCTTCTGATAGGTTGAATTCAATGCTGAGATCTGGTTACTGCCCCTTCTGAGGCATTTTCTTGATTGGTTAATAAAAGTCGCTTATGGCCAATTAGCTGGGCAGAAAGAGTATAGGAAGGCGGGACTTCCTGAGATTAGACAGGAACCCTGGGCACACACAGAGACCCTCTCTCTTTCAGCCAGAAGTCACAGAAGGAGACAGACATCTGGAGAATGCTGGAAGGTAATCGCAGGCACATGGCGGTTTGGGATTAGGTGATCAGGGTTAACTTAGAGTAGCTAATTGAGAGTCTGCCCAGCTAAGGGCTAAGCATTAATCATTAAAACGTCTTGGTGTATTTAATTATTGGGGAAAAGACTGTGGCAGCTTATAGGCCCTTAGTCCAAGCAGTTCCAGGCCATTGGACTTCTAGACTCGTGGTCTCCCCTCAAGCCCAGGCGAAGCTCCTGCCAAGCTGCTTGTAATTCTACTGGCCTAATATAACAACTTATATTAATTAACAGAGTTTAAGTTACAGGTGGTGTAGGCCACCCTTGGTCCCGAGGCTCTTTCTCCAGGATAAGTTAGGCAACCGGTTAAGTCACATGGGCCAAGACACCCACTCCTCTGCCAAGCTGCTGGCTACTCTGCCAGCCTAATCTTACAGTTTATATTTACAAATAACTACAATAATTAATTAATTTGCAGTTTCAGGTGGTGCCCAGCGTGGTAAGGCATTATGGGTAATTTGATTTTCAAAACTAAAGAGAAAACTGCAGATTTTGAAACTATGACACCAGTTGTCGATAATATGGCGATGTTTACTGCTGACCTTTATACTGTTTTTCAATCAGACCCAATGTTTTATGCTATTTACTTTTTTTCTTTTATTGGTTTCTCATAAGGAAGACGTCTGTTTCACAATTAAAAAAGTATGGAAATGTGGGGATCCAAGATGGTGGCAGCCCGCGCGGATGCATTTTAATCTTGGAGAAAACAGACACAAAACCACGAATGTTACAAGATGCTGTACAAAAAAATTTGAGAGAATCGACCCTCCTGGGTCTCACCCAACTACCCAGGGACCATTAAAAGTCCCTGGGCAGGATGCTCACTCCCACTCTTAGACACACGGAAACCGCTGAATCTGGGAATCGGGAACCACCACCACCACCAGGAGAGACACACCAGGTAAGATTCACTCTAATACCCAGCAGGCAGATTCGGACCCCACACAGGGATACTCTCCAGCCTGCTTCCCCCCCCCCCAGATCCCGTATAGATGATCCAGCTATCTGGCAAAGGGTTGTGGACCCATGGAAGTGTGCGCGGCTCAGCTGCAGAGTACCCGTCAGGCTGCAGATTGTGATCCACTGCGGTGTACGGGAACTTGGTCGACCGTGATGCCACTTGCCAGTTTCCAGAGCCGGCTCCATAAGTGGGGCTGTGGGAGCGGCAAGGCTACAGGGGGTGAAGGCAGATTTACCCACCACAGGATCCAACCCTGGGCAAATTGTGAGGTCTTTACTATTATTAGCGGACTTTTTTGCTACTACAGGCACTTCCAGCGAGGAACAAGAGCTTAAGTGTATACAGCTCCACCCCTTGGATAAGTGAAGTCTCCACCTGAGAGGCAGTGCCAAAAAACAAACCTTTCAGGAGTGGAGTCAGGCAATTCGACTGCTACACCAAAGTGCCCCCTTTGGATCCAAACCCAGAAGACAACAGGAGCAGACAGCTAAGGACTTCCAAATGTCCAAAGGCCCCAGAAAAAATAGGAATCAGGGCGGAATGACTCCAACAAAAGAAAGAGATGCTATTTCAGCCAACCCGGACCGTATCACCACAGCTGAAACACATGAAAACGATAACAATGCTACATTATGGAAAGTGATAAAGTCCCTTCAAGAAGAACTTAAATCTATGAAGGAATTCAAAGAAGCCACAATTTCACAAATGAAAGCATTGGATAATACCATTAGAGAACTCCAAAACAAGGTGGCTCAACTTGAACAGGAAAAAGACAGGGCAATGGAAGACTTCCAGGCAAAGACAAGCAAATTGGAGCAGGAAATGCACAAAACGAATAAAACCATTCAAGACATGAAAATGGAAATGGAAACAATAAAGAAAACACATTCAGAGTTAAAAGTGGAAATGGAGAGTCAAAGGAAGAGAACAGGAATATGGATATGAGTACCAAAAATAGGATTCAAGAAATGAAAGACAGGATCTCAGGCATGGAAGATTTGATGGAAGAAATCAGTACAACATCCAAAAAAAAAAAAAATGAGAAAGCTAAAAAAAATCTCTCACCCACAACATCCAAAAAATCAAGGACTCAAAGAAAAGATGGAACCTAAAAATTATAGGCATAGAGGAAAGAGAAGACTCCCGACTCCAAGCTCCAGGAAATATCTTCAACAAAATCATAGAAGAAAACTTCCCAAACCGAAAGAAAGAGATGCCAATAAAAATCCAAGAGGCTTACAGAACACCAAACAGATTAGATCAGAAAAGAAACTTCCTCTCGCCACATAATAATTGAAACTCCAAATGTAGAGAACAAAGAAAGAATATTAAAAGCTGTAAGAGAAAAAGGCCAAGTCACATACAATGGAAGACCCATCAGAATTACACCTGACTTCTCCTCAAAAACTTTAAAAGCTAGAAGGGCCTGGACAGATGTCCTGCAAGCGCTGAGAGAACATAGGTGCCCAGCCAGACTACTATACCCAGCAAAACTCGCTATCAACATAGATGGAGAAAACAAGATATTCCATGACAAAATCCAATTTAAACAATATCTACCCACAAACCCAGCCCTACAGAAGATCCTAGAAAGAAAATTCCAACCCAGAGAAGAAAACTACACCCGAGAAAACAGAGGAAATAGAAATCTCCACAGCAATTAAACAAAAAGAAGCACAAGATGACCACCTATACCAAAATAATGGGAAATAACAACCCCTGGTCACTAATATCCATCAACATCAATGGACTCAACTCACCAATAAAAAGACACAGACTTACAGACTGGATCTGTAAATAAGACCCATCTTTTTGCTGCATACAAGAAACACATCTCACTATTGAAGATAGACACTACCTCAGAGTAAAGGGCTGGGAAAAGGTTTTCCAAGCAAATGGACCCAGGAAGCAAGCTGGAGTAGCCATCCTAATATCAAACAAAATAGACTTCCAATTGAAGTTAATAAGAAAAAGATGAGAAGGGCATTACATACTCGTTAAAGGAAATATTCATCCAGAGGACATCTCAATATTGAACATCTATGCCCCAAATACAAAGGCACCTACATTTGTAAAAGAAGTGTTTCTAAAACTTAAATTACACATCGATCCCAACACTTCAGTAGTGGGAGACTTCAACACTCCACTCACAACAATGGATAGATCATCAAGACAGAAGCCAAACAGAGAAATAATGAGTCTAATAGAGATCATGAACCAAATGGACCTAACAGATATCTACAGAACATTTCACCCAAACACAAAAGAATACACCTTCTTCTCAGCACCACATGGAACCTTCTCAAAAATCGACCATATAGTTGGAAACAAAGATAGCTTCAACAGATACAACAAAATTGAAATAACCCCATGTATCTTATCAGACCACCATGGAATAAAGCTGGACTTCAACAGCAAAAGAATCAACAGAAAGCCTACATGCACATGGAAATTGAACAACTCTTTACTAGATGACTACTGGGTCAGGGAAGAAATAAAGAAGGAAATCAGAGACTTCTTAAAATCCAATGAAAATGAAGGCACAACATATCCAAACCTATGGGACACAATAAAAACTATGCTATGAGGAAAATTCATAGCACTAAGTGCCTTCAAAAAGAAAATTGTGACAGCTCATATTAGCGAATTAACAGCTAAACTGGGTGAATTGGGAAAAAAAAAAAGAAGCAAACACTCCTAAGAGGAGCAGAAGGCAGGAGATCATCAAACTTAGGGCTGAAATCAACAACTTAGAACCAAAAAGAACTATACAAAGAATCAATGAAACCAAGAGTTGGTTCTTTGAGAAAATCAACAAAATAGACAGACCCTTAGCCAAATAACTAAAAGGCAGAGGGAAAAACCCAAATCAACAAAATCAGAAATGAAAAGGGAGAAATAACAACAGACATTGAGGAAATCCAAAGAATATTTGAATCCTACTTTAAAAATCTATACTCTACCAAATTTGAAAACTTAAGTGAAATGGACAATTTTCTTGATATATTCCACCTACTGAAGCTAAATCAAGATCATATTAACAGATTAAACAGCCCTATAACCCCTAAGGAAATAGAAACAGTCATTAAAATCTCCCAACCAAAAAAACAAAAAAAAACAAAAAAACAAAAACCCAGGGCCAGATGGCTTTAGCACGGAATTCTACCGGACCTTCAAAGAGGAGCTAACACCAATACTCTTCAAACTCTTTCACCAAATAGAATCAGAAAGAACACTGCCAAACTCATTCTATGAGGCCACAGTCACCCTGATTCCTAAACCACACAAAGATCCAACAAAGAAAGAGAAATTCAGACCAATCTCCCTCATGAACATAGATGCAAAAATACTTAATAAAATACTAGCAAACCGAATTCAAGAACACATCAAAAGTATCATACACCATGATCAAGTAGGCTTCATCACAGGAATGCAGGGATGGTTCAACATACGAAAGTCTGTCAACGTAATTCAACATATAAACAAGATGAAAGAAAAAAAACCCACATGATAATCTCACTAGATGCAGATAAAGCATTTGACAAAATCCAACACCCCTTCATGCTAAAAGTTCTGGAGAGAAAGGGCATACAAGGACCGTACCTAGAAATAATAAAGGCAATATACAGCAAGCCAGTGGCCAACATCAAATTAAATGGAGAGAAACTTGAAGCATTTCCTCTAAACTCAGGGACAAGACAAGGATGCCCACTTTCACCATCTCTTGAAAATAGTACTTGAAGTTCTTGCTAGAGCAATAAGACAACTAAAAGAGATCAAGGGGATACAAATTGGAAATGAAGAGGTCAAATTATCCCTATTTGCAGACGATATGATAGTATACATAAGCGACCCCAAAAATTCCACCAGAGAACTCTTACAGCTGATAAACACCTTCAGCAAGGTGGCTGGATACAAAATTAATTCAAAAAAATCAGAAGCCCTTCTTTATACAACAAACAAATGGGCTGAGAAAGAAATAAGGGAAACAACCCCCTTCACAATAGCCACAAACACCATAAAATCCCTGGGGGTATCTAAACCAAGCAAGTAAAGGACCTGTACAACAAGAACTTCAAGCTCTTGAAGAAAGAAATGGGAGAGGCCTTTAGAAGATGGAAAGATCTCCCATGCTCATGGATAGGTAGGCTCAACATAATAAAAATGGCAATCCTACCAAAAGCAATATATAGATTCAGTGCAATTCCTATCAAAATACCAACACAATTCTTTATAGTCTTGGAAAGAGCTATTCTCAATTTCATATGGAACAACAAAAAGCCCTGAATAGCTAAATCAATCCTATACAATAAAAAGACATCTGGAGGTATCACCAGCCCAGGTTTCAAGCTGTACTACAGAGCAATAGTAGTAAAAACAGTATGATATTGGTATAGAAACAGAACAGTAGATCAATGGAATCGAATTGAAGACCCAGAAATAGACCCACACACTTATGGCCACCTAATTTTTGATAAAGAAGCCAAAACAGCACAATGGAAGAAGGACAGCACCTTCAACAAATGGTGCTGGTCCAACTGGATGTCCACTTGTAAAAGATTGAAATTGGACCCATACTTATCACCTTGTACAAAACTTAAGTCCAAGTGGATCAAAGACCTTAACATAAGCCCAGTCACAATAAATCGACTAGAGTAGAAAGTGGGAAAAACCCTCTAAATCATTGGCACAGGGGACAACTTCCTGAACAGAACACCAATAGCTCAGGCTCTAAGACCAACAATCAATAAATGGGACCTCATGAAACTGAAAAGTTTCTGTAAGGCAAAAGACACTGTCATTCAAACAAAATGGAAGCCTACAGATTGGGAAAAATTCTTCACCAACCCTACGTCTGACAGAGGGCTAATATCCAAAATTTACAAAGAACTCAAGAAATTAAATGCCAAGAAACCAAATAATCCAATTAAAAAAGGGGGAACAGAGTTAAACAGAGTATTCACTAAGGAGGAATTCCTAATGGCTGAGAGACACTTGAAGAAATGCTCAACATCCTTAATCATCAGAGAAATGCAACTCAAGACAACTCTGAGATTCCATCTCACACCCGTCAGAGTGGCTAAGATCAAAAGCTCAAATGATACCACATGCTGGCGAGGGTGTGGAGAAAGGGGAACCCTCCTCCATTGCTGGTGGGAGTGCAGGCTTGTGTAACCACTATGGAGGTCAGTATGACGATATCTTAGAAAACTTGGAATAGCTTTGCCTCAGGACCCAGCCATACCACTTCTGGGTATACACCCAAATGACTCCTCACAGAATCATAAGGAAGTTTCCTCATCTATGTTCATAGCAGCCTTATTTGTAATAGCTAGAAACTGGAAACAACCCAGATGTCCCTCAACCGAAGAATGGGTTAAAAAACTGTGGTACATCTACACAATGGAATATTATTCAGCTGTCAGGAACAATGAAATTATGCAATTTGCAGCCAAAGGGATGGAACTAGAAAAGCTCATCCTGAGTGAGCTAACCCAGACTCAGAAGGAAGCATAGGACATCTACTCACTTCTAGTAGGATTTTAGCTATATAATAGAGGATATCAATACTACAACCAACACACCAAAGGGAACGTTGTCATAGACTTTTTATTTTTTATTTTATTTTATTATTTTTATTTTTTATTCTTTTTTATCTGTTTGTCTGCTTATTTGTTTGTTTTTTAGTTCTCTCTCCCTGGCAATGAGACACTTTTCACTGGTGGTACTGCCTCATAGACCCTCAATGTATGAGGAGGCTCTTGGCCCTCATATGACCTCTGAACTGGGGTGAGGGACTGTTATATAGGGACACTCCACTCCAGAGAATTGGGATGGAAGGGTCAGGGGTTAAAAAAAAATGAAAGGTGAAGTTTTGGCCTTTTTCTACTAATTGTCATAAACTGTTTAGGATAATTAAGAAGTGCAAACTAATGGTCATGCAAGCCTGTCATTGTGTTAGGTACTATGACAGTCTATTATAGTTATTTTCTAAGCTAATCAGAAATCAAGTTGCTAAGAGTCAAGCAACATCTGCTTGTCCTAATAAAAGAGATAGATAGGGCCTCTTCAAAAACCTCAAGAGATCTGTAGAATATGGCATTCAAAGATGTTTTCTTAACTTTAGACTTTTTGATATTGAGACATGTCAACTCCTGACAGCACCCCCTATTCTACTCCAAGTAGAAGATAAGCATCGAAGAATCTCCAGTGGGAGATGATTGAATTAGTGGCAAGCCTATCTCTTGGCAGGAAAAACCCCTTGCTCCAACTGTAGACAGAATGCTGTCCAAAAAGGACAAAACTTGGAAGCAGGTAAGTTGACAGCCTAGCTCTGCCAAGACAGGGTAGGCAAGTCCTTCATAATTCCTGCTCTACAATCAATGTCTGTCAGAGAAACGGGGCCAAACAACTGAAGATCGATGCTGTAATGTATGGAGAGAAAATGGGAACTGTCCAGGCAGCCACTGGTATGTCATTTCTTAGTTTTGGAAGCTGCAGGCCCTGCACTTCCTATATAATCAGATATATTTATCCCTCTCAGGTCTCTGAGGTGGATGAAGAATAGATAGCTAGAGTCTCATAATTAAATTTTGAGTTGTTTAGGAATCAAGAGAGTGTTATGGATCTAAGAAGATGTTTTTAAAATTGTGATGTAAGTTAGTATGAAAACTGAGTTAGATATAGAACTTTAAACTCATGGAGATGGTTAGATAGTAGAATATTAAAGTCAGGTGCCTAATACATATGGACTGGACATTGGGAATGTGTGCTATGCCATATAACTCTCATAATTTTGGCCTAATTACCTCTGTTGTTTTGTATTGTATTTATTATTATAAGTGTAAGGGCCATTTATAGGACTGAAAGCGGGAGCTGTTGGGGGGAAAAAGATATACCTTAAACTTAAAAAAAAAGGAAGAGGATGGGTGGGTTGAGGCAGAAGAGGGTCGGAGGATGGGACTGGAGGGGGGAGTAGGGAGGGGATTGCAATTGTGATGTAACTTGAAGAAATAAAAAATAAAGAAAAAAGTATGGAAATGCAGATTGAGGAGCTTAAGAAAATTCTGACAGGGCAGGTGACTGGAACTGAGAAAATGCCAAGTTCTTTTCTAGCTAGGTCTCCACAGCTGCCACGTGTACCAGTAGAAAACCAGGTAGATAATGGTGCTAATGTTGAACCAAGTGCGACCCCAGAGGAGCTACGTGGTACTACACAATCACCACCAGCTTTCCAGTTATGTTTCAGTTTAGGCCTGGTAATGATGGTCAACTCCATCAGGAATTAACATTGTGTCCAATAGACATTTTGGATTTAAAAAGATTTAAGAAGTCCATCATCTCTTATGAAATGCATTCATCATTTGTTAAGCAAATGTTAAATAATTGGGCTATACAAAATAGAATCATTCCCCAAGATTGGAAGGGACTGATATCAGCTGTACTAGAAGGTAGCCAGCAATTACAATGGTTATCATGGTGGAGACATGAAGCCACAAAATTAGAGCAACAAAATAACAAAGGGAATAAATGTCACAACCCACCAAATGCTTGGTGAGGGACCTTATGCTGACATACGGTTACAGACCCAATTTGAAGATGCTGTGATAGAACAATGTCATGTTACAGCTCTGAGAGCCTGGGATATGGTTGCTGAGGCTGGGAAAAGATTTACTTCATTTACTAAAATAATACAAGGTCCTCAAGAAACCTTCTCAGTCTTTTTGGGGAGATTGACTTCAGCTATGGAGAGAGATGTAGATAACCCTGATGTCAGACAGGATTTGATACATGCCTTGGCATATGAAAATGTAAATGCTGAATGTCAAAGGACAATTAGACCATTGAAAGCATGAGTAGCCCCAGTAGATGAATGGATAAGAGAAACAACAGATATTGGTTTTCAGGAGCATCAGACTAATGTCATAGCACAAGCCATTGCTAGGAGTCTTAATGAGTGCTTTAAAAATGGTGAACTTGGTCATTTCCAAAGATATCGTAAGGCTGAAACCTCCAGAACTCGAAATGATAGGTGCTTAAGCTCTACAGAACATGGTCGTAAGAGGGAACTAATGGCTTTTAATAGCAAGAGAAGGTTATGGTCTCCAGGATTTTGTACTCGTTGTGGAAGAGGTCCAAGGATTGTAGAGCTGAAATGTATGTCAGAGGTAACTCCTTGCAGGGAAATGAAGGGAGGGGCCTACCAGTTCAGGCCCCCCAAATCAATGTGAACCGTTGTCCATCATCCAACCAGAGGGAAACAAACAGGCAGGAAGAACAAAATTAACTATTGGTGATCTTTTACAGGCTACTGAAGGTACTGCAGCTTTAGATTTGATGACAGATGAATCTAAAACATTATCCAAAACAGATGAACATTATATGTTAACCACTGGTGTTTATGGTCCTTTACAATCAGGGACAATAGGATTAATATTTGGAAAAATGGATTAACTTGTCAAGGATTCTTTATTCATCCAGGTATTATAGATGGAGACTTCAAGGAAGAAATTAAAATTATGACATCCATATGGAAAGAGATGACAATTAATGCAGGGGACAAAATTGCCCAACTGCTGCTGTTTCCTTACACCAAGGGCAAGGTGGTTCCAATAGACAGAACAGGAGCAGTTGAAAATACTGAAAAATCAAGAGGCCAGAGCTTCACATTTCATTTTTAAGTATCTCTAGGTACGATACCATTAGGAAGCGTTACCTTCAATTTTGTATCAATATACAAAGATCAATGCCTATGTGGCCCAATACAATCTTAATATTGCGTTCATATACAAGGGTCAATACCATTGTGGCCAACTATAATCTTAATTTTGTATCAATATACAAATATCAATACCGACGTAGTCCAATACAATCTTATTTTTGCACAATAAACAATGGTCAATACCACTAAACTGTTTAGGATAGTTAAGAAAAACAAACTCCTAGTCATGCATGCACGTCACCTTGTTAGCTACTATGACAGTCTATCACAGATATTCTCTAAGCTACTCAGTAATCAAGTTGTTAAGAGACAAGCAACATTTGCTTATCTAAATACAAGAGATAGATAGGGCATCTTCAAAAACCCCAAGAGATCTGCAGAATATGGCATTCAAAGATGTGGTCTTAAATTAAGATTTTTTTTGATATCGTGACATATCAGCTCCTGACAGCACCCCCATTCTACTCCAAGTAGAAGATAAGCATTGAAGAATCTCCAGTGTGAGATGGTTGAATTAGTGGCAAGCCTATCTCTTGGCATGTAAAAACTCCTTGCTTCAACTGCAGACAGACTGCTGCCCAAAAAGGACAAAACTTGGTAGCAGGGAAGTCGACAGCCTAGCTCTGCCAAACAGGGTAGGTTAGTCCTCCACAATCCCTGCTCTACAATAAATGTCTGTCAGAGAAACAGGACCAAAAGGCTGAAGACTGATGCTGGAATGTATGGAGAGAAAATGGGAACTGTCCAGGTACTCACTGGTTTGTCATTTCTTAGTATTGGAAGCTGCAGGCCCTGCACTTCCTATATAATCAGATATATTTATCCTTCTCAGCTCTCTGAGGTGGTTGAAGAATAGACAGCTTGAGTCTCATAGCTAAATTTTGAGTTGTTTAGGAATCAAGAGGGCGTTCTAGATCTAAGAAGATGGTTATAATAGTGATGCAAGTTAGTATGAAAGCTAAGTCAGCTATAGAACTTTAAACTCATGGAGATGGTTAGAAGGTAGAAGGTTAAAGTCAGGGGCCAAATATGTATGAACTGGACATTGGGAAGGTATACTGGGCCATTTAACTCTCATAAATGTGGCATATTTAATTCTGCTGTTTTGTATAGAATTTACTGTTATAAGAGAAAGAACCATTTGTTGGATTGAAAAGGGAAGCTGTTGGGGGGGAAGAGGGTGGAAGGGTGGGACAGGAAGGGGGAATAGGGAAGGGTTTGTGACTGAGATGTAACTTGAAGAAAAAAAAAGTACTTATATAAAAAAAGAAATATTTTCTTCTGATATTTACCACATTATGAGATGAAAAAGTCACAGCCCTTTATTTTCTTTTGTAGTCTATTTGAATATCATGTACTATTGATTCTATACTTTTGTTATTAGACAGAATGATTAAATGTTCTCAGAAACACTATCTATTATACATCAACAATTAAATAATTTATAATAACTTGTACAAATACAGGGCAGAATGATTGTTAAAAGGAAAAGAGATGAAAATATAAAAAAAAGAAAATACTGAAAAATGTGTGTATTGGCAAACAATGGTGCATGATAATAGACCAAAATTAAAAATACAAATGAATGGTATTGAAATAGAAGGATTGCTTGACACAAGAGTGGATGTCACTATCCTTTCATGGGAGTCTTGGAATCCAAACTGGCCACTTCAAAAGGTTTGTACATATTTTATAGGAATTGGTAAGTTATCACATGTAAAACAAAGTGTACGATGGCTTAACTGTGTGGGACCAGAAGGGCAAACAGGGAAGTTGAGACCTTATGTGGCTGATTTACCCATAAATTTATGGGGAAGGGATCTCTTAAAACAATGGGGTACTCAAATTAATATTCCTGCAATGCCAGAAATAACAAATGATGAAATGTGATGCATGCTTTTGAGGAAGGTGTTGATATGAGTACTCAACAACAACTGCAAGCTATGTCTAGTGTCCAAACACAAGACACTCCAGGTGTTGAGTTTCCAAATTTAGACTAAGGGCCACTGCTGAAATTCCAACAGTCCTACCCTTGAAATGTCTATCAAATAAACCAGTGTGACAAGAGCAGTGGCCCGTAACAAAGGAAAAATTGGAGGCTCTTGAGCAATTGGTAAAAGAACAGTTGGAGACCCGTCATATAGAAGAGTCTACCAGCCCATGGAATTCTCCTGTGTTTGTGGTAAAAAAGAAATCGGGTAAATGGAGAATGGTAACAGATTTAAGAGCTGTGAATAGAGTAATTCAACCTATGGATCCTTTGCAGCCTGGTATACCTTTACCTTCTCTATTACCAAGGTCATGGCCTTTAATAGTAATTGATTTAAAAGACTGCTTTTTCTCAGTTCCATTACATAAGAATGATAGGGAAAGGTTTGCTTCCTCTGTACCTACTCTTAATAACAATAGACCAATTAAGAGGTGTCATTGGAAAGTGATTTCACAGGGAATGTTGAATAGTCCAACTCTGTGTCAATATTTTGTACAAAAACCATTAGAAATAATGCATAAGCAATTTCCTCAATCTATTATCTATCATTATATGGATGATATTTTGTTTGCTGATTCTGATGTAGTTATTTTAGAGAACTTATTTAAGGAAATGCAAAGAATTCTACCACTATGGGGGTTAAAATTGCTCCTGAAAAATACATAGAGGAGATTCAATCAACCATTTGGGTTATAAAATAAGTCAACAGAGAATATGATCGCAAAGGGTACAGATCCGTAGAGACCAATTGAAAACTCAATGATTTTCAAAAATTAATGGGAGATATAAATTGGCTAAGGTCCACCTTTGGTTTAAGTACTTATGAGTTAAGTAATTTATTTCAAACATTACAAAGGGATTCAAATCTAAACAGTCCAAGATGTTTATCTGCTGAGGCAAAAAAGTAATTAATGTTGGTAGAACAAAGATTGCAAGATGCATACATAAATCGAATTGATCCTCAACTTGATTGTATTTTGGTCATTTTACCATCAACTCATTCTCCTACAGGACCCATTATGCAACGGGAAGATAATACTATGGAATGGATTTTCTTACTACATAAACAAAGTAAAAAATTAAAGACATACATAGAAAAGATATCTGAATTAATTGTAAAAGGTAGAATAAGACTACATCAATTATCAGGAATGGACCCGGCCAAAATCTCACTAATGCTGAGATTATGTCATTGTAGGTAATCAATGAAGATTGGCAAAGAGCTTGCAGTAATTATTTGGGAGAAATTAATAACAAATTTCCAAAAAGCAAACATATGCAATTTATAAAAAAGAATTAATTGGATTCTTCCTCGTATTGTAAATGGAATGCCAATTCCTGATTCACCAACCTTCTATACTGATGCTAACAAGATGGGAATGGCAGGTTATAAGACAGACAAAATCAGCAAGGTAATCAAAAGTCCACATACCTCAGTTCAAAAAGCAGAATTGTATGCAATCCTTATGGTGTTATTAGATTTTCCTGAGTCTCTTAACATAATTATTGATTCTCTATATGCAGAAAGAGTTGTGTTGCATATAGAAACTGCTGAATTTATTCCTGATAATACAGAATTAACTTCTTTATTTATATAATTGCAACAGGTGATCAGAAGTAGAAATAACCCATTATATATAACCCATATTCGATCTCATACAGGTTTGCCAGGTCCACTGGCACAAGGAAATGAGGAGATTGACCAATTACTCACAGGAAATGTGTTGGAAGCCTCAAAATTTCATCAGAAACATCATGTTAACAGTTCAGGTTTAAAGAAAAAATTCTCTATTACCTGGCAACAAGCCAGGGAAATAATTTTAAAATGTCCTACATGTTCTCTGTATAACCAAACCCCATTACCTGCTGGTAGTAACCCTAGAGGTCCTAAAAAGAATGAAATTTGGCAAATGGATGTTTTTCATTTTGCATAATTTGGAAAACAAAGGTATGTACATCATACCATTGACACATACTCAGGGTTTCAATGGGCAACTGCTTTAAGTCCTGAAAAAGCTGATTGTGTTATTGCACATTTATTAGAAATAATGGCATTTATGGGTGTACCTGCACAAATTAAGACTGATAATGCTCCTTCATATGTATCTAATAAAATGAAGCAATTCTTTGCATATTATAATATAAAGCATTTTACTGGTATACCACACAATCCTACAAGCAATTGTAGAAAGAGCTAATCGTACCTTAAAAGAGATGCTTTTTAAACAAAAGGGGGAATTAAAGAATCCCAGGGATAGATTACACAATTCTTTGCTAACTTTGAATTTCCTAAATGTTGGTGAAAAGGGTACCACTGCAGCTGAGAAACATTGGGTTATACAAAAAACTGAGGAATTAAATCAAGCAATATATTGTAAGGATATTTTAACTTTAGAGTGGAAACCTGCAATGGTTTTAAGATGGGGATGTGGTTATGCCTATGTGTCTACAGGGAATGAAAAAATGTGGTTACCAACAAAACTTATAAAGATTAGATCTGACCAGGGAGAACCTTCCACTAGCTGAAACATGAATGTCTTCACATGGTAAGAATATTTTATTAACTGTATGGTGTTCATGATATTCCAATCTTTTATCCAGGATGGATAGAGTTTGTGCCTTAAAACGGACTTACAAAGTTGTTCTATGCCTTTCACTTGCTCAAATTTAGAGCAAAAATTTATTTTCAGAGCCAAGGACTGAATGACAATAACAACAAGACAAATAGGCCAGAAGATTTAACCTAACATACTGCTTCAATCACTGTTTTCTTAAAAACTTTGCATGCAAATCATTTTTAAAAGCGCTAGTCCAAAAACGATCAATCCTACAGAGACTGGACAATAAAAGCTACAGGTAACTTTCCTGGGAATTGGCCAATATCTCATTTTTTGAAGGGTACCCTAAAATATTTACACTCCATTCCCAAGAGATGGGATGGAAGTTTTTTGTTGTGTGTTATGTTATGTGTTGTGATTGCTTGTTGTCATCTAGGATAAATGAATATATGATATGAGTTGTGAAAAAATAAGAATTGGATTCAGGGATTTTCTTCTTTCCCTCACAGTATTCTTTGTCTCTTTTATTATTAAAAACTTAAGATTATTTTGTTATATTAATGGATATTGATAGAAATTTAAGATTGTTTTGTTATAATAGATATTGATAGAAAGTTAAGATTATTATGTTTTATTAACACTTAAAGATAAATTTTGTTTCAAAATTTCAAGATTTCTTTTGAAAATTAAAAATTTGTTTTTCTTCTATTGTCCAAAAAACAATTTGCCCTAGGAAAGATATTACATGCCATCTTTGTATGGCATGAATGGAGACTTACAAATGTCTTTCCTCTGTTCAAAGAACATAAAATATTCCTTAATTTATTTGTGCAGCCTGCACATCCAAGGCATTTTGGTAATTGCAGAACTATATGTTACTTGTGAGAAATTATATATTTTCAGAACAATGGGACCAGAGTCCAAAGAAGACAAGACAAGTAACCCAAATGATCCAGCCTCATAGACTGCCTCAATAACTGTTTCCTCAAAAATCTGCATCCAGATCAATTTCAAACAGCTTGTTGAGATGGCCTAGCCTCACAGACTGTTCCAGCCAGGACTTCAATAAAGCCCTGAATTTTCCTAACCAAAGTCCAGCTTCGAACTCTACACTGCTCAGGACATTCAAATTGCTGAGCACATAGAGACTGGACTACAAATGTTACTATTAAATTGATTAACCATTTTTTTTCATTTTATTTGGGCCCCTAAACAGGTTTTCTGTGTCCCAATTCAGCAGGAAGCAGTTTTAAGAGAGCAACATCCTATTCCCAAAAAATGGGGTGGATGATTCTTTGGTCATTTGGTGGGTTATAGATATTGTTTAGGGGGAATGGTTACAAATTGTTATATGGTCTTATTAAGCAAGGTATAGGAGGTTAGGCTCAGGGATTTCTCTCTTATATAGGGGGAGAAGACTTGAAAAGAAAAAAGAGGGGGAATATGGATATATAATATAGAACTGATAAGATAAAAGGATAGATTATTGAATCTACTATAGATCTTTGCATATTGATACAAAATTAAGGCTATATTTTGATTAGGTATTGTACCTATGTAATTCTTAAAATTGCAATGTGAAGTTCTAGTCCTTTTTACAGCAACTATTACAAACTGTTTAGGATAATTAAGAAATGCAAGTTGATAGTCATGCAAACTTGTGATTAAGTTAGTTAATCTCAGAAGTTCTAAGTTAATCAGATATTAAGTTGTTAGAGACAAGCAACATTTGCTTGCTCAATGGATATGGATAGATGGTCTTCAAAAACCTCAAGAGATCTGTAGAATATGGCATTTAAAGATATTTTTATTATTTTAAATATTCTTTGACATGAGGCTGCCAGTTCCTGACAGTTCCCATTTGACTTAAAAGAAGAAAATGAGCATCAAAAAGAAATTTCCCATCAGGAGATAATTCCTACTGGGAAAAAATGTCCCTGCTCTCTCAACAGACTATATACAGTCCAAAGATGGAACAGAGCTCAATGCAGGTAAATTGATGGCCTGATTCTGAAAAGACAGAATGGGAAAATCTTATTTTCTGCTCCAAAACTAAGTCTGTGAGACATGCTTGGTCAGAAGGCTGAAGATGATGCTCCAATGTTATAGAAACTGGAGACTGTCTAGGCAGACAGTTGTCTGTAATTTCATAGTTTTGGAAGTTACTTGCTCTGCATTTCCTGTCTATCCAGAAATGTTTATCCTTCTCAGGTTTCTGATGTAATTGAAGACTACATAGTTATAGCATCACAGTAAATTTTAAGTCATCTAGGAATTAAAAGGATGTTTTAAGGTTAAGATGGTTTAGTTAATAATGTAAGTTAGGATGGAAGTTGAATTAGGTATAGATCCTTAAACTCATCAAGAGAGATATGTAATAGAATATATGTCCTAGTTGACTAGTCAAATACATATGGACTGGATGTTGAGAATGTATGTCACACCTTTTAGTTTTCATAATTGTTTTTATTGTTATTGTTACTGTATTGTGTTTATTGTTGTATTTATTGTTATTAAGAAAAAGAGCCTTTTGTTAGACTTAAAGGGGGAGATGTTGAGGGAAGGTCTAATATCATTGCTTCTGATAGGTTAAATTCAATGCTGAGATCTGGTTACTACCCCTTCTGAGGCATTCTCTTGATTGGTTAATAAAAGTCACTTATGGCCAATTAGCTGGGCAGAAAGAGTATAGGAAGGTGGGACTTCCTGAGACTAGACAGGAACTCTGGGCACACACAGAGACCCTCTCTCTTTCCGCTGGGAGTCACAGAAGGAGACAGACGTCTGGAGAATGCTGGAAGGTAATTGCAGGCACATGGCGGTTTGGGATTAGGTGATCCAGGTTAACTTAGAGTAGCTAATTGAGTGTCTTCCCAGCTAAGGGCTATGTGTTAAAACATTAAAAGGTCGTGGTGTATTTAATTATTGAGGAAAAGACTGTGGCAGCTTATAGGCCCTCAGTCCAAGCAGTCCTGGACCATTGGACTTCCAGACTTCTGCACTCCCCTTGAGTCCAGGTGAAGCTCCCACCAAGCTGCTGGTAATTCTACTGGCCTAATATAACAACTTACATTAGTTAACAGAGTTTAGGTCACAGGTGGTGTAGGCCACCCTTGGTCCCAGGGCTCTTTCTCCAGGATAAGCTAGGCAACTGGTTAAGTCACGTAGGCCAAGCCACCCACTCCTCTGCCAAGCTGCCGGCTACTCTGCCAGCCTAATCTTACAGTTTATATTTACTAATAACTACAATACTTAATTAATTTGCAGTTTCGGAAAATCCCATTCTTTACTTTTACATAAACTGACAGGGCTCAGTATCTACTTATATTTCTAATAGGATAGAGTAGAGAGTGGAATTTACCTGGGTCAGCCCTTTTGTTTATGGCCCACACAATTCATCCTGCAAGAGCAGCTGTGAGAAATGTACTACATGAACTTACTCAGCTGTAGAAGAGTGGGCATCACACCTCATGCCTTGGGAGAGTTTCTCAAACAGACAATACAGTCTATAGAAATACCTAGTCACAGAAAAGCATGGTGTGATCATAAAGAGTTTAAGTCCCTAGATTGCAATATTCATCACAAATTGCTTAATGTTCTGATATGTCTTGGGCTGGGACGGCTGGCTGCTATGCTGAGGTCCATGACAAGAAGGTCATCACAGTATCCCAAGACTGTGCTGATGTCAATGGAGGTTAAAAGTAAAGTCAGGAGACATCTAAAGACCTGCTGACTGCCATGCCATGTGCCATAGGTTAGAAAAGATACCCACAGACCTGCCCTCCAACTCCAGCATGGGCAGGCCTTAGACACACAAAGCTCTGCCTGCAATCATGATGCACAGGGCAGGAAGAGGAACACTTCCAGAGACCTTCCCACCACCATGTCTGTCGCGTCCCCCTCGACCAGCAAGGACGACGCAACTCACAAAAGCTCTTCTCAAGCAGTTTATTCAGGTCCCTTGAAAACAGTCTTCTGAAAATGCCCAGGCAGACTCAACCCACAGGCTAAATACTATATGAACAGCCAATCAAATAAAGCCACGTGGTGCTATCTTAGAGGCCCACGTATGCGGAAGCAAGCCAGATCAGCAGTCTTAGCCAAATATGGATTTGTTTACCACAGAGAGCGCTCACCATCGGGCTGGTGGAGGGCGGAAACCGGTGCCATCTTTAGGGCGCGGCATGTCGCAGCTCTCTACAGTTCCTGCTTTTTTATTTTTTCTAAAGTTGGTAGAAGTCCCTGGAAAGGCTTCGTAATCCCCATATCTGGGGATCTCACGGTGGGCCTGAGCCTGTAGGAGGGCGGTGCTCAAACTCTTACCCGTCTCTGGGTCAGCCTCCCCACTCGGGACTGCCCTGTCTTAGGTGGCCGAGACTTACCCGTCTACTCCGTCATTGACTTGCCAGACCCTAATATCCGTGGAATGAATACCTCAGTGGGCAGGGACTATGCTCAGTGAAGATTTTAAGGCTTCATGGCAGCAAGCCATGCCTGAGGGGACTGGCCTGCCTCAATGGCGACAAGGGCCTGTATAATCATGGCTGCATTTCGCTTTTGTGTAGCTCTCATCTTGTAGATGCACCATAGGCAAACCAGAGAGGCTAGTATCATCAGTATCGCCAAAGAGCCTACGCCCGCCCACTCCTTAAGATGATCCATAGCCGTCTGTATCCAGGAAGTCAAACCAGTAGCCAGGCTCAGATCCACCAGAGTGGAGTTGATGTGGACGATTGTCACTCTCAGCTCTCTCATCAAATTTTCAAATTCAGCTGACCAATCCTGTAAGAGGAACTTTGACAATTGTCTAGACAGATTAGCAGCCTTTGTAAAATTTTGGTACTGCACCAAAATAACACACAAACCTTGCATTTTCCACTCACACCCCAATTGTGCTAGTTGCCAAAGAGAATCAATCTGTTCTTGTATTAAATCTATGCGTTGATTAACTATCATAAGGCCTCCTTTGAGATGAGAATTCATAGAGGTCTGAGTATCCAATGCCTGTGCTACAGTGGCTGAGATGTTATTCAGGGCATTGGCAGTCTGTATAGAACTAGACAAGGCAATAGCTGAGGCAGTAGCTCCCACAGCAGCAATAGTGATGGCAGTAACAATAGCTGCAGTGATACCAAAATCTCTTTTAAACCTGAATAGCATCATGGTATTAGGGGCCTCTACAGGAACTGGTACATATCGAGGCATTCTAGTCACCACAGCCACAGGAAAGGCTGTGGCATTCCAGCACAGGGCATAAAAACATATGCCCGGAGTGCATACTAACTTTTCTTTACCCAAGGATGCACTCCCATTACTTACAATCCACAGAAAAGGAGGCCAGAGACACACTGGCGAAGCTGAAAAGGTCTTATTGCGGTAAGAATGAAACGAAGAATTCCAAGTACCAGAGCCACTACTGCTAGAAAAATACAATTTGGTAGCGGACCCTAGGGAAAAATTACCTCTTTGATAAACTCCTCCCCCAAGCATAATGACAGGTCCCAAGTCCATGCAACTTCCATATACCCCACACAAAAGCCACAAATCAAAAGGATTGGTGGCAGTCTGCTGAGGATCCCTAGTAGATATATCAAGCATTCCTGTACAAGACTTATTCACTATATTACTAATCATGGGGCTAAAGGAAAAATAATCTTGTTGAACCCAAACTGCTCTGCGCTCCTGACATCCAGTCCAGGGAAAAGGTCCTTCCTCTCCTGTGGATCCTCTACAAAAAGGTGCCCAGCATGGCTGTCTGGGGGGTCCCGGTCAGAGACTCGTGTGGGCCACCATCCTTCAAGGCGAGAACCGTTGCCCGAAAACAAACCACCACTCCTACCCCCAAACCTCAGTTGTGGTAAAAAATCTGCTGACTGCTGAGACAATTTAATGCATTCTGTATCATCTGACCTATTGAAGCTCATTAAAAAGCACAGACTACCCTTCAAGCTGACATTTCTATTACCCTCTATAGGGCTTTTCTGATCATCAAAGGGAAGGTAGGGTAAGCCTAAGCTTCTATTACTGCTAAATAAGCGTGGAAACACAGTTGCATCATGTCTGACTGGCATCGGCTTTGGGAATATCGACAGGATCCCCCATCTCGGCTCGGTCATTCCTGACATACTCACTGCTACTATCACCAGGATCCTTAGGAAGGTCTTCATGACGAATCTTCCTCACAAGGCATTCAGGCACCCACACTGGATCCTGTTGATCCTGAGGAGAAACACAAACAGACCCTCTCGCCCATGTTAGCATGGGGTCAGGCCCTCGCCAAGAGCCTGTCAAAATATCCTTCCACTTCACCATGCCTTTAGGTGGACCATGAGAATCCTGATGTCTGTCCGCTGTTGAGCGGCCTTGAGCATCCAAATTTAAAAAATTTAAAGTAAATAAGGCTAAAGACATTCTCTCCTTGGGGGTACGGCCTTGGCCTATTCCCCCTTTCTGTTTTTGCAAACATTCTTTCAAGGTGCGATGAGCACGCTCCACAATTCCTTGTCCTTGAGGATTATATGGTAATCCGTGATTAAGCTGTACCTCCATCTGGTTGCAGAAGGAGACAAAGGACTGAGCCGTATAGGCTGGTCCATTGTCCGTTTTCAGCTGCTGTGGTTTTCCCCATGCAGCCCAGACTTCTAAGCAATGCCCTATGACATTGCGAGCCTTTTCTCCACTCATAGGTGTAGCATGTATGATACCTGAGCAGGTATCCACAGATACATGAATATATTTTAAGGTTCCAAACTCTGAAATGTGGGTAACGTCCATTTGCCAGATTTTGAGTGGCATCAACCCTCTAGGGTTCACTCCCACACTGGGAGGATGATGATGAATCACACACTGAGGACAGTCCAAAACCACTTGTCTAGCATCTGCTCTAGACAAATGGAATTTTTGCTGTAGAGTTCTGGCATTTACATGCAATAATTGGTGAAACTGTCTGGCTTGGTCCAGGAATGAGCTCCAAAAAATGCATTCCATACTGGTCCATTGATCAACTTTATCATTACCCTCACTTAATGGTCCAGGTAATCCTGTATGTGCTCTGATATGTTGAATATAAAAACACTTTTTTCTCTGCCAGATTAAAACTTGTAACTCTTGTAATAAGGCACATACAGTACTACTATTTTTTTTTCTTCTCAAGGCTGATAATGACCTCCCTAACAGCAAACCAACTGTACCAGGTTCAAGGGGTCCTTTAAAATCTGTTTCAATTAACTGGACCCCCATTTGGGGCGTTAATACGAGTCTGGTGGTGGAGCAGAGGTCCAATCCTGCTGAGCCTGCAGTGGCTGTCTGCGGTCTCTCGGATGGCGGAGGGTTGGCCATCTCTCTTGATTCTGTTCTTTGTCCTGATTCTCTACTGCCCCATATATTTGTGGGCCCTGGGGTCGTGGGCCCCGCTGTCCGTTTTTTGGACGAGCGCCACCATAACCTTGAGTCAAAGGCTGGCCATGGATGTCTGTTACTGAACGGCATTCATTAGCCCAATGGTTCCCTTTTTTTACATTTTGGGCATAACTCCGGCCACCTGGGGCGTTGTACACTTCCTGTACTTTCTGTACTCCTTTCCCCGGGGCACTGTCTTTTAAAGTGTCCCATCTTGCCACACTTAAAACGAACTCCTGGACTTCCTCCACCTTTTCTGGTCAACTGTACTACCACGGCAGCAAGACCAGCATTAGTTAACGGCCCTCCAAGTTCTCTACACACTTTCATCCAGGCTTCTAGCCCTTTGTTCTTGTAAGGGGTGATAGCGGCTCTACACTCTTTGGTACATTGCTCATAGACCAACTGTTTTATTAGTGGCATAGCAGCATCCGGGTCACCAAAAATCTTCCCTGCCGCTTCCACCAATCATGCCACAAAGTCTGAAAAGGGCTCCATGGGGCCCTGTAGAATCTTAGTTAAGTTCCCACTCACCTCCCCTTTGTTAGGAAGGGATTTCCAAGCCTTGATAGCTGTCTGGTTTATTTGTTCATAAACCTGATTGGGATATCCTGTCTGCTGGTTGGCAAATCTCCCCTGCCCAAGCAGCATATCTCTATCCCAGGCTGGATTTCCATTTCTCTGATTAATGGCTGCTTGCTCAGTGGCATACTCCATCAAGAAAGCTTTCCAGTCTAAGTATTGCCCTGGACTTAAGCAGGCGCGGGCCAGGCCACTCCAATCACTCGGAGTCATACAATGTCTGCTTAATGCTTCTACTTGAGCCAATGTAAAAGAAGCGGTAGTGCCATAGGTATGAACCGACTCTGCAAGGGATTTAACTACTTTAAAATCAAGCGGTTCCTCGTACCTGTTTCCTTGTGGGTCTTGGTATACCGGATAGGCAAACTGTAATTCTGTTCTTACTTGTGTCCACATCCCCGGGCAGAAAGATCTCCCTACTTTCAAGGACTGAACAGGCTGATCTATCTGAATGGCTTCTGGGTATGGAGGGGGAGTTGAAGGCGCCGTGGCAACGGCTTTACTTACACCGACCGCCACCAACGTGGCTGAAGACGCCGCGGCAACAGCTTCACTTACACTGACTGTCGCCAATGTGTCTTTCTCTTTTACCTTTTTCTTTTCCCTTTTTCTTATAGCAGTCCTCTCCAACTGTTCTATTAGAGCGTGTAGCTCCCCTTCAGAATCCATGCCCTCTGAGTCCTCAAAATCTCTAAAATCTCTAAGATTGGGATAGAGAGGGACCTTCTTTTTGCTTCCATTTTCATTGTCTGCCTGCTCAGATCTTTCGCCCTTTTTGCTTCCCTTTTCACTGTCTGCCTGCTCAGATCTTTCCCCTTGCAACAATTCCAAGGCTGATTCTCCCTCCTTGATTGCATTACAGCATCTCTGATCTTCTAAACAACTCCTCACCATCTTCCAAATTGGTCTTACTCCATGCTTCAGAGTACCTTGCTCCCAAGCAAAATCCAAGTCTCTGCCTGATTTGTCCCAGCAGGATACTGTAAGATTCCCGGACACCGCAAACCACGGAGCCACGGAGTCGCATTCATTCAAAATTCTCTCTAGGGTTGACTTCTTAAGTTTCAAATTCCTAGCTAAAAGTAGCTCCTGAAGAGCCAGAAAAATTGGATGTGACTGAGACAATCCCATGATTAAAAATTTACTTTCGGTTCGCAGTTTCCCGCGAAACCTTACCTTTCGGTTCGCTATTTCCACAAAACTTTACCCTTTTTGTTCGCTATTTCCGCGAAACTTTACCTTTTGTTCGCTATTTCCATGAAACTTTACCTTTTGTTCGCTATTTCCACCAAACTTTATTGTCCCAATTTATCCCGGGAACTTACCAGTGCACTGCCCCTGACTGCAGGAGTTCTGAGTCTTTTCTGGTTCCCCGTACGGGCCACCACTTGTCGCGTCCCCCTCGACCAGCAAGGACGACGCAACTCACAAAAGCTTTTCTCAAGAAGTTTATTCAGGTCCCTTGAAAACAGTCTTCCGAAAATTCCCGGGCAGACCCAACCCACAGGCTAAATACTATATGAACAGCCAATCAAATAAAGCCACGTGGTGCTATCTTAGAGGCCCACGTATGCGGAAGCAAGCCAGATCAGCAGTCTTAGCCAAATATGGACTTGTTTACCACAGAGAGCGCTCACCATCGGGCTGGTGGAAGGCGGAAACCGGCGCCATCTTTAGGGCACGTCACGTCACAGCTCTCTACACATGTCACACTGAAATAGTGAGGAAAGACTTCTAGAGGGACCTGCCCTCGGATGCAAGGCACAGGAGGATAGAGAACAAACAAAGTCCAGTCTGCCTCTGATGCAACGTGATTCAGTTGGAGGAAAACATCCAGACACCTCCACCTCTATGCCAAGGCTTCGGGTGCAGAGAGATGCCCAAATGCCCAGAGACCTACCTGCTACTGCATAGTGGGGGGCAGGGGCATAGACACACAGAGCCCAGCCACTCTCCTCTCCACTCAGTGCAGGAGGGGGAAGATGTCCAGACAGCTGCCTGCCAATATGCCACATAGAGACAGACTATAGACACCTAGAGTACTGCTTGCCCTCACCCAGAGGCCCACCAACCACATGGCCAGTCTGCAGAGGGAACCACTACAATGTGCTATTGTGAAAAGGAAAAGAAACAGAATAGTTTGAGCATTGTGAAGGGAGATGGAACTGAAGTTGTGAGGGAGGAAAGGAATCGGTTTTTGTGAGTAGCCAGCCCCACCACCTGAGGCCATGGTGAAGTCCATGCCCATGCAGCTGCTGAGGGTCATGTCTGGATCCATGGGAGTCGGTGTCAATGTCTGCTGCTCATATTACCACTAGAGACCATGGGGATGTCCCTGGTCAGGGAAAAATCCTGCCTTTTGCCTGTGGATGTCCAAGGGATATGCAGAACAGGCCCTGCCCCTCACTGACTGTAGTACTCTGGAGAGCTGGTCCCACCTCTCACTCAACCCAACTCAAAATCTACATCATCTGGGAACTGTTAGGAAGCATAAAAGGGCCAGTCCTGTAGGCCCAAAGCTGCAAGATCTCCATGACACACGGCAACAACGGGATGACCATGAGGAGTCCCAATGAAGATCCAATATTGATGGTGTCACAGAAGGGGGAGACTTAAAACCTGACTCATTGCAATGAATATTTCCAAGTGAAGATGTGTGGACAGAGATATATACTATGTGGACACACTCTGACATAAGACAGGTTCCACCATGAAATATTTTCTGTGCTTTGTTTTGTTTTGTTTATTTTGGGGTGTGTGTGTGTGTGTGTGTGTGTGTGTGTGTGTGTGTGTGTTTTCAGGGGTGGGTTGCAAAGGCAGAGGGTGGATATTAAGGAATTGGGAGATGAGTGGGACTGCAATGAAACTCACAAAAAAATCAAGAAAAAGCTAAAAATAACAAAACAAACAAACAAACAAAAAACCCAAAAACTCTCACTCCAGACCATGCAGACAAACAATGGTTTTTGATCAAAGCAAAGTGTCAAAGGGGAGCAAATTTGAAGTCAAAAGACAGACCCAGTACTCAGAGAACCCCTGACAGACCCAGTAGGCTCCTTGGCTGTCTATGGAAGTCGTGAATGCTAAAGTAGACCTCTCTTGATAGGATCCCACCTTTCCTTCTACCACAGACATTAGAGAACCAGTCAAGTTCTTGCCCTTTGACCTCCCTTCAACACGCACAGACTGCAGACAGCAGAGGGCTACAACTCAGCGAGAGGAAGCAGCTGGACCAGCAGACCAGGCAGCACCACCAGGAGCAGGAATGCACAGCTCTCTCTGGCTCCTGAAGATGGAGGAGAAATAGAGGTTTCCATGTGAGATATCTCAAGTCATGTATACCTCCCCTAAGCATCCAGAACTTTACCTCCAGCCCTAACCCAAGACAGTAGGTTCTTGAGAGTCAGGATGCCTGGCTAGCCCCTTCCAGCTTTCTCAGTATATTAAAGTATCAGGTACAAGGAAGGTGAGCAAACTGAGGTATTCCTGCCTCTCCCCGGTATTCTGGGCTCTGGGACAATGCCTGAAGGGGGGAAGCCTTTCCTATCTTCCCTTGCCTTCTTGGGAGCACAGCGGCTTTTTCTTTCACATCCAAGAAGAGGTTTCTGGGTCAGAACCTTCTGAAAGTCTATTATTGAAGCAACCTGAATTTTTATTCCATGCTAACTGGTGTGAACTAGAGCTTGCCTGTGGCTCTCAGCCTGCCTGGATTGGTCATGGACCATTTGGCCCAGAAAGGCCGCATCTTTCTTGCCAGATGTTGTACCTAGGTTGGGGTCATACTTTCCTTCGCTTTGATCCAAATTCAAAACTTCTCTATGCAGATGCATGAAGTCCCTGTGACCACTTCCTGTAGTTCCACTTTTACTTCCTTAGACTTCTCACATTTCCAGAGCCCTCCAAAGTGTGAGGCTAATTTAGATCTAAGATGAGTCTGCAGTCAGTGGTCTAACTGGAACTCATTTCAGGTTGGCTCCTCAGCCTCTCAGTCAAACTTAACTTCTGAGAACTACATTTAGCGGAGCCTGAGTACAAGCCAGACTGTGCAGCTCCTGAGTGGTGGGTGACAGGGGACACGGTCTCTAGGCTGGAAGCAAGGGACTCTCCTGTAAGTGTGGAGTCCCTCATCAGTATGAGTCTGGATCAGAGGGCTGAGAAGTGAACAGGGTTCCCCATGTTTAGAAACAAGAGGCATTTGTTGAACAATATCTACATGCCAAGTAATTTATCTTGAATATAACTCTTTTAATTCCCAAAGCAGTACTATTTGAATATTTGTTATTGGGATTTTTATCATTCAAATGGGGAAACTGAGGCACTGATCTATGGGAACTTGTGAAGAGTCACAGAGCTAGTGATGTTTGAACCAGAGTATCATTCAGTCTCACTCCAAACCTATGACAGAAAGCATCGAGCAGTAATTTTCTCTGGAAGTATTAAGGAAGGATTACTGTGGTAAGTGATACTTGCCCTGTGCCTGGAAAGGTAATTACTACACTAAATGTGAAGGGATCTTTGCTTGCATGAATGAGACATCTGGTCCAAGGGTGAAGAGAAAACTCAGGCCACAAAGAATGCTGCGTACACTGGCATACACACCCCCTTCACAGGGCAGCTGTGTTTGAAAGGATGGATAAACAGCTGCTGATGGCACTTCTCACTCATCACGAGGCTGGCCTGAGGATAGCTTTTTCCTGAGTACCTCCCTGTTTTCAGTCCTTTCTGACACACCTTCACTGAGGTCTATGCCCCTTGGTTTTACCAATGCTATCCTTCATCACTCCAGGCACCCTGGCCGTGTGCATGGTCTACCATGTGGCTTCTACCATACCCACTCCATGTCATGATGTCCTCACCACCTCCTCCTCCAACACAGACCCAGACTCACCTGAGCTGCTGAAAGGACCACTATAGTGACAATTGTAGTTGCTCTTCTTTCTTTCGGGGGAGTCCAGAGAAATTTGGTTGTACCCTTTTACATTTTGTGTAACTGTGGCTTTGTGATATACTTCATAGCCTGGAATTAACACTTCCTCTTTGTTGGGGAAGAAGGAAAATGATTTGATATAAACCCCCAAGCAGGTTTTGATTCTAAATAATGTCCCATAACCATCAAAAAACGGAAAAGAAGTAGCTACTTGGCCATTTAAAGAAGAGGAAGCAAAATGTCCAAATCGCACAGAGCCCTTCCCACCATAGAGAAACTTGGTCTTGGAGCCTCGATAAACTGTGTAACAACTATTGTTACTCAAAAGCTGAAGAGCTCTTGTTAAGTAGTAATGGAAGGCCTTGTAATGGAAGTTATCAGGATTTTCCTTGAATTCTCTAACAGCTCTGTTAAAATTGTAGTGGATGTTCCCAGTGTAGGTTACTAAAGCTATTCCATGGAAATCATGGAAACCTTTGGGATAGCTTTTTTTCGCTTTTATCTCCTTCCAGTGTTGCTCTGCCTCTTCCCACTTAGATTTTAATTCCTTATTCATATTGAAGTCTTCTTGTAACAGCTGGGGTGCTTTGTCCTCCATTTCTTCAACACAGCCTTCATACTGATCATCAAAGGCATTGGGAACCATGTCTAGCATAGAATACTCTGCCAGGGCAGTCAACTGAAAGAAAGAGGTAAGGTCCTTTGTTACTAGCATGTTCTGGATGATATCTAGAGCCTGCAGCAAGAAATGTCTCGTACTCCAACCTCACACACAACACATGCATGGACACAATCCCATTACATTACACGTGGTGCAGAAATGCCAGGCTGAGATCTCTGATTCTTTTATGTTTATGGAAACTACATGTTTTCTTTTCTCTTCAATCAGTTTTTTAGTCAGCATTCAAAATAAAAGGCCTCATCATGACCTTTTCATATTCATATGTCATTGTATATTGTTCATATTCACCCACACACAATACTCTGCCATAATGATAAGATCTTTATATTAATAATTCAAGACTCACTCTCTCTGACATACTCTAGTCACAGACTCAACCCTGGGAACTGTAATATCACAAAGATGTGAGCAGGGGAAAGCAAGGTCAACAGGATGTAGGTGGAGAATATTACCTGCTGGGTTAGCCACCAAGTTAGGAGGAACATATGAATTTTTGATGCCATCGTCAAGTTCAAAGACAGCTGCAAGCAAATATAAGACCATGAAAGAGTATTACACACAGTAGTTTAACAGTCTGTTGATGGATCAGCTCTGGATTAATGACTGAATTTCTATTTCACATATGGAGGGGCAGGCTCCGGCTCACACTGCTCCCAGAATGTCTTATCAGGACTCTGTGAACAGATCTGTTTGGGTCCCTTACCAGAAATGAGGTGACTGGCTTCCTCTCTACCCAGTAAAGCTGTGATCAATCAATCCTGGTAACACACAGAACTATGTAGCATGCATGTCACCAGTGAGAAACAGGTTGTATTTTAGCAGATTTCTGATAGGTCTTGATGTTTTTCTTTGCACAGATATGTAAACTTTTCTCCCTGTGGGATTGACTTGTGGCTCACATTCAGCACAGTACCGCTGAGTGAAGTCTCTTATTGCTGCCAGTATTCACTGAATTCTATGATGTGGATATGGTTGTCCTCCAGATGTCCTGAGTGTGGTCATATGGAGGTAGTGAAACCTTTAAGACGTGAGGTCTATTAGGAAGAAACCTGGACTTGGATTGTAAAATAACTATATTCAGGTCTTATAAAAATAACTATATTCAGCTATGTAAGAGTTGAGCTCAGGGCCACCTTTGTTTACACATAGTCACTACTCTCAAGGATGTCAAACAATTTACTTCAACTTGATATCAGGATAGATTGGACAACCCCATGTGGTGGCACTCAGCACTGAGGAGGCAGTAGCAGGTGTATTTCTGCAAGCTGCAGGTCAGCCTGGTCTATATAGTGAGTTCTTTATCGGCCAGGACTCCAGGATCATACACTTACCAAATAAAAGGTAGACTGGGCATGTAACTACAATGAATTCCTTGCCATAAAAATTGTATAGGACCAGATATCATAATCAAACAAACAAACATATAAAAAATTTAATAAACAAAACCCAAAAGTTCCCAAGAGTATCACCAACAAGAAACCAGGAGTCTGCAGAGGTGGCTGAGCAGTTACAGCAAGCATTTCTCTCTCAGAGGATCTGGGATCAATGCCCAGCACCCAGGTCAAGCAGCTAACAACAGCCTGTCAATCCAATTCCAGGTTATGATGCCTCTGGATTCTGCAGGTACCTGCACTAGTTAAAAGTATCAATAGCCATGTTTGGTTGATATCACTGGGAATCCTGCTCTTTTCTGAAGGGAAATGAAGATGCAGTGGATCTGGGGAGAAGAGACAGGAGCGTGGGGCAAACTGGGAAGATGGATGGCACAGGAAGCTACAGTCTTGATGTATTGTATGAGAGAAGAATAAATTAATTTTACAAATAGAAATAGGAGCTGGAGAGACAGTGCAGTGGTTAAGAGAACTGCCTGCTCCTCTAAAAGACCAGGATTCAAGTCCCAGCACAGACATGGTGGTCCACCACTGTCTGTAACTACAGTCCCAGGGGTGTCTGCCACCCTCTTGTGGCCTCTGAGGGCCCTGCAACCGTGTGGTCCACTGACATACATGCAGACTAAACACCCATTCATGCAAAATGAATAAATTCTTCAAAAATTACAAAATAAAATTTAGAACAACTTTTATGTTTGAAAATCATAAATGTAAAAGTTTTCATTTTAACTATTTGAGTTATAGGCTGGAGCAGTTGCTCAGTTTGTGAAGTGAGGCCCTGTACACAGGAGTTCCTGAACTGAGTCCCAGCACAGCATAACTAACACTGGCTGTGGTGGCACAAGCTATGATCTCAGTGCCTCAGAGTAGGGACAGGACCATCAGATGTTCAGGTCTCCCTGGCTAATAATAACTATCAGGCAGCCTAGGATATGCCAGACCCTCATCTCAAAACAAGAAAATCGTGCCATGTTTGGTGTCTACACCTTTAATCTCACCATTCAGGAGACAGAGACAGGTAGATCTCTGTGAATTCCAATCTGGCCAGGTCTATATACAGGACTATACTACACAGAGAGACTCTGTCTTATGAAAACAAACAAACACACAAAAATTTAATACAACATAAATTGATGTTACATATAATATCAAATAAAAATTAATTCAATAATTTTATGTACTGATATCTTGATTATATTTATCTCAACATTCTTAATTGGCACCTGAAATTTTGAAATTATGGGATTGAGACAATGAATATTTGAATTGATCTAACATTTCTCTATAGAAACAACTACATTATTTTCATTAATTGCAATATGATCCTATCAAGTTCTTTTATCTTCAGGCAAAGTTGTGAAACCTTACATGTCCTTCTTTAAAGAGTCCCAGACCCTAACCTTCCTTCCAAAATTCTTAAAGTCCTCCTGGATGAACCAGACATGGCCAAACACACCTATAATCCCAGCCCTTGTGAGGTAGAGGAAGGAGCATGCCCTGTTCCAGGCCAGTTTAGGATGTAATGAGATTCTGAAACAAAAACAAAAGTAAAATTAAGATCTGGCCTACAATAGAAACACAGGGGATTTCCTTTTGCTGTGTGTGCATGCTGGATGACTTAGGATCCTGCTACTTCCTCAAAATGATTCCTAAAGTTTGATTGCATAAGATTTTCTCAGAAGACTTACCACCAACAAAGATTTCTGGACCCCAGTCTCAAAGTTGTGCATTTAGTATTTCTAATGGGCTTCTTGCTAATTTCTGACAGTTTGCTTTTTTAAATAAAGATTACTTTTCCTATTTTTAATTCTGTATATGCATGCATGTCTGCAATGAGGGGACAAGTGTGCACCTGAGAATGGGCTGCCCTCTCATGTCAGAGGTGTCAGATCCTCTGGAGCTGGTGTTACAGGCACTTGTGAGCTGCCTGACATGGGGATAAAACTGAATTCGGATCCCTCTGCCGAACAAGTACACGCTCTTAACCACTGAGCCATCTCTCCAGACCACATTTTGCTTTTGGAGAAGTGACACCAACATAAGACTCCAAAGGATAGGTGCTGAGGATTGAACTCAGAACATTGTGCACACCAGACAAGCATCTTTCCACTGTGCCATACACAGCTAGGAGAGGGAACCTCTCTACGCAGGGCTCATCTCCACATTCCTGCCATTTCTCCAGCCTCAGCTAGAACTGCCCCTTTCTTCCCTTAAATCATAGGCTTTGCAGCTCTGTTTTGATGGTGACAAGTTTGAGAAACGCTGCAAGGCAGTGTCAGCAGGCATGGATCCTGTAAGGTTGATAAGTCAGCAGAGGGGCTTTCTCATTAAGGACACATGGCTCAGCCAGCCTGGAGTGGCTTTCATTGTCTTATCCCCTCCTTTCTTCCTCAGTGTGGCTGATCCAGATGTCTGCCTCTCACAAGACTGGCATCTACTTCCCTATGGGACAGGTAGGTACAGCCTCCTTCCCTGGCACCTGTGCCCCTCACAGCACACACAGACTGTGGATACGGAACATGAGTTGCTTCAGCCCCAGCATGAACTCCTGGAACTTGTGCCTGACAATTAAACTTCCCCTTGGAAATCTGTGTAGCTAAAGTCTAGGACTTCAATAAAACACCCATCTCTCTGTGTCTGTCTTTCATTCCCATCCCGTCTGTCCTCCCTCCCTCCAACTCTCCATCGCTCCTGACTTATATCTGCTCTCAATCTCCAAGATCCCACATTAAGTCAAAAATAAGCAGATGTTCTCAACATGCAGGAGATCTGGGGCAGGAGGACCTTGAGTTCTAGGTTAGACTGGGCTACACAGCAAGAGTTTATCTCTTAAAACCATGAAATTAAAAATGGATGAATAAACAGACAATTGTGGTGAACACCTGTGAGTAGGAGGCCAGCCTGGTCTACAAAGCTTGTTCTACGATAGCCAAGGCTATGCAAAGGAACCCTGTTATTAATAGCCACACCATCCCCCCAAAAAGGAATAAACAAAGCAACGTATAAAAGAGTTGAAGGTAATGTTTTCACAGAGCTAGGAGAAAAATGGGATTAATTAAGGATATCCCTGTTCAGGCCTGAAAACCCAGGATGTACAGGAAGGAAAAAGGCTATATACATTAGAGACTATGGACACGGCTGCCAGTTGCATCCTGCAGGGCCTGGGAGTAAATTATATGGTCTTACATTATATTTTCAAGCTTCTAGAAACAATGATAGCTTCTTGCCTGTCCTTCTGTTAACTACAACTGACCTTCTGGCTTTAACCCTTAAGTCATTGACCCTATTGCTGTACCCACTCCAGCCCTCAGATTTTTCTCAGAGTCCCTCCACTTTAGAGAGCTTCCCCTTCAGAGGACAGAGTTCAGAGTCCTCAGGTACCTGAGAAGATGTTTGGTAGCTGGGTCTCTGGCCTCTTCTAAAAGCGAGTGTTGCAGAAGGCAGCGCTGTGGCCTTTTTATCTTAGGGATGTTGTACTTTCAGTTTCAGGTTAGAGTTGGAAGGGTAGCCAGATGGTTTATGAACAACTTAAATTAGGTAAGTTGTATTTTGTAACTATACCTCCATGTATTCTCCATAAACTTTTTGTTCTGAGTTTTTGGTTTTGCTTTCGTTTGAAACAAGGTCCCATTAGCCCAGATTGGCCTCCAACTCTCTATGTACCTGAGAATAACCTGAACTCCTGATCTCTTGCCACAAAATTAGATTTATTGGTGGTAAAAGAGAATCCAGGGCCTCCTGCTGCTAGGCAATCACTCTACCAACTAAACTACAGCCCCACGCCTGCATGTTTTCCTTAAACAGTAATAGGATTTCTGTTATTCCCCTCCGGATCGGATGGAATGGTGTGTGTGTGTGTGTGTGTGTGTGTGTGTGTGTGTGTGTGTTCCCGCGTATGTGTGTGTGCATGTGCGTGTGGGTGTGCGTGTGCGTGTGCGTGTGCAGCTGTGCAGGTGTGTGTATGTATGTTGGAGTATGTGTGTGCCCGTGTGTGTGTGTACCTGTGTTTCTGTGTGTGTGTGTTTACCATATGTAGATACTGGAGAAATAGAAGTTAGTTGACCTTTGCACTATACACCAGCTTTATAAATTACTTGAAAGCTTGCTGACCACTCCTTTAATCCCAGCACTTGAGAGTCTGAGGCAGAATGACCTCTGTGAATCTGAGACCAGCCAAGTCTACACATTGACACCCTGTCAACAAAACAAAACTACCGCCAAATTACCTGAGTCCTTTAGGAGAACTAGGTAAAGGTAAAGAGAGGTGAGCTGTTGTAAGGTTCATTTTGGCATCCTTAGTTGTTCCTGGCTACAATTTGCTTTTATGCTGACTAGAGCATATGAGCAAAGTGTTGGCTTTAAAGTTTCCTCTGGGAACTACCTGTTTCTTTCAATCCTGGATCCTTGTAATGAATGTGTCTTCTTCCTGAGTCCTTAGACATAGCTACCGTGTAACATTCTAGATAGAAAATGCAATAACAGGCCAGGTGGCCAAAAATCTATACCTCCTGTTCCATTATGTGTAGGGAAGATCAAAAAAAAAAGGAGACTCCACTAAAATAACTCCCTGGGACCTTTTGTGCACCCAACTTCCCTCACTGAACTTTCACATGAAGAGAACTTGGAAGAGTGTATGTTTATGCTGGTATATATTTGGAGGTAAGTCAATTTCTCAGATCCAGCAAGTGAGAAACCTAACTCCCTTCCTCCTTTTTCCATTTCCCCATTTGTCCCCATCCTCTTCCTTTTTCTTTTGAGAAGAGTCTTGTTATGTTACTCATGCCTGTCACAAAGTTTTGCTCTCAAGCTTCCTCAGTAGCTGAGACTATAGATATCACTGCTCCAGGCTCTATCCCTCCCTTCATTCTCCATCTATCTAACAATCTTCATTCATCACACTTCAGTTCCTGGGCTTGTTCTAACACTATATCCTACAATCCCATAATGTTATATTGGACAAAACCTATCACTGAATGGTTCTACTGACTGATCTTGAAGTACAGGCACAAAATCCCACTGGCAGAGAAATGCCAACCTGGAAACTGTGAAAGTGTTCCCAGGTGTGGTGAGCTATGTGCCTGTAATCCCATCACTTGTGAGGTGAAGGCAGGTAGATCAGGAATTCAAGGATAGCCATGACTACATAGCATGATTAAGAACATTCTGGACTACATAAGACTCTGTCACAAAAATGGGGAAAAAAGAGGGAAGGACGTTAAGAAAGGCTACTGCAACAGGAAGATGCTCCAAGCCTAAATCACACACCTCTCAGGGTCACAGTAGACAAAATACTTTTGTGCCAATATGAGAAAGGACAATGTGGTTGTGAAAAGAAGATGACAAAAATGCCATGAGAGTGTTTCAAATATCAACATGCTGCATCAAGCATACCCTAGCTGATGATGGGAGCCATCCATGTTGTGGGTGATTAGGCACATAAGTGGAGTTTAAGTGTGTGGTGGTTTGAATGAGAACCATATCTCTAATATGGTAAACAAGGCTCTGGTTAATTGCTTTGTGGTCATGACTTCTCTTCAGAGAAATAGGACAGTGACTAAGATAGAAGTTGGTACCAGGAGTAGGGTTTTGCTGTGGCTGGCCTGACCATGCTGCTTGTGAGTGGAACACAGACATTAGGAGTTTGGATTAGTAATGCAGTGGAATAATTTAAGTGGATTTAATGGGATGTACTAGTAGGATAGTGGAAGACAGTGGTACTGAGGGTGATTTGAACTACGAGGACACATGGATCAAGAGGATTTAGAGAAGAAGAATATTAGTAAGTGGCCTGGAGACCATTGTTGTGATATTTTGACTAAGAATGTGTCTGCTTTCTACCCTTGTCGAAAAACTCTGCCCAAGGCTAAATTGATGGGTTTTAGGTTAATGGCTTTGGCAAAGGAGATTTCAAGACAGTCTAGGGTTGACTTTTCATATGGTTACTAGTGGCCACTCTTATGCAGGTCTGTAATGAAAAGGAGCAAGCTGAGCAAGGATAATAACAAAATGTAGCTTGGGGAGAAAAAGAGCACCAGGAAGTGTAATGGAACCAAGTCCAGTGCTGAAGAAGATTAAAAGTTTAAAGAAAAGCGTGCTGCCAAATGGGAGCGGTAACCTTAGGGCAAGTCCTCACCCAGCTAAGATTCCAACTTGAGAAAGGGATCATGGAAAAGATTAAGCAGTGAAGGAATCCATAGATGGAGCCCAGTCACAGGCACATCAAATGGAGGAACTTGGCAGCTTCAGACACTTGGTTCTGACTTTAAAGTCAAGGATACAAAGAAGGGTTGTGTTGTTGTGTGGTATCCATCAGAGAAGACTGCTTGGATAATGATTTAAACCAATAGAAAGTCTTTATTAACTGGTCATCAACTACACTGAGTGTACGGGATTGTAGTGTAGCAACAAGCCTTTCTTCCTGGTGAGCTTTTAAGTAAAACAAAAAACAAAAAAAAAAACATACTCTGTGTTGACATACTTCATTTAACAAGAACGGTTATCCAGAAGGAGAACTACAGAAACCAAAACGAAACCATAGTATAGTTAGAGACTTTTCCAGAACTATGGACAATGATGGATTAAGTCTTTGTTTTTGTTTTGGCAGTTGCTATCTACTTGCTGAATTTTATGGTTTTAACAGAACCTCCATCCTGGAAACAGTTGTGCTTAGATATGGGGACCTACTAAAGTCCAGGGCTCTGCTACATTCCACACTAGTATAGACAAATGAGTCAAATCATGGGCACACATTGTTCCAAAGCAAGATTAGCACCCCTCCTTTTGTCCAATCAGGATGAGAATTAAAGGGCTAGTCATGCTGGTAGTAGAATACTTAGCTGGGGTTACCAAGGGAACAGAGACAAGCACCAATTATGTAAGCCCCCTCCCGCCCCAATATCTTCCCCAACCATGACAATTTTTTTTCTAATTACTCCTGATCAACTAGCCAGCCCCACCACCTGAGGCCATGGTGAAGTCCCTGCCCTTGCAGCTGCGGAGGGCCATGTCTGGTTCCGTGGGGGTCATTGTCAATGGCTGTTGTTCATATTACCACTAGAGAATATGCAGATGTCCCTGGTCTGGGCAGCCTCCTGCCTTTTGCCTGTGGATGTTCAAAGGCTACACAGAACAGGCCCTGCCCCTCACTGACTGTAGTATTCTGGAGAGCTTGTCCCACCTCTCACTCAAGAGCAGCAGCACTTGGGAATGTGGGCTCTTCATCTTGCCTGGGCAGCCCCGTGGGACTAGTCCTGGTGGGGAAGGTGGGTGAGCAGATTGGGAAGGCCTGAGTGTGGGAGAGAGGAACCCATCATCATCTGCTGTGAGGTGATGGGGATGCAGGGAGATGCCCTCTCTGACCTTGCCCCTTGACACCTGCAGCAGACAGAGGAGAGCTTGCCATGGGGTTGGGCTTTGAAAAGGAAAGACTGGCTCTGCCTCCCTGTCTGCAGCACTTGGAAGAGCAGTGACCACTCCTTTGCTGTGAGGAAGCATGGCAGGCAGGGCAGGTGATATACCCTAGTCCCCTGGTCCCTCGCTCCCTGAGGCAGTGGGAAGAACTGCTCCCAGGGTCATGGGAGTGAGTGATGTGGCCCTGCCTCTTGCCATCTGCTGCACTGTGGAGAGCAGGCTCTGCTCCTCGCCTGGGCAGCACATTGGAGCTGGCTCTGGAGGCAGGGATGCAGGTGAGCTGGCCCTGAGGGTATGAGAGCAGGAGAGCTGACCCTGCCTCCTACAGATGACAGCATTGGGTGGTCTAGCCTGAGCAGTGCAGGAGAGCTCACCCTGGGGGAACAGGTAACAGAGAGCCAGCTGGCTGACAGCTCAGCTACTACCCAGGCCCAGATCCAAGGCTTTGAATGGACCCAACCCAAAATCTGCATCATCTGGGAACTGTTAGGAAACCTAAAAGGCCCAGTCCTGTTGGCCCAAAGCTGAAAGATCTCCATGACACAGGGCAACAACAGGATGCTAGGAGGAGTCCCAGTGAGGATCCAATATTGATGGTGTCATAGAAACTGGAGACTTCAAACCTGACTCATTACAATGAACATTTGTAAGTGAAGATGTGTGGACAGAGAGATATACTATGTGGACACACTCTGACATATGACACCTTCCTCAATGAGATGTTTTCTATGCTTTGTTTTGCTTTGTTTTGTTTATTTTGCTTGTTTGTGTGTGTGTGTTTGTGTTTGTGTGTGTTTGTGTGTGTGTTTGTGTTTGTGTGTGTGTGTGTTTGTGTGTGTGTGTTTGTGTTTGGGTGTGTGTGTGTGTTTGTGTGTGTGTGTTTGTGTGTGTGTTTGTGTGTGTGTGTTTGTGTTTGTGTGTGTGTTTGTGTTTGTGTGTGTTTGTGTGTGTGTGTGTTTGTGTTTGTGTGTGTGTGTTTGTGTGTGTGTGTTTGTGTGTGTGTGTGTTTGTGTTTGTGTGTGTGTGTGTTTGTGTGTGTGTGTTTGTGTTTGTGTGTGTGTGTGTTTGTGTGTGTGTGTTTGTGTTTGTGTGTGTGTGTTTGTGTGTGTGTGTGTGTTTGTGTGTGTGTGTTTGTGTTTGTGTGTGTGTGTGTGTGTGTGTGTGTGTGTGTGTGTGTGTGTGTTTTCGGGAGTAGGCTGCAAAACAGAGGGTGGATGTGAAGGGGTGGGGACATCAGTGAGACTGTGATGCATGATATGAAACTCACAAAGAATCTAGAAAAAGTTAAAAACAAACAAACAAAAACAAAACAAAACAAAAAAACTCTTCCTCCCGACCATGCAGACAAACAATGGTTTTTGATCATAGCAAAGTGTCAAAGGGGAGCAAATTTGAAGTCAAAAGACAGACCCAGTACTCAGAGAACCCCTGACAGACCCACTAGACTCCTTGGCTGTTTCTGGAAGTCGTGAATGCTAAAGTAGACCTCTCTTGATAGGATCCCACCCTTCCTTCTACCAAGAGCTTACAAAACCAGTCAAGTTCTTCCCCTTTGACCTCCCTTCCACACTCTGACTCACAAACTGCAGACAGGAGAGGGCTACAACTCAGCAAGAAGAAGCAGCTGGACCAGCAGACCGGGCAGCACCACCAGGAGCAGGAATGCACAGCTCTCTCTGGCTCCTGAAGATGGAGGACAAAGAGAGGTTTCCATATGAGATTTCTCAAGACATGGACATCTCCCCTAGACATTAAGAACTTCACCTCCAGTACAAACTCAACAGAGTAGACTCTTGAGGGCCAGACCCTTTCAGCTTCCTCAGGATCCTAAAGTATCAGGTACAAGGAAGGTGAGCAAACTGAGGTATTCCTGCCTCTCCCTGGGGTTCTGGGCTCTAGGACACTGCCTGGTGGGAAAGCCTTTCCTATCTTCCCTGGCCTTCTAGGAAGCACAGCAGTATTCTTTTTCACCCAGGAAGGTTTCTGGGTCTGAACCTTCTGAAAGTCTATTGTTGAAGCAACCTGGATTTTTTTCCATGCTAACTGGTGTGAACTAGAGCTTTCCTGTGGCTCTCAGCCTGCCTGAATTGGTCATGGACCATTTGGCCCAGATGGGCAGCATCTTTCTTGCCAGATGTTGTACCTGGGTTGGGGTCATGCTTTTATTGGCCTTGATCCAAATTCAAAACTTCTCTATGCAGATGCATGAAGTCCCTGTGACCACTTCCTGTAGTTCCACTTTTACTTCCATAGACTTCTCACGTTTCCAGAGCCCTCCAGAGTGTGAGACTAATTTAGATCTAAGATGGCTCTGCAGCCAGTGGTCTAACTAGAACTCATTCAGATTGGCTCCTCAGCCTCTCAGTCAAGCTTAACTTTCGAGAACGACATTTAGCAGAGCCTGAATGTAAGCCAGACTGTGCAGCTCCTGAGTGGTGGGTGACAGGGGACACGGTCTCTAAACTAGAAGCAAGGGACTCTCCTGTAAGTGTGGAGCCCCTCATCAGTATGAGTCTGGATCAGAGGGCTGAGATGTGAACAGGGTTCCCCATGTTTAGAAACAAGAGGCATTTGTTGAACGATAACTACATGCCAAGTAATTTATCTTGAATGTCTCTCTTTAAATTGCCAAAGCAGTACTACTAGAATATTTGTTATTTGGGTCTTCATCATTCAAATGGGGAAAATGAGGCATGGATCTATGGGAACTTGTTTGTGAAGAGTCACAGAGTTAACAAAGACTGTCAATCCAATTCCAGGATATGATGCTTCTGGATTCTGCAGGTACCTGCACTAGTTAAAAGTATCAATAGCCATGTTTGGTTGATATCACTGGGAGTCCTGCTCGTTTCTGAAGGGAAATAAAGATGCAGTGAATCTGGGAAACAGGAGAGAGGAGGGTGGGACAAACTGGGAAGACAGATGGCACAGGAAGCTACAGTCTTGATGTATTGTATGAGAGAAGAATAAATTAATTTTACCAATTAAAATAGGAGCTAGACAGACAGTCCAGTAGTTAAGAGCACAGCCTGCTCCTCTCTAAGACCAGGATTCAAGTCCCAGCACAGACATGGTGGTCCACCACTGTCTGTAACTACAGTCCCAAGGGTGTCTGCCACCCTCTTGTGGCCTCTGAGGGCCCTGCAACCATGTGGTCCACTGACATACATGCAGACTAAACACCCATTCATGCAAAATGAATAAATTCTTCAAAAATTATAAAATAAAATTTAGAACAAACAACTTTTATGTTTGAAAATCATAAATGTAAAAGTTTTCATTTTAACTATTTGAGTTATAGGCTGGGGCAGTTGCTCAGTTTGTGAAGTGAGGCCGTGTACACAGGAGTTCCTGAACTGAGTCCCAGAACAACCTAACACTAACTGTGGTGGCACAAGCTCTGATCTCAGTGCCTTAGAGTAGAGACAGGACCATCAGATGTTCAGATCTCCCCTGACTAGTAATAACTATCAGGGGAGCCTAAGATATGCCAGACCTGACTGACCTGACTGTATAATAACTCTCAGGCAGCCTAGGATATGCCAGACCTGACTGTATAATAACTATCAGGAGAGCCTAGGATACACCAGACCTGACTGTATAATAACTATCAGGACAGCCTAGGTTATGCCA
>CAJQZJ010001826.1:19909393-19944948 GCA_907164525.1 Lophiomys imhausi | reverse complement strand
CCAGACCTGACTGTATAATAACTATCAGGACAGCCTAGGTTATGCCAGACCTGACTGTATAATAACTATCAGGACAGCCTAGGATACACCAGACCTGACTGTATAATAACTCTCAGGACAGCCTAGGATACGCCAGACCTGACTGTATAATAACTCTCAGGACAGCCTAGGATACGCCAGACCCTCGTCTCAAAACATGAAAATCGTGCCACGTTTGGTGGAGTACAGCTTTAATCTCACCATTTAGGAGACAGAGACAGGTAGATCTCTGTGAGTTCCAATCTGGCCAGGTCCACATACAGGACTATACTACACAGAGAGACTCTGTCTTGTGAAAACAAACAAACACAAAAATTTAATACAACATAAATTGATGTTACACACAATATCAAATTAAAATTAATTCAATAATTTTATGTGCTGATATCTTGATTATATTTATCTCAACATTCTTAATTGGCACCTGAAATTTTGAAATTATGGCATTGAGACAATGAATATTTGAATTGATCTAACATTTATTTATAGAAACAACTACATTATTTTCATTAATATTTATTAATTGCAATATGATCCTATCAAGTTCTTTTATCTTCAGGCAAAGTTGTGAAACCTTACATGTCCTTCTTTAAGGAGTCCCAGACCCTAGCCATCCTCTCAATATTCTTTTTTTTATAATTTTTATTTACCTTTATTTTATATTCATTGGTGTCTTGCCTGCATTTATGTCTGTGTGAGGGTGTCAGATCTTGGAGTTATAGACAGTTGTGAGCTGCCTTGTGGGTGCTGGGATTTGAACCCAGGTCCTCTAGAAGAGCAGTCAGTGCTCTTAACCACTGAGCCATCTCTCCAGACCCCCTCTCAATATTCTTAAAGTCCTCCTGGATGAACCAGACATGGCCAAACACAGCTATAATCCCAGCCCTTGTGAGGTAGAAGCAGGAGCATGCCCAGTTCCAGGCCATGAAACAAAAACAAAAGTAAAATTAAGGTCTGGCCAACAATAGAAACACAGGGGATTTCCTTTTGCTGTGTGTGCATGCTGGATGACTTAGGATCCTGCTACTTCCTCAAAATGTTCCTAACGTCTGATTGTATAAGATTTTCTCAGGAGACTTGCTATCATCAGTTATCTGGACCCCAGATTCAAAGTCATGAATTTAGTATTTCTTTTTTTGTTTGTTTGTTTGTTATTTTGTTGTGCCTTCATTGCCACCCCCTCCCTCCACCCCCTCCCAGCCCCTTCCTCTACCACTTTGCCACACCTCCCATGCCCCCGGTGTGGGGTGTCTCCATGTATCAGCCCCCCTCAGTTCAATAGTCACATGAGGTCTAAGAGCTTCCTCTTGCACAGGAGGCATACATGGCGGTTCCACTAGGGTGAGGTGTCCCACTGACAGGTAACCAAGTCCCTGTTCCTGCTCTTTTGGGTCTATTGATTGTAGGACGGTTATCCTATACTATAATAGCTAAAATCCAGTTATAAGTGAATATATGCCATGTGTATCTTTCTGAGTCTGAGTTAGCTCACTCATTATGAGCTTTTCTATTTCCAACCATTTGGTTGCAAGTTGCATGATTTCCTTGTTTCTGATAGCTGAGTAGTATTCCATTGTGTAAATGTACCACATTTTCAAAAATCCATTCTTTGATTGAAGGACATCTGGGTTGTTTCCAGTTTCTAGCTATTACAAATAAAGCTGCTATGAACATAGCTTTGGAGATGTACTTGTGGATTGGTGAGGAATCTTTTCAATATATGCCCAGGAGTGATATGGCTGGGTCTTGAGGTAGAGCTATTCCAAGTTTTCTTAGATATCGCCAGACTGATTTCCATCATAGTTGTACAAGGTAACACTCTCACCAACAATGTGGGCGTGTTCCCCTTTCTCCTGAGCCTAGCCAGCATATGTGGTCTTTTGAGTTTTTCATCTTAGCCATTCTGACAGGTGTGAGATGGAATCTCAGAGTCATCTTGAGTTGCATTTCTCTGATGATTAAGGATGTTGAGCATTTCTTCAAGTGTGTCTCGGCCATTAGAGATTCATGTCTCAGACATTTTAGATTCCAAAATCTTTAAAACAAAAATAAGCAGATATTCTCAACATGCAGGAGATTTGTTGCAGGAGGACCTTGAGTTCTAGGTTAGAATGGGCTACACAGCAGGAGATTATCTCTTAAAACTGTAAAATATAAAATGGATAAAGAGCTGAGAGGTTGTGGTGCACATCTTTAATCCCAGCACATGGGAGGCAGAGGCAGAGGGAGGTGAATCGCTGTGCATCAGAGGCCAGGCTGGTTTGCAGTGTTTGTTCTAGGACAGCCTAGTCTACATAAAGAAACCTTTTCTAGAACCCAATCCCAAAATAAAATAAAATATAAAGCAAAGTAGCAGAACCTAGAGGCTATTGTTTGCATAGAGCTTGAAGAAAAATGGAATTAATTCAGGATATCCCTGTTCAGGCCTGAAAACCCAGGAAGTACAGGAAAGAAAAACTCTATATACATTAGAGGCTATAGACACGGATGCCAGTTGCATCCTGTAGCACCTGCAAGGTAAATTGTATGGTCCTGAATTGTGTTTTTAAATTTCTAGGAACATTGATAACCTCATGCCTGTCCTTCCTGTATCTGGGTCTGACCTCATCTCCCTATATGGGCTCTTGCCCAGAACTGACCTTCTGGTTTAACCCTTATGCTACACCCACTCCAGCCCTCAGATTTTTCTCAGAGTCCCTCCACTGTAGAGAGCTTCCCCTTCAGAGGACAGAGTTCAGAGTCCTCGGGTACCTGAGAAGATGTTTGGCAGCTGGATCTCTGGCCTCTTCTAAAAGTGAGTGTTGCAAAAGGCAGCGCTGTGGCCGTTTTATTCTCTGGACAATGTGCTTTCAGTTTCAGATTAGATTTGGAAGGAGAACGAATGGTTTATGAACCATTTAAGTTAGGTAAGTTGAATTTTGTTACTACACCTCTCCAACAGTTTGTTGTGGTTGTTCTTAGTCTTAGTTTTGCTTTTGTTTGAGACAAGGTCCCATTAGCCCAGAACGGCCTCCAACTTGCTGTGTAGCTGAGGATAACCTGAACTCCTGATCTCTTGCCACAAAACTAGATTTCTTGGGGGCTAAAATAGAACCCAGGGTCTCCTGCTGCTAGGCAATCACTCGACCAAACCACACCCCACCCTTGCATCTTTTCCTTAAAGAGTTAGGGCATTCCCGTTATTCCCCACAAAATTGATTAGCGTGTGGTATTGAGGAAGCAGAAGTTGGTTGATCATTGTCCTATACACCAGTTTAACAAATTACATGAAAGCATGTTTTGGTGGCTCACACTTTTAACCCCAGTACCTGGCAAACTGAGGCAGAAGGATTTCTGTGAATTTCAGAACAGCCAAGTCTACACAGTGACACCCTGTCAACAAAACAAAACTACCATCAAATACCTGAGCCCTTTAGGAGAACTAGGTAAAGGTGAAGAGGGATGATCAGTTGTAAGGTTCAATTTTGCATCCTTAGTTGCTCCTGCCTACAATTTGCTCTCATGCTGACTAGAGTATATGAGAAAATGTTGACTTGAAAGTTTCCTCTGGGATCCACCTGCTTCTTTCAATCCTGGATCCTTGAAATGAATCCATCATCTTCCTGAGACTTTAGACATACTTCCAAGGTGTGGTAGAAATTAGGCCTTTTTAGTGAAATTAGTAGGCAGTTCAGATGAGCATCTGGCAACACATAAGGAAAGCTTGGTGTCCCGTTGGTTTGCGGAAATGGACAGAGTGCAGGTGAGATCATAGTTCTGTGAACTTTTTTATTGAAGGGCTATTGCTAAGAAACAACACAGCCACACAGATGACATCAGTTGCTGTGAAAAGTAACAGGACTGCTGGACCCTCTGCCAAGGATCTGGAGATAATGCAACATATAAGTCAGAAACCTCCACAGGGCACTGTCTGCCTCCTGCCCTCAGTGACTGAGAAGTCACAAGGGAGAAGTGAACAGCAAGGTATGCTGTAATGGTCATAAACTGAAAGGTGGAGTCCAAGAGAAAAAGACTTTTTATTGCAAGTTAGCCCCAGAAAGACCCTTTGCCATAGTTCAGCCTATTAAGGCTGGTGGCAAAGTGGGCTGAGTTCCGAAGCCACCTGGAGTAGGTTTAGGCCTGTATGTGGTAGAAGTTAGGACTCTTCCATAAATAAGAAGGCAGTTCAGATCAGCATCTGACAGCACATAGGAGGAACTTGACATTCCTTTAACCTGCGGAAATGGACAAAGCCCAGTTGTGGCCAGACGATATGCCCTGTTGAAGGGACATGGCTAAGAAACCACATAAGCTGCTCTGATGATGTCCGTTGCCTAGAGAAGCAACAGGAATACTGGACATCGCATAAAATCTCATGGACCTTTGAGACCTCCAAGGATAATGCAATATATAAGCCAGAAAGCTCCCCAGGGCACTCTCTTTCTCCTGCCTTCACCAACTAAGAAGTCACACTGGAGAAGTGAATAGCAAGGTATGCTATTAACAGAATTTAGGCTGCAAGGCAAAGGCATGGCATAAAACCTGCTGAGAGAGAGAGAGTTCCTTGAAGGCGTCTGTCTTGGGTCCCCAGAGCGCCAATAAAGTGATGAAGGCAAGCAAAGTTCGGAAGCCATTCGGAGAGGCTTTTGGCCGTGAGGCTTGCCCAGGGCAAGAGTCGCAGTTGATGGAAAAAGCCAGCTTCAGTTTGGCAGTTGGAACAGACTGACTTTATAAACTGGCCACAATTTGGTGGTTGAAGTAAATTGGCCTTGCGAACTGGCAAAGTATAGCACAATGGACTTTCATCTTGAAAAGGACTGTCTGCTGGGACTGCCGTAAACCAAGTCACCCTGCACGGACCTGTGCTAAGAATATTAATATACTTTTAAGAAAGTTAAAATAGGGTTAGTTAAATATTTTTAGATAGATATTAGGGTGTTCTTAGGTATTAGGGTGCTTTTAGATAGATTGTTGATTTTAGATTATAGGTTTTAGGCAATAGGATTTAGGTATTTTATAGAAGTTTCTTAAGTACTAATAAATGCAAGTGGTTATAAATAAAAATATTCTGTTACAATCTGGTAACATTTTAGATAAAAATGCAGTAACTGACCAGGTGGTCAAAAATCTATAATCTCTTGTTCTATCATGTGTGGGGAATATTAAAAAAAAAAGGAAACTCCACCAAAATAACTGCCTGGGACCTTTTGTGCACAGAACTTCCATCACTGAACTTTCACATGAAGAGAACTTGGAAGAGTGGATCCTTATGATGGTGTATATTTAGAGGTAACTCACTTTCTCAGATCTTACAATTGAGAAACCTAACATCCTTCTTCCTCTTATTTCCCTTTCCCCATTCCTCCCGTTCCTCTTCCTCTTTCTATGGAAAGAGATCTTGTTATGTTACTCATGCCTGTCACAAATTTTTGCTCTCAAGCTTCCTCAGTGGCTGAGACTATAGATATCACTGCTCCAGGCTCTAACCCTCCCTTTGCTCTAGATCTATCTAACAATCTTGATTCAATACACCTTTAACCTAGGCTTGTTCTAACACTATATCCTACAATCCCATAATGTTATATTGGACAAAACCTATCACTGAATGGTTCTACTGACTGATCTTGAAGTAGAAAACAAAACCCTACTGGCAGAGATATGCCAACCTGGAAACTGTGCAAATGTTCCCAGGTGTGGTGACCTATGTGCCTGAAATCCCATCGCTTGTGAGGTGAAGGCAGGTAGATCAGGAGTTCAAGGACAGCCATGACTACATAGCATGATTGAGAGCAGTCTGGACCACATAAGACTCTATCACAAAATAGAATTTTTTTTTAAAGTGAGAAGGATGTTAAGAAAGGCTACTACAGCAGGAAGTTGCTCCAAGCCTAAACCATAACCTCTCACAGGCAGGGTAGATAAACTCTTATGTGCCAAGACTGTGAGAAAGAAGATAACTGTGAAAAAAAAAAAAGCAGGTGACAAAAAAATGCCATGACAGTGTTTTAAAACTCAACATGTTCCATCAAGCATATCCTAACTGATGATAGGAGCCAGCCGTGTTGTGGGTGGTTAGACACATAAGTGGAGTTTAGGTGTGTGATAGTTTGAAGATGAAAGGCCCCATAGGCTCATAGATTTAAATCTAGGTCACCACCATTTCAAAGGATTGCTAGGTTATGCCTATTTGGGAGAAATGTGTCACTGGGGATGTGCTTTGAGGTTCAAAAAGCCCAGAGACTCTCCCTTTGTGTTCACCATGGATCTGGGTGTAAACCTCTCATCTACCTCTTCAGGACCATGTCTGTCTGAGCTCTGCCATGCTTCCTGCCATGCTGATACTGGACTAAATCTCTGATATGGTAAGCAAGTCCCAGTTAAATGCTTTCTTTTTAAAGAGTTGTTGTGGTTGGGCTGGAGAAATGGCTCAGAGTTTAAGAGCACTTCTGCTAGTTGCTCTTCCAGAGGTCCTGAGTTCAATTCTCGGCAACCACATGGTGGCTCGTGACCATCTATAATGAGAGCTGGTGCCCTCTTCTGGCTTTCAGGCATACATGCAGACAGAACACTACACATAATAAATAATTTTTTTAAAAAAGAGTTGTTGTGGTCATGGATTCTCTTCACAGCAATAGAACAGTGACTAAGACAGAAGTTGGTACCAGGAGTGGGGTATTGCTGTGGCAGGCCTGGTCATGGGGCTTGTGAGTAGAATGTGGACTTTGGAAGTTTGGATCATTAAGGAGGTGGAATAATTTAAGTGGGTTTAATATGCTATACTAGTAGGATAGCAGAAGACAGTGTTGCTGAGGGTGATTTGAACTGTGATGACACACAGCTTAAGAGGTTTCTGAGAAGAGGAATATTACTAAGTGGTCTGGAGACCATTGTTGTGATACTTCTAACTAAGAATTTGGCTGCTTTCTGCCCTTGTCCAAAAACTCTGCCTCAGGCTAAATTGAAGGGTTTTAGGTTAACATGATTGGCAGAGGAGATTTCAAGGCAGTGTAGTGTAGACTCTGTCATATGGTTACTAGTGGCCACTCTTAGGCAGGTCTATAATGAAAATGAGCAAGCTGAACAAGGATAATAACAAAATGTAGGTTGGGGAGAAAAAAGAGCACCAGGAAGTGTAATGGAGCCAAGTCCAGTGCTGAAGGATATTAAAAGTTTAAAGAACATCCTGCTGTTAAATGGAATAAAGGGAGTGGTGACCTTAGGGTCCTCACCCAGCTAAGATTCCAACTTGAGAAAGGGATCAAGGAAAAGATTAAGCAGTGAAGGAATCCATTGGCGGGGTCCAGTCACAGACACATCCAATAGAAGACCGTGACAGCTTCAGCCACTTGGTTCTGGCTTTAGAGTCAAGGATACAAAGAAGGGGTTGTGTTGTTGTGAGGTATCCATCAGAGAAGAGAAGAGTGCTCCGTCATGGATATAAGCCAATAGAAAGTCTTTATTAGCTACTCATCAACTGCATTGAGTGTCAGGGATTGTAGTGTAGCATAAAGCCTTTATCTGGGTGATCTTTTAATAACAAAAACCATATTCTGTGTTGATATACTTCACTTAACAGAACAGTAAGCCAGAGGCAGTACTAGAAGCCAAAAAGAAAAGTTAGTACATTTAGAGACTTTCCCAGAACTATGGACTTTGATGGATTAATTCTTTGGTTTTGTTTTGGCAGGTGGTGCTGCCTACATGCTGAGTTTTATGGTTTTAACAGTACCTCCATCAAGGAATCAGTTGTGCTAAGGTCTCGGGATTAACTAAATTCCAGGACCCTGTTATATTCCCTTTAGTCTAAGGGAATGAGTCAAATCATGGACTCCTACTGCTCCATAGCAAGATGCAGGACCCCTCCTTTAATCCAATCAGGATGAGAATTAATGGGCCAGTCATGTTGCTAGCAGAATACTTAGGTGGGGAACCAAGAGAATAGAGACTGGAACCAATTATCTAACCCCTCTCAGTCCCTCTCTCACACACTCTCTCTCCCTCTCTCTCTCTTCCTCTCTCCCTCCATCTTTCTCCCTCCCCCTCCCTATCACTGTCTTCTTCCCTGTCTCTTCCCCCCCTCTCTCTTCTCTCTTCTTCTCTCTCCCTCTCTCCCTCCCTCTCTCTTCCCCTCCTGTCTCTGATGTCTTCCCCAACCATGACATTTTTTTTCTAATTACTCCTGATCAGCTAGCATTAGAAACAACAGGTTTCTCCCAAAGCCATATAGTCCCTGTTACTTCATGAGAAGTAAATCTAAGCCTCTCTGGCTTTTGTAGGGCCATTTTCTGCAAGGAGTCTAACTGTTGCTTTAATTCAGAAATGGAAAATTTTGATATTCCTAGGTTTTGATCAATCTGTGTACCAAAAGAAAAAAAATTAAGTTTTTATCTCCCATGACAAAGGCTAGTGTGAAAATGGCTATGCCTGCTCCTACCAGGAGTGGGATGAAGAGAGGAACAGCTCTCTTTTTTTTCTTTTCTTTTGTCTTTTTTCTTTCATTCTTTCATTTGTTTGCTTGTTTGTAGTTCAGGGTCCATATTAAAATGTTTAATTTCTTTATTCCATTATATAAAGCATTAGAAGAAGCACATTTAATCAAGCTATCAGAGAAGGGTCTTATGAACTATTTTCAGATGCTGATTTCAGTGCCCTGAGATCTGGTTACTGCCCTACCTGAGTATTCTCTGATTGGCTTTAATAAAAAGACTGACAGCCTCTAGATGGGCAGAGAGGAAAGCAGAAGGCAGGGACCTAAGAATATCAAAATTTCTTGGATGGAGAAAGGAACTCTGAGAAGAAGAAAGAGGAAGATTTTTTTCACCAGGAATCTCAAGAAGAGAGAGATTGTGCACACAGAAGGCACAGTTGAGAGTCTGCCCCACTAAGGCCTAAGCATTGAAATTTTGAAAGGATTTGGTGAATTTATTTTATGGTCTAAAGCTGCCCTGAATCTCAGGGCTTTTTGCCAGGAGACCTAAGACACCAGTCTTCTACAATTGTTGCTTCACATGGATGGCATGATATCCATACTCTTAAAATTCATATTCAGGCATTAAAAGGCTAGCTGAACTTACACAGTTGTCCATGCCCTCTCCTAACAGCTCTCCTAGCCACTCAACTCTCCTCCCTGCCAGGAAAAAGGTATACTTGTATGCCAGATACAACAAGTTTCACAAAAGGTAAGATTTCTTCAAGTTGCTAAGAGACAAGCAATATTTGCTTATCTAAATATAAGAGATAGATAGGGCATCTTCAAAAACCTCAAGAGATCTGCAGAATATGGCATTCAAAGATGTTTTCTTAACTTAAGATTTTTTTATATCGAGACATGTCAGCTCCTGACAGCACCCCCTATTTTACTCCAAGTAGAAGATGAGCATCAAAGAATCTCCAGTGGGAGATGATTGAATTGGTGGTAAGCCGTTCTCTTCGCAAGAAAAATCCCTTGCTTCAACTGTAGACAGACTTCTGTCCAAAAAGGACAAAACTTGGAATCAGATAAGTCGACAGCCTAGCTCTGCCAAGACAGGGTAGGTAAGTCCTTCATAATTCCTGCTCTACAACCAATGTCTGTCAGAGAAACGGGGCCAAATGGCTGAAGATTGATGCTGTAATGTATGGAGAGAAAATGGGAACTGTCCAGGCAGCCACTGGTATGTCATTTTTTAGTTTTGGAAGCTGCAGGCCCTGCACTTCCTATATAATCAGATATATTTATCTCTCTCAGGTCTCTGAGGTGGTTGAAGAATAGATAGCTAGAGTCTCATAGTTCAATTTTGAGTTGTTTAGGAATCAAGAGGGTATTCTGGATCTAAGAAGATATTTTTAAAATTATGAGGCAAGTTAGTATGAAAGCTGAGTTAGATATAGAACTTTAAACTCATGGAGATGGTTAGATAGTAGAATGTTAAAGTCAGGTGCCAAATACATATGGACTGGACATTGGGAATGTATGCTAAGCCATATAACTCTTATAATTGTGGCCTATTTATTTCTGTTGTTTTGTATTGTATTTATAGTTATAAGAAAAAGAACCATTTTTGGACTGAAAGGGAGAGCTGTTGGGGGGGGGGGGAAGAAAAACCTTAATTTAAAAAAAAAAAAAGAAGAGGGTGGGGGGGGGGGGGGGGAGGAGGGTGGAAGGGTGGGACTGGAGGGGCGAGTAGGGAGGGGATTGTGATTGAGATGTAACTTGAAGAAATAAAAAATAAATTATTAAAAAAAGGTAAGATTTCTGCCTTTTCTATACTAAGAAAGCTAAATAACTGGAGATAAAACATTATAGTTAGATATAAATACATTGAAATTGCTAATTTTAAAAAAATAAGACTAATAAGATGGGAGACACAATGAAACAGATTTCTTGGGGCTTGGCTGATGCTCTCTTTCATGCTTCTAAGATAGAAATAAAGGAAAGATTAGAAATTACTGTTACAGTTACATTCATAATCCTCATTTTAACCTTAATAATTGGGTTGGCCCCTTATGTATTCTCAAAGACAAAGGCTTAAAGAAGATACTGGAACAATATAAAGAAAGAAATGAAAGTTGGAAGCAGGGCATAAACAAGAGATCCGAGAACTAATAGGACAGAATGAACAACAGAGAGATAGGCATGAAACATGGACACAGACCTTAAGAGAGAAACTTAGAATATTATGTGAAAAAAATTGCTTAGATATGACAAAAGATAAATACAGAATATGCAGAAAGCCAACCAAAGGTTGAGAGAAAACAAGCGTTAGATTTCCCAGTTAATACACAACAGAGAGTAGCTGTCGATATTCATGTACAGGGTTATCAGTAGTTTGAATGGCAACCTGTGGACATGTTAGATTTGAGACAATTTAAGGAAAGTGTCACCAATTTTGGAATGCATTCATCATTTGTAAAATAATTGCTGACTTCATGATCAATTAAAGGTAGAGTAATCCCAGAGGAGAGAGAGGGGAAGAGGGTGGGAGAGTGGGACCAGGATGGAAGGAAGGAAGGGGCTGCAATCAAGATGTAACTTGAATAAATAATAAATAAATACATTAAACAGTAAAAAAAAATTATTGCTGCTACAAAAAAAAATCCCAGAATACTGGGAGGATATGACAAAGGCAATAATAAAACTTGGGCTATATTTACAATGGCTTACATAGTGGAAAGAAGAGGCTAAAAAGATAAAAAAAAAAAAATAGAGTCAGAGGTGTCGATGTTTCTAAGGATCAGTTACTTGACCATGGTGAATATGCTGAGATAGACACAAATTGTATGTACTGAAGAAACCTTAGCATTATGTCCCATAGTAGCCTTAGATAACTGGGAGAGGATTGAAAAATGGGGAAAAAACATGAGCCATTCTCTGAGGTCATGCAAGGTCCAAAAGAAATGTTTACTGACTTTGTGCAAAGATTGACCTCAGCTGTGGATAGAAGTATATCACATCCACTGGCTAATAGGGCACTAATAGAATCCTTAGCTCTTGAAAATGCTAACACCGAATGCAAAGAGGTTAAGTGGAAGATCAGCCTTTATAGATGAATAGATTAGAAAGATGAGGGAGATCAGAGCTCACTCACCTAACATGGTCTTAGTTGGAGTTGCTTCGATTGTGGTAATCTGCCACTGAGCAGAAGCTGACATCATTCCATCTGCACACAGAATGCTGTCTGAAATGGGCAAAACTCGAATGCAGGCTAAGTCAACTACTGAGTTCTGCCAAGATGGGATAAGCAAGTCCTTCATAATATCTGCTACACATATATGTCTTTCAGATATACTGGACCAATGGGCTGCAGAAGATGCTCAAATGTTATAGAGTATTCTGGTAGCTGTCCAGGCAGCCTGCTGTCTGTCAATTCTATAGTTTGGAAGCTGCTTGCCTGAACTTCCTACTTACTCATGTAATATTTACTTCCTTCTCAAGTCTCTGATGGGATTGAGACTAGATAGTTATACTCCCACAGTAAGGCTTGAATTGTTTAGGGATGTTTTAGGTCTAAGAAGATGTTTTTAGGTTGGTTATACAAGTTAGGATAGAAATTGAGTTAGGTATAGAACTTTAAATTCATCAAGATAAATAACAGAATATTTTCCCAAGTTGCCAAATACATATGGACTGGATATTAGAAATGTATATCATAAGTTATAGTTTTCATAATTAAATCATAATTATTCTAATTGTATGTAGTATATTGTTATAAGAAAAAGAGCCTTTTCAATGAGACACTTTCACTGGTGGTACTGCCTTGTGTATGAGGAGGCTCTTGGCCCTCATATGACTTCTGAACTGGGGGGGGGGGGGCTGTTATGTAGGGACACTCCACTCCAGAGGAGTGGGATGGAAGGTTTAGGGGGTAGAGGGTGGGAGGGAGGGGCTGGGAAGGGGAGGAAAGAGGACAATGTGACGGAGATGTAACCTGAAGCAACAAATAAATAAATTTATTTATTAAAAAAAAGAAAAAGAGCCTTTTATGGGACTAAAAGGGGGAGATGTTGGAGAAAGATCTTGTGTATTGTTTTCAGATGCTGATTCAGTGCCCTCAGATCTGGTTACTGCCTTACATGAGGCATTTTCTGGATTTAATAAAAATACTGATAGCCCATAGATGGAGAAGGCTGGGCTTCCTGAGAGGGAGAAATGAACTCTGGGAAGAAGAAAGAGGAAGGTATTTCACAGGAAACACAAGAGGAGAGAGACGTGATTGTGGGCACAGAAGGTAGAGCTAGCCACATGGCTGGTTGGGACTAGGTGGTCGGGTTAACTTAGGTGAGCTAGTTGAGAGTCTGCCCAGCTAAGGCCTAAGCATTGAAATATTAAAAGGTCCTGGTGTATTTATTTTATGGTCTAAAGCTGCTGGTCTTCTACATCAAGCCATTATTACATGCCCACCAAGTCATCTCAGGGGCCTAATAATATTGCTGTTATGCAGAGGAGCTAACCTGGAGGGGATAATAGCAAGCATAAGAATAAGGGGTAGGGCCTGGGGCAAAGGTTTTAGATATTAGACCACTCTCAGCCCCTTGTAAGTCCTCTAAAATTAATTTAGTCTGTCCCCATTCACAATGAGTTTTGAACTGACAGTCTGGTTAGTTACTATCCCCATGTAGTAGTGGGACTGGGTGTCTAAGCATAACCAGCAATCCTGACTGATTTTTGACTGGAAATGATTAACTCTATCTTTCTGGATCCCTTTCTGTGACATAGAGTCTGATTCCCCAGGTTTTCCCTGTTTCCAAAAGGCCAAAATATTTTTTTTATGTAATTTTCAGATGTTTAATTTTATGGCCATTGGGTTACATGTTCCTATTGTGCATTCCTTGGGAGGGGCTTTCTTTCTATATATTCATCCATGTGTTTTCAGGAAGCATCTGTTTTACAACTCCAATTATTGCAAAGGAAACTCCCTTGTTCCTGGCAACTAGGGAGTCCAGACACAGGACATGCATAGAATTGTAAACTCTGTATTCTTATCTGAAAAGATAAACTCCCACATCTTTCCTTTTTCCAGTACAACCAGACATTTAAAGAGGGCATCAGTGGGCCAGGCATGGTGACACATACCTTTAATCTCAGCACTTGGGAGATAGAGACAGGCAAATCTCTGTAAGTTTGAGGCCAGCCTTGTCTACAAAGTGAGTCAGGACAGCCAGGGCTGTTACAAAAAGAAACCCTATCTCCAAAAAACAAAAAACAAAAAAAAAAGAGGGCATCAGTGAGCAAAGGATATGATGAAATATGGGTTGCTGGTCTAAAGCAACATTAGCTATCACCTTTCCTGTATCTGCCTTTCTCAGTTCCAAGGTCCAGGCCTGAGGACAGTGGGGAGTTGGACATATCAAAGATCATATTAAAGATAAGACTCAGGAGGAAGTAGAGGAGTACCAAGTAGAAGGGCCTAGGTTCCTATAAAACTTTATCTTAATGGGTCCATAGTGTGGGACACAGTCCATTTGGCGGCAGCGTATGCTGCTTCCATTTCTTCACCTAGATGTGGTGGATCCATTGTAGTAGATATTATAAATAATTAATATTAATTACATACTTACTAAGGTGGCCATGTTAATCCTTACCCTGTCACAAGCAAACAGACACCAGTTGGATTTTAGTAAGCCTTAACCTGGGACAGCACAATCTTAATGCTCTAAGTGAACCTTCTGCTTTCCCAGATAAAACCCCATAGAACTTGCACATCTGTTCCACGTCTGCTGCTCCCCTGAACAGTTGCTCCCAGCCATGTGCAGTTTCCTCCATCTTAACCCATCATGTCTGCCTTCCTTTTCTCTCTTCCTGCTTCTCTGACCTTGTGGCTTCTCTCCTCTGATCCTTCTCCTCCCCTAAAGCCCTGGAACCTCAGCTCCACCTAATTCTCTCTCTGCCTAAGTCCAGGCCAAGGTTAACTTTAGTTGACCAGAAATGGCTTAGAGGCAAGAATTACAAAAGTAATTTTGGCTACACGACTGTGGGTGAGTCTTACTTACCTTGAGTTTGTAAGACAGGGGCAACCAATTAACAATTGAATACAAACATTTTTCAGATCACCCTAACAATCCATACTGTAACACCAGCTACCTTCACCAACTTTGGAGTGGACAGAATCACCACTTAGGGTCCTTTCCAAGTTGGTGTCAGTGCTCCTTTGGCTACCCCCTTGGTTTAGACAGTATCACCGAACTCAAAGCAGAAATTGGTAGTGGACTCAGAGGTAGTGGGGTCTCTTGGAGAGTCCTATGGGCAGCCTTATGGAGAACTGGAGGACTTGTGGTGACTTGAGAAAGGAATGGTTAGAGAGTTCTGCCAACTGCTGGTCTCTGAGCTGGGGAAGCAGTGGGAGAAGTCTTCCACACATAATCTCATAGGGGTGAATCCCTCCCTCTATGGGGTACCTTGGGCCCAAAGCGAAGGAAAGTAAGGAGGTCTAGACACCCTTCACTGGACTGGAATGGGAGTTTTGTTAGAGGATTTTTTGTTTGTTTGTTTGTTTTTTAATGTCCTTATTATTCTATTTACCTGCCCAGAATTATGAGGTTTTTATGTACAATGAAGTTTCCAATCCATGCCTAAAACTTACTACTAAGTATCAATGATTTGATTCAGATGATCTACAGCCAGTGAGGAATGGTCTAATGGCTAAAGGAATTCCATTTATGTTAAGCATCCATCTTGGTACATAATAGCAATTTGACTCTGAGTCTAGTCCCCGAAAGATAAATTCCTAATAATCCCAACTCAGTGACCCTCACCCAGAAATATACTGCAATCACCATCTCCTCCATTATGATATGACTCTCTGCCTTTTTGGCTTCTGAAACCTGCTCATGTAGACATTCTAGGACTACTCTGAGGTCCCCTTGATAGCTCTAGGTTTGCTTGTGCAGACACTCAAGATCATCTTGTGGTTCTCACGTTTAAAAATTCTTCTCATGCCCACACTCAATTTGGCTCAACAAACAGTCTCTGGTTTGCCTCAGATACTGTTGTCCTGCTAGAAGCTACAATAAATTTGACTAATTGTAATTGTAATCTGAGTTGAGCCTCTGCTCTTTCCCAGGCCAGCATTCTCTAACTCCATAACATGGAGACTAAGGGAAAATTTATACATCTGGGCTAAACCTACTCTTGATGAGTTCGGACACACAATTTCTGAACCTCAAAATATGCCTGAGGTCTGGCCAATGTGGGGTCACAAAAACAGGAGAGCTTTCCCTGCCCCTCACATGCTGCAGCACTCCAAAGAGCAGGCTCTGCACCCTTCCTGGGCAACACACCACAGTTGGCCTTGGATGTGGGTAATGTGGGAGACCCACCACTGAGGGAGGGAGTATGGGAGAGCTAGTCCTACCTTTTGTCTGCTTTGTAGTGTTGGCAATGGAGAGATCCCCTTTACTTTCTTGTCCCCATTGCCACAGGTAGCAGGCAGGAGAATTGACCCTGATGTGATCATGAAAACAGGTAAGCTGATCCAACCCCTTACCTGCTGCAGCACTGGGGGGAGCAGGCCCTGCAAGTGGATGTTTCAGGCCCGAACAAGGGCTTTGAGTTGGCTTGCCCCCAACATACACCCCATGGATGAACTGCTGGAGTGCATGAAGAGGCCAGTTCCACAGACCCAAAACTACAGGATCTCCATGACACAAGACAATAACAGCATATCTGAGAGGAGTCCCAGTGAGGTTCCAGTATTGACAAAGTAGCAGAAGCCAGAGACCTCATACAAGACCAAGGAGTCATTATAATGAACATTTACAAACAAAAATATGTGTACAAAAGGGAATATTGTGAGACACACTACAACTTCCGCAATAAGTTTTTTTGTTTAATGTGAGGAGAGGTTGCAAGGGTGGAGGGTGGGTCTGAGGAGAAGTGAGAGATGAGTGGGACTAAGGTGTATGATGGGAAACTCACAAAATAATAAAAACAGTGAAAGGAAAAAAAAGAAATGAAAAAACCCCAAAAATTTAAAATACTTATTTACAAGAAAAATATGCTTGATGTACAACACAGACAACCTGAATTTGATCCCTGGACATAACAAAGGTGGAGACCCCTAGACACATTTCCAGGCATGAGCACATACTCATCTTACACATACAGTAATAACAAAGCTTTAAAAAATTAATCCATGTTTATCCATGTCCTTAGAGATCAAAGTTGTTAAAGTAAACCTGTTGGGGGATGCTCTTGTGCACTGTGCATTCAAATGCTGATTACTGTACCCAGAGATCGGATTGCAGTCCAGATGTTGGCATTGTCGTTATAATTGAAGCATCTCCTGTCTCAATGTTGTGTAAAACTTGTCCAGCAACATCTCTAATTGGTTAATAAAGAGTGGAACAGCCAATAGCTGGGCAGGAGAGATAAGGCAGGACTTTGGATCCTAGGATGGGGTACCAGGTAGAGCAGAGAGAGACAGAGACAACAGAGAAGGTCAAAGAGGGAGTGGTCATGAGGACATGGATGGAGTAGGAGTGGCCAGGGCAAGACTAAGAAAGCAGGTAACAGGATATATGCCTGGGTAGTGGGACAGGCCAGCATACTTGGATTAGAATAGAGAGAATCTGCCCAGCTATAGAGCTTGAAGCTTATTAATAAATATAATAGGTCTCTGTGTCATTATATGGGAGCTAGAGGGGGCATAGAAAATTCCATTCTTTATTTTTACAAAAACTAACAGAGTTCAGTATCTGTTTGTATTTCTAATGGGATAGAGAGTGGAATTTACCTGGGTCAGCCCTTATGTTTATGGCCCACTCAATTCATCCTGCAAGAGCAGCTGTGAGAAATGTACTACATGAACTTACTCAGCTGTAGAAGGGTGGGCATCACACCTCATGCCTTGGGAGAGTTTCTCAAACAGACAGTACAGTCTATAGAAATACCTAGTCACAGAAAAGCATGGTGTGGTCATAAAGAGTTTATGTCCTTAGATTGCAACATTCATCCCAAATTGCATACTTAAAACTCTTACTGTCCTGATTTCTCTTGGGCTGGGACCTCTGGCTGCTGGGCTGAGGTCCATGATAAGGAGGTCATCACAGTGTCCCAGGACTGTGCTGATGACAATTGAGGTTAAAAGTAAAGTCAGGAGACATCTAGAGACCTGCTGACCACCATGCCGTCTGGCACAGGTTGGGAAAGACACCCACAGACCTGCCCTCTAGGCCCAGCAAGGACAGGCCTTAGACACACAAAGCCCTGCCTGCCATCATGCTGAGCAGGGCAAGAGGAGGAACACTTCCAGAGACCTTCCCACCACCATGCCACGCTGACATAGTGAGGAAAGACTGACAGAGGGACCTGCCCTCGGATGCAAAGCACAGGGAGATAGAGGACAAGCAAAGCCCTGTCTTCCTCCCATGCAATGCAATGCAGTTGGAGGAAGGCATCCAGAGACCCCCACCTCCACGCCAAGGCTTCCCTTGCCCATGCCCCAAGGTCAGTGCATGGAGAGATTCCCAGATGCCTAGAAACCTGCCTGCTGCTACATGGCTGAGGGGCAGGGGATAGACACACAGAGGCCAACCACTCTCCTCTCCACTCAGTGCAGGAGGGGGAAGATGTCCACAGATGCGTCTGCTGTCATGCTGTATAGGGACAGACTATAGACACCTAGAGGCCTGCTTTCCCTCGCCCACAGGCCCACCAGTCACTTGGCCAACCTGCATCAGGAGCCACTACAATGTGCAATTGTGAAGAGAAGGAGAAGCAGAACAGTTTGAGCATTGTGAAGGGAGACAGAACTGGAGTTGTGAGGGAGGAGAGGAATAGCTTGTTGTGAGTAGCCAGCCCCACCACCTGAGGCCATGGTGAAGTCCCTGCCCATGCAGCTGCTGAGGGCCATGTCTGGATCTGTGGGAGTCGGTGTCAATGGCTGTTGTTCATATTACCACTGAGACATGTAGATGTCCCTGGTCTGGGCAGCCTCCTGACTTTTGCTTGTGGATGTCCACGGGATATGCAGAACAGGCCCTGCCCCTCACTGACTGTAATACTCTGGAGAGCTGGTCCCACCTCTCACTCGAGAGCAGCCACACTTGGAAGAGTGGGCCCTTCATCTTGCCTGGGCAGCACAGTGGAACTGGTCCTGGTGGTGAGGCTGGGTGAGCAGATTGGGAAGGCCTGAGTGTGGAAGAGAGGAACCCATCATCATCTGCTGTTAGGTGACAGGGATGCAGGGAGATGCCCTCCCCCACCTCACCCCTTGCCACCTGCAGCAGACAGGGGAGAGCTTGCCATGGAGTTGGGTTGTTAGAACAGGAGAACTGGCTCTTCCTCCCTGGCTGTAGCAGTCGGAAGAGTGACACACCACTCCTTTGCTGTGAAATACCATAGGCAGAGGGGGAAGGAGGACAGGACTGATAATACACCCTAGTTCACCTGGCCCCATGCCACCTGAGGCAGTGCTAAGCCCAGGGTCATGAGAGTGAGTGGTCTGGCCCTGCCTCTTGCCATCTGCTACACTTTGGAGAGCAGGCTCTACTCCTCAACTGGGCAGCACATTGGAGCTGACTCTGGAGGCAGGGATGTAGGTGAGCTGGCCCTGGAAGCAGGGATGCAGGTGAGCTGGCTCTGGAGGCAGGGATGAAGGTAAACTGGCCCTGAGGGCATGAGAGCAGAAGAGCTGACCCTGCCTCCTACAGATGGCAGCATTGGGTGGTCTAGCCTGAGCAGTGCAGGAGAGCTCACCCTGGGGGAACAGGTAACAGAGAGCCAGCTGGCTGACCAGCTCAGCTACTACCCAGGCCCAGATCCAAGGCTTTGAATGGACCCAACCCAAAATCTGCATCATCTGGGAACTGTTAGGAAGTCTAAAAGGACCAGTCCTGTTGGCCCAAAGCTGAAAGATCTCCATGGCACAGGGCAACAACAGGATGACCAGGAGGAGTCCCAGTGAGGATCCAATATTAATGGTGTCACAGAATCCAGAGACCTCAAACCTGACTCATTGCAATGTGCATTTGCAAGTGATGTTTGGACAGAGAGATATACTTGGGACACACTCTGACATATGACAACTTACACGATGAGATGTTTTCTATGCTTTGTTTTCTTTTTTGTTTATTTTGCTTGTTTGTGTGAGGGGGTGGGATTTTCAGGGGTAGGTTTCAAAGGATGTGAACGGATGGGGACATGAGTGGGACTGGGATTCATGATATGAAACTCACAAAGAATCAAGAAAAAGTTAAAAATAAACAAACAAACAAACAAACAAAAAACCTCTTACTCCTGACCATGCAGACAAGCAATGGTTTTTGATAAAAGCAAAGTGTCAAAGGGGAGCAAATTTGAAGTCAAAAGACAGACCCAGTACTCAGAGAACTCCTGACAGACCCAGTAGTCTATGGAAGTCGTGAATGCTAAAGTAGACCTCTCCTGATAGGATCCCACCCTTTCTTCTACCACAGACCTTAGAGAACCAGTCAAGTTTTATCCGTTGACCTCCCTTCCACACTCTGACCCACAGACTGCAGACAGCAGAGGGCTACAGCTCGGCAAGAGGAAGCAGCTGGACCAGCAGACCGGGCAGCACCACCAGGAGCAGGAATGCACAGCTCTCTCTGGCTCCTGAAGATGGAGGACAAAGAGAGGGTTCCATATGAGATATCTCAAGACACGGACATCTCCCCTAAACATCCAGAACTTTACCTCCAGTGCAAACCCAAGAGAGTAGGCTCTTGAAGGCTATGATGCCTGCCTAGACCCTTCCAGCTTCCTCAGGATCATAAAATATCAGGTACAAGGAAGGTGAGCAAACTGAGGAATTCCTGCTTCTCCCCAGGGTTCTGTGCTCTAGAACACTGCCTAATGGGAAAAGCCTTTCCTACCTTTCCTGGTCTTCTGGGGAGCACAGCAGGATTCTCCTTCACCCAAGAAGAGGTATTGAACCTTCTGAAATCTATTGTTGAAACATGACTTTTTTCCACACTAGCTGGTGTGAACTAGAGCTTGCCTGTGGCTCTCAACCTACCTGGATTGGACATGGACAATTTGGCCCAGATGGGCAGCATCTTTCTTGCCAGTGTCTGGGTCGGAGTCATGCTTTCCTTGGCCTTGATTCAAATTCAAAATTTCCCTAAGCAAATACATGAAGTCCCTGTGATCACTTCCTGTACTTCCACTTCTGCCTCCACAGACTTCTCACATTTCCAGAAGCCCTTGAGTATGAAGGCTAATTAGGTCTAAGATTGCTCTGTCATTTCAGGTTCCTTCCTCGGCCTCTCAGTCAAACTTAACTTCTGAGAACAACATTTAGCGGAGCCTGAATATAAGCCAGATGGTGCAGCTCCTGAGTGGTTGGTGACAGGGGACACAGTCTCTAAGCTAGAAGCAAAGGACTCTCCTGTAAGTGTGGAGCCCCTCATCAATATGAGTCTGGATCAGAGGGTTGAGATGTGAACAGGGTTCTTCATGTTTAGAAACAAAAGGCATTTGTTGAACAATATCTACATGCCAAGTAATTTATCTTGAATGTCTCTCTTTTAATCTAAAAGCAGTACTACTAGAATATTTGTTATTGGGATCTTTATCATTCAAATGGAGAAACTGAGGCACGGATCTATGGAAACTTGTCAAGAGTCACAGAGCTAGTGATGTTTGAACCCGAGTATTATTCAGTCTGACTCCAAACCCATGACAGAGAGCACGGATGAGTAATTTTCTCTGGAAGTATTAAGGAAGGATTACTGTGGTAAGTGATACTTGCCCTGTGCCTGGAAAGGTAATTACTACACTAAATGTGAAGGGATCTTTGCTTGCATGAATGAGACATCTGGTCCAAGGATGAAGAGAAAACTCAGGCCACAAAGAATGCTGGGTACACAGGCATACACACCCCCCAAATACAGGGCAGCTTTGTTTGAAAGGATGGATAAACAGCTGCTGATGGCACTTCTCACTCATCACGAGGCTGGCCTGAGAATAGCTTTTTCCTGAGTCCCTCCCTGTTTTCAGTCCTTTCTGATACACCTTCACTGAGGTCTATGCCCCTTGGTTTTACCAATACTATCCTTCATCACTCCAGGCACCCTGGCCGTGTGCATGGTCTACCATGTGGCTTCTACCATACCCGCTCCATGTCATGATGTCCTCACCACCTCCTCCTCCAACACAGACCCAGACTCACCTGAGCTGCTGAAAGGACCATTATAGTGACAATTGTAGTTGCTCTTCTTTCTTTCGGGGGAGTCCAGAGAAATTTGGTTGTACCCTTTTACATTTTGTGTAACTGTGGCTTTGTGATATACTTCATAGCCTGGAATTAACACTTCCTCTTCATGAGAGAAGACAGAGAATGGTTTGATATAAACCCCCAGGCAGGTTTTGATGATAAACAGTGTTCCATGATCATTTAAAAATGATGAAGAATGAGCTACCTTCTTAACCATAGCTGAGGAAGCGAATTGTCCAAATCGCACAGAGCCCTTCCCGCTGTAGAGAAACTTGGTCTTGGAGCCTCGATAAACTGTGTAACAACTATTGTTACTCAAAAGCTGAAGAGCTCTTGTTAAGTAGTAGTGGAAGGCCTTGTAATGGAAGTTACCAGGATTTTTCTTGAATTCTCTGACAGCGCTGTTAAAATTTTTGTAAATTTTCCCAGTGTAGGTTACTAAAGCTATTCCATGGAAATCATGGAAACCTTCAGGATAGTTTATTTTCGCTTTTATCTCCTTCCAGTGTTGCTCTGCCTCTTCCCACTTAGATTTTAATTCCTTATTCATATCGAAGTCTTCTTGTAACAGCTGGGGTGCTTTGTCCTCCATTTCTTCAACACAGCCTTCATACTGATCATCAAAGGCATTGGGAGCCATGTCTAGCATAGAAGACTCTGTCAGGGCAGTCAACTGAAAGAAAGAGGTAAGGTCCTTTGTTACTAGCTAAGTTTGCTAACTTACTAGCATTTGCTGGATGCTGTCTGCAGCCTGCAGCATGAGATGTGACATACAGCAGCCCCACATGCAGCACATACATGAACATGTTATAAGAAGTGCAGAAAGGCAAGGCTGAAATCTATGATTCTTTTATGTTTATGGAAACTATAGGTTTTCTTCTTTATTCAATCAATTTTTATACAGCGTTCAAAGTAACAGGCCTCATCATGACCTTTTTCATATTCATATACCGTTGTATATTGTTCATATTCACCCACACACAACACTCTGCCATAATGATATTATCTTCACATCTTCAAGATTCTTGCTCTCTAACATCCTCTAACCACACACTCAAAACTTGGTAACTGTAATATCACAAAGATGTGGGCAGGGGAAAGCAAGGTCAACAGGATGTGGGTTGAGAATATTACCTGCTGGGTTAGCCACCAAGTTAAGAGGAACATGTGAATTTTTGATGCCATCGTCGAGTTTAAAGACAGCTGCAAGCAAATATAAGACCATGAAAGAGGAGTACACACAGTAGTTTAACAGTCTGTTGATGGAGCAGCTCTGGGTTAATGACTGAATCTCTATTTCACATCTGGAGGTACAGGCTCCTGCTCACACTGCTCCCAGAATATCTTATCAGGACTCTGTGCACATATCTGCTTGGGTCCCTTACCAGATATGAGGTGACTGGCATCCTCTCTACCTAGTAAAGCTGTCATCAATCAATCCTGGTAACATACAGAGCTATGTAGCATGCAGGTAGCCAGGGAGAAACAGGTCATATTTTAGTAGATCTCTCATAGGCACTGATGTCTTTCTTTGCACAGATATGTAAATGCTTCTCCATATTTGATTGACTTGTGGTTCACATTCAGTACAGTACCTCTGAATGAAATCTCTTATTGCTGCCAGTATTCACTGTGTTCTATAATGTGGTTATGGTTGTCTTCCAAAGATCCCCAGTGTGGCCATATGGAGGTAGTGAAACCTTAATAGGTGAGGAATATTGGAAAGGCACCAGATCTTGGAGGGCATCACCCTCAAAAGAGATCAATTAAGCCTTGTGGGGTCCTTCCTACACAGTTCTTTCAAGAGCAAGTCTGGCTTCAGAACCTCTCTGGTTTCCTGTCTTGCCATGTATTCCCTTCTGGACATAGCGATGGCTTCTCTGCCATATTGTGATTCTGCCAGGGAAACCCTAACCAGTCAGCATTGCCATGACTTTCCGGCTACCAGACTGTGAACTAAGTAAACGCCTTTACTTTTAAACTTTCCAGGATCAAGCATTTTGTGGAAGCAATAGAATACACAAACTGAAGAAATAGCTCAGTGTGTAAACTACTTACCTTGCAAATATAGGCCTGAGTTTGATTCCCAGAACCCCTGGAAGAAAATAAGTCTGTTGTTACACTACATTACACAGCAAGAGCATATCTTTTTAAACTCTTAAATTAAAAATGTATAAAAAGTGAGGCAGTGGTGGCACATGCCTTTAATCCCAGCATTTGGGAGCAGAGGCAGAGGCAGATCAACCTCCTTGAGTTGGAGGCCAGCCTGGTATACAGAGCTTGTTCTAGGATAGCCAGTGCTACACAAAGAAACCCTGTGTAGAAATACCCCCTCCCAAAAAAAGGATAAATAAAACAAACAAGAGGATAGAAACAAATGTTTGCATGGAGCTCTAGGGGAGGGGAATGGGATTAATTTAAGATATCCCTGTTTGGATCTGAAAACCCAGGCACTACAAGAAGGAAAAAGTCTATATACATTAGGGACTATGGACCCACTCCAGCCCTGAGATTTTTCTCCAAGTCCCTCCACTTTAGAGAGCTTCCCCTTCAGAGGACAGAGTTCAGAGTGGTCGTACCTGAGATGATGTTTGGCAGTCAAGTCTCTGGACTCTTCTAAAAGCAAGTGCCGCAGAAGGCAGTGCTGTGACCCTTTCATCCTGGGGATGATGTACTTTCAGTTTCAGGTCAGATTTGAAAGAATACCCAGATGATTTTGAACTACTTAAATTAGGTAAGTATTTTGTTAGTACACCTCTTCCATTCTCCATCTCTTTTTTGTTGTTGTCGTTCCAAATTTTTTGGTTTTGCTTTTGAGACAAGGTCTCATTAGCCGCGATCGGCCTCTAACTCGCTGTGTAGCAGGATAACATGAACTCCTGATCTCTTGCCACAAAACTAGATTTATTGACTCTAAAATAGAACCCATAGCCTCATGCTGCTAGGCAATCACACTACCAACTAAACTACACCATCATCCCTGAATCTTTTCCTTAAGAGTTAGAGCCTTTTTGTTATTCCCTAAAAGATTGAATGATGTGTGTGTGTGTGTGTGTGTGTGTGTGTGTTATGTAGATACTGGAGAAGTAGAAGTGGGTTGGTTGAGCTTTGCACTATACACCAGCTTTATAAATTACATGAAAGCTTGCAGTGGTGGCCCACACCTTTAATCCCACTCTTGGGAGGCTGAGGCAGAAGGACCTCTGTGAATCTGAGACCAGCCAGGTCTACACATTGACACCCTGTCAACAAAACAAAACTACCACCAAATTGCCTGAGTCCTTTAGGGGAACTAGGTAAAGGTGAAAAGGGTAGAGCAATTGTAAGGCTCATTTCGGCATCCTTAGTTGCTCCTAGCTTCAATTTGGTCTTATGCTGACTAGAGCATATGGGAAAAGTGTTGACATTAGGGGCTAGAAAGATGGCTCAGTGATTAAGAGCACTGGCTGCTCTTCCGAAGGACCTGTGTTCAAATCCCAGCATCTAGATGGCAGTTCACAGCTTTCTGTAATGGCTTGGCATGTTGGCATGTATGCCTTTAATCACTGTACTCAGGAGGCAGAGGCAGGCAGATCTCTGTGAGTTCAAGGCCAGGCTGGTCTACAGAGTGAGTTCCAGGTCAGCCAGGGCTGTTACACAGAGAAACCCTGTCTAGAAAAACCCAAACAAACAAACAAACAAACAAACAAACAATAAATAAATAAATAAATAAGAAAGATATGGGTCTCCTGTAACCCAGGCTGACCTTGACATTACAATGCGGGGGGCGGGGGGTGCACTGACTTTACACTCCTTGTCTTCTTGCCTTCACATCTCAAGCGCTGGGATTATAGGCATGTGTTTCAGGTAAAGCTCTCTTCTCATCAGCTCTATAAATAAGCCCACCCGACTTAGTTCACTGTATTCATAACATATAAATTCTTTCTATGAGTTTCTTTTGTTTTGCTTTCTACAAATGTTTCTGTTCATTCTGTTGCATCCTAGACTCTCTTCTTTTGCATTCTGAATTATCTTGTCATTTTACCTTTAGCATTTCCTTCATAAAAGCACTTCCTTGTCACCTTATCTACAAAGTCAATTTGTGTGTGTGTGTGTGTGTGTGTGTGTGTGTGTGTGTGTGTGTGCAGCTGTGTGCCTCTGTTTACACAGTATGTTCACCTATACATAAGCATATGGGAGCCAGAGGTTAATGTCAAGTCTATTATTCTCCACATTATATTTGCCTGAGACAGTCTGTCATGAAGCCTTTGAGACCGCCTTTGTTTGCTGTGTGATCTATGGAGGCCTTGTGTAAGTTTCCAGGGAGGGGTGCAGGAGAGACCAATCAGCTATCTCGGAATCTCCGGCGGGGGGGGGGGGGGCCCCTGAGCAGATGAAGCCTTGTGCTTGTTTCTAGCCTCTCCTCAGGCCCTGGTGTTGCTCTTGGGCGTCTGAGCTCTTTGGGAGAGCCTGAGTAAATGTTGTGGAAGAGATGGCTTTCTGTCTCTTTGAACAAAACAAAATTAGCAAATATTGTTGGTCTGTAGAGTCTTGAGAATCATCTATGATAGCCATATTTGAGGTTTTCAATGATTAGTTTATTAAGTATACAGCAAGCCAAAGTAAAAGAATACAATACATGTTAAGTATGTCAGGTAGGTATGTAGGCAGATGGATAGATAGATAGATGATAGATAGGAAGGGAGAGAAAGAAAGAAAGAAATCATTAAAATGGATGTTCAAAATATCCAGCAGGATCCCAGCCCTTGGGAGGCAGAAGCAGGGGGATCTCTGTGAGTTCAAGGCCAGCCTGGTCTACAAAGTGAGTTCCAGGACAGCCCATAGTGTTATATAGAGAAACCTTGTCTCAAAAAAAAAAAAAAATCCATCAAGATTCACCTGGAGAAACCCCATTGAGGCCCTGTAGAGATCAAACTCTCTGTCAACATAAACACTAAACTTGGTTTATTTTTTTTAAATCTTTTTTTAAAAATATTTTATTTATTTGTTGTATAAACAGTGTTCTATCTGCATGTATGCCTGAAGCCCAGAAGAGGGCGCCAGATCTCATTATGGACGGTTGTGAGCCACCATGTGGTTGCTGGGAATTGAACTCAGGACCTCTGGAAGAGCAACCAGTGAGCCATCTCTCCGGCCCAGCGTGGTTTATTTTAACAGGACCAAAACAGAAAATCTAACACTTATAAAAGGAAGGCCTAGAGAAATGGCTCATTAGAAAAACGTAACTTTAGTTCCCAGCACCCATGTTAGATGGCTCATAACTACCTGTAACACTTCGACTCCTGGAGAGCTGATATCCTCTTCTGGCTTCTGTGAATACCACCATCCCCATGAATGATGTGCACAGAGAGAGAGAGAGAGAGAGAGAGAGAGAGAGAGAGAGAGAGAGAGAATTAAATAATATAAATGAAGAATACTAGAGATAATGAAAATGTGCTAGCAGGTTTCACAAAGCCAGGAGAAGGGTGTTTGAACATTTTTCCACAGAGAGGTAATGTTCATAGGGATAGCTCTGTTTTTTCAGTATTTGAATGTTATGCTATGTATACATACAACACTATGCTTTAGTATGTGACTGGTCACAAAGGACCAGTTATCAAGGATGAGTGACCTGTTGCATTCCGCACAGTGAAGTATCCACGCGTTCAATGCAGATAGGGCCAAGGGTTGCTAAATGCATTCTTGGGAAAGGTAGTTTGAGCCAAGAAAAGGCCCCTGGCCACTAAACTTTCCAACAATTGTCTGCCTCACCCCACCAGGGGCCATATTTTAGCTGCTCAATGAGATTCCGGGGACCTGGTCTTCTTTACTCATCATGATTTCTCCATCCTATGACAGGTGTATTCCATGGTCATACAGGGTCATCTGTGTTCTAAGAAGCATGGCAGAAACTAGAAAATCAAGAAGAAATAGTGAAAAGAGTGAACAGTTACCATCTCTTAGGAACGAGGCCTGAAACTTGGTCACATAGATGTACCTAACTATAAGGGAAGCATGAGGCCCAGGCACCACAAATTCTCTGCCTGTCCTCTGCGGGATGCTCAGTGTGTCTCATCCACATCCATTAAACAAAGATCAAAGAAGCTAAGGAAAGGGCAGGGTGAAATTACAGGAATAAGTGTGTATTTGTTTGCTTGTTTGAAGGCAGCCCCTCACATAGACAAGGCTGGCTCTCAGTGTAATGTATAGCTGAGGATGATGTTGAACTCCTGATCTTTGCCTCACCAACTGCTAGGATTACAGGTGCCTGTCACTAAGCCCAGCTTTATTTTTAGTAATAGCTTTTTTGTTGTTATTGTTGCTATTTGTTCCTACCTTTTGTTTGTTTGGTTGGTTTGGTTTTCGGTTTTGTTACAAAGTTTCATGCTGTAGCCCACTCTGGACTAGAACTCAGTATGTATCACATGCTGGCCTCAAACTTGAGTTCTGGGATGACAAGCATCAGTACCATGCCAAACCTTAAAAGTAATTATTCAGGTAATTATTGAGAGGCACACATATTTTTCTTTTCCTTAGTGAATAAAAAACAGTTGCCAAAATATCCAAGAATATAAAATTGAACTTACGTAAAAACATGGTATACGTAACAATCACACAGAGGAAGAGGGAGACCAGGAAGCAGTATTTGAGCAAGAAGATCACATTAGATTGTAAGTCAAGTCGAAAGGCAAAGCCAAGAATCCCAGAAATAGCAGGCATCTAGCTTAACACAAAAGATTGTATAAATATATTTTGTCCTTCTTTTAAGGTTTCTGAAAGACATAGATTGTATAAGACAATAATTATAACACTATTGTTGGGTATTAAAGGGAAACAATAAATATCATTTGTGGCCCTGGGACCAGCTGCACAGTAGGACTCTGTCCCTGAATTCTGTCCCTGATTACCCTCACTCCAGAGATGACAGCTGTTAGTAGGAACCTCCAGAGCACAGCATGTGTAGATCCCACATGCGCAGATGGGCCACACAGAAGTGCTGGGAATTACTGTGCTCATGGAGCAATTCTGAGTGATGGAAGATAGCCCTTGATAACAAATGTTTTCCCAAGCAGGGCATGACTGAGCCATCTCTCTAGCCCCTGAAAATGTTTCTATTCTATCTCACACAATATTGTTTAGTTGGGTATAAAATTGTCAGTTAAAAGTAATTTCTCCTTAGGAAATGTGTGCAAAGTATTCAGTTTTCTTTTAATTTTAAGCACTGTTTATAAAAAAGTCTGTATAAGGAGGCTGGAGAGATAGCTCAGCTGTTAAGAACACTGGCTGCTCTTCCAAAGGACCTGGGTTCAAATCCCAGCACCTATATGGCAGTTCACAGCTGTCTGTAATTGCCAGGTGTGATGCCCACGCTTTTAATCCTAGTACTCAGGAGGCACAGGCAGGTGAATTTCTATGAGTTTGAGGCCAGCCTGGTCTACAAAGTGAGTCCAGGACAGCCAAGGATACACAAAGAAACCTTGTGTTGAGAAACAAAAACAAACAGACAAACAAAAGGTCTGTATAAGAATCCAGTCAGCTTTATACTCTTTAGAGACTTTGATTTCCCCTTCTCTATTACCCTCTGGAAGATTCCAGAATCTTCTTTGGATTCCTGAATTTTAACAGTGATATATCTTGAGGTGAGTGAACCTTTAAGTGCTTTGTTCTGAGAAATTGATGGACCCTTTTAATCTATAGACTGACTTTTTAACATCAAGGAAAATTATCTTCATTCTTTGATAATATCTTTTTCTTGGTTTTCCTCTCTCTAGTGTGTGTGTGTGTGTGTGTGTGTGTGTGTGTGTGTGTGTGTGTTTCTATGTGCACATGTTGCTAAGAATCAAATCCAGAGCCTCAGGTAAACATTACTACCATATTTCCAACCTCTCTTCTCCTTCCCCCTCCCTCTCTCTCCCCATCCCCTTGAGATGGGGTCTTACTTACATAGCTCTAGGCTGTCCTGGAACTCTCTGTGTAGACCAGATCAGTCTTGAACTCTCAGGGATCTGCTTAAGTCTGCTTCCCAAGTGCTGGAATTAAAAGCATGCACCACCATGCCCAGCCTTGTTTTTTTGTTGTTCTTTTTGTTTGTTTGTTTGTTTGTTTGCTTGTTTTTCTCTTTAAGGAAGTTATTTCTATCAGAAGAAGTCCTTCTAGGATGAATGCTTTACTATTACTTTTCTTTCATACTACTTATTCTTGGTTTTTCTTCTCCCCATCCAGTGTGTATATGTGTGTGTGTGTGTGTGTGTGTGTGTGTGTGTGTGTGTGTGTGTGTTATTCCGTTCTTTGCTCTATTGCTCTATGTTCTGTTCACATAGATTTATCTTTTCTTTGTTTGTTTATTTTTCCAGACAGGGTTTCTCTGTGTAATAGCCCTGGTTGTCCTGGACTCCCTTTGTAGAACAGACTGGCCTCGAACTCACAGAGATCCATTTGCCTCTGCCTCCCAAGTGTTGGGATTAAAGGCATGCGCCACCATGCCTGGTTCACATAGATTTATCTTATTATGTAATTTAAACTTGGCAAATTATTTTTGGCTGTACAGGAAACTGAATCTAATGTCTCATTCATGCTAGGCATACACTCTACCACTGAGCTACAACCCTAGCCTTTGACAAATATTTTTAATCCAAGATACCCTCTAAGCTTCTAATTTTACCTCTCCTGTACACCACCATTAACATGTTAATCTCTTTATTTTCTTAAAAACAGTTTTAGTTTCACAGACAAGTGGAAAGGCATAGACACAAACCTCTCATAAACCTCAAACCCCCATACACGAATAGCCTCCCCCAGTTCTGTTTTATCTAGCATCTTGTTATCATTCTACATTGGTGTCTTAATTGGGGTTTCTATTGCTGCAATGAAATGCCATGACCAAAAAGCAAGTTGGGGAGGAAAGGGTTTATTTGGCTCACACTTCCTCATTGAAGTTCATCATCAGAGGAAGTCAGGACAGAACTCAAACAAGTCAGAAACTGGAGACAGGAGCTGCTGCAGAGGTCCTGAGGGGTTCTGCTTACCATCTGGCTCCTTAGGGTTTACTCAGTCTGCTTTCTTATAGAACCCAGGACCCCAAGAAGGGATGGCACCACCCACAATGGGCTGGGCCCTCCCCAGCCCCCCATCAATCACCAGTTAAGAAAATGCTCTATAAGCAGGGTGGCAGGGCCAAAGACACACCTACCCCCCCCACACACACACAGGGAGGGGGTGGAGAAGAGCATGTTGATGTGAGAAGCCTGTGTAACCACCTGAGGTTACGTTGAGGCCTGGGGTCCATGCAACCACCTAAGGCCATCAGTGGGTCAGTGGTCCTGAAACGGACAGGGGCCATGTTGATGTTTGTGTCCCATATTACCACTGAAACACATGTGCAAGTTCAGTGGTCTAGGCTGTCGCTTGAAGCCATGTTGATGGTGGGCATGGGAGAGCTAGCCCCACCCCACTCCACTGCTCAGAGGATGGTTTCTGGAGGGGATGCTGGCAGAGAAAGACTTATCCTTCCTAGAGAGGCTGGCCACTAGGAATTTGACCATGCTCCAGTGAGTATATGGACAGCACAAAATGGACTCTTTTTTTGTTCCTTTTTTCTTCTCTTTTTTAGGGGGATCACAGAGGAGGGGAGCAGACAGGGGAGGGCTTGGAGGTGAGGATGGTGGAATGCATGATGTGAGAGTCCCAAATAATCAATTAAAACAGCAAGAAAGGAAGGAAGGAAAGAGAGGGGGGAGGGAGGGAAGGAGGGAAGGAGGGAGGGAGGGAGAGAGAGAGAGAGCTCTACAGACTTGCATTGAGCTGGATTTTAATGGAGGTATTTTCACAGTTGAGCTTCCCTCCTTTTAGATAATTCTAACTTGTGTCAAGTTGACGTAAGCCAGCCAACACAACTGGTCATTTCTTTATTCTTGTGGACTTATTCCATGTGTCTATTTACATGCAAAAATAAGGCCCTAGAGCTGACATATGGACTCTAGGGCTACACAGACTGACTCACTTGTTCATACTTTATCTTAAAATGGCCCAGAAGCCAGCCAGACCAAGTCAGACTGTCCTCTTTGGACTCACAATGGTGACGATTATTTTGATCCTGATCAGCTACATGGGCACCAACTCTTTGTTCTGGAGAAAGCCAAAGAGGGGGTTTGTCAAGGCAACTTCTTCAGATGAGACAGAATAATGCTGATTGCACTGCTCCCAGGCATTCTGAGAGGCTCCTCTGCCCTGCATCCCCCACACCGCGCTGTACCACTCCACTGCTCTCATCCTCTGAAGGATAACCTTCATTTGTGATCTCACTCTTTCCAGTACATCCCATCAGAGCCAGATGACCAGACTTGGCTTGTTTCTCTCAAGACTTGGTCTTAGACATAAAGGTTTATCCAAAGCTCAATGAACAATATCACAAAGATAAAGAGATATTCTGCATCATAAGTAATTCAGGTATCTGTTCGGGAGGGCCCTTCTTTGGTATTTTACCCATCACATAGCTGATGTCATTAATGTTTGCCTTACCAAAGACTATTGGCCAGGGGCTGCTTAAATAACTCTACTTAGTGGTCAGGGTTCATTGTAGAAACTGGGGTTGTACTAATACAGACAATATTAAGTAAACATCAGGGAAAGGGTGTCTACAGAGTTTGAGAGATAGAGCCTCTTGATAATGATTTAGAAGACAGAAAAAGTACTAGAAACCTTGCATATATCTCTATCTCTGATCCTGGCTCTAAAAAGTGATAACACACTACACAAAATGTTCATAGAGCAATCTTTATAATAATGACATAAATCACTGGGTAGTAATGGTGCACACCTTTAATCCCAGCACTCAGGAAGCAGAGGATCTCTGTGAGTTCAAGCCCAGCCTGTCTACCAAGCAAGTCCAAGAAAGCCAAGTCTTGTTACAGAGAGAAACCCCATGGGGGTGGGGGGGTGATGGCTTTACTTCTGAACTGTAGCTTGGGCTATACTTCAGAGGTAAAGCACTTGTCTAGCATTTGTGAAGCCCTAAGTTAAATTCCCAAAACTAAATAAATAACCAAGTCATGACTATGCAAAAAAGTAGGTGTTTGTAGTTATACATAGAAAGTGAGACTAAAGAATCAGGCAATAAAAAAATGGATTTGTGGAGCTGGAGAGATGGCTCAATGGTTAAGAACACTGGCTTCCAGAGGGAATTGCCCTGGGTTCAATTCCCAGCACCCACATGGCAGCTCACAACTGTCTGTAATTCCAGTTCCAGGGGATCTGATGCCCTCACACCTATGCACATAAAAAAATTAAATAAATTATTTTAAAAATTGATTTGTTTGGGCTTGGACTTACAAGTGGAATTTAGGTTTTTCTTTTTTATGATATTCTGAATTGGTTCTTTTACAAATATCAAAAGTAAGCTGGGCATGGTGGCACATGTCTTTAACCCCAGCACTCCAGAGGCAGAGGCAACCAGATTTCTGTGAGTTTGAGGCCAGTCTGGTCTACAGAGTGGGTTTCAGGACAGTCAGGGCTGTTACACAGGGAAACCCTGTCTCGAAAAACCTAAAAAACAAAAAACAACAACAAAAACCCAAAAACAAAAGAACAAGTATCAGGGTTTCTTAAAGGCATGCGCCACCACGCCCAGCCAAAAGTATTGTCTTTAACTCTCTTCTACAGCTGACCCCCAAACAGAATCCACAGGTTGAGCTCATGTGAAGTTTCTTTGCACCCCCTGAATTGCAGGTAAAGATTAACCTTTCTGACCTCTTTCTTTCCTGCAGCAACTTCAGTCTTCAGATCACAATTAGTATTCCCACAGTAAAAGGGAAATGTCCTGGTTTCCATCTCAGAAGCATGCTGATTGGTCAGCTGAGAGGAGAAGTTCCTTGCAGAACTTGAAGATGAACTCTTTGTGAACCTGTGGGTCTCTCCTCTTTTGGTCTTTCTCAGGTTCAACTTCCCTTTGGTCCAGCTGCTAAAATACCCTGGTGAACCCTGGCCCTTCACTCTGTGGTACCTTTGCTTTTGTTGTTGTTTGTTTGTTTGTTTGTTTTTAGACAGTCTCCCTCTGTAGCCCAGGCTGTCCTGGAACTCACTGTGTAGCCCAGGCTACTCTTTGATTCATAGTCTTCTGTCTTAGCTTCCCATATGCTGAGATTACAGGCATAGGCCACCATGTCTGACCCTTTACTTTTCCATATATATTTTAAAGGCATCTTACAAAATTCTGGGCTAATTCTGTTAAGATATTGATTTGAATCACACTAAATTGGCAGATCCATTTTGAAAGAACTGGCCTCTTTATAATTTCTTAAGCAGAAGTCTTGAACACTTCCTTATAGATTTATCAAGTCCCAAGGACTTGAAAGTCCCAGACACACCCATACTGCTTCTTTATTCTTATAGTGTTCTCTAGCTGCTGCTGTGGAGAGGCAATGTCTTTGATAATCTTACATCTATAAACACTGCAATATTTATAGTGACTTAGCAGCACCACTTGCTTACACTTACTATTCTCAGACAATGGAGTTTTCATGTCTTCTTTATCAATATGTTGACCCTAATATCCTTTTTCTTTGTTATGATGTTCTAGCTAGAGTCTCTGACATGTTAACTACAAGCAGTGGGCATATCCTTTTCCATGCCCCTTCCCTGACCTCAGAGGAACTCTCCCAGGCTTTTTCCATGTAAAATGAAGCTTGCACTTTTTGCACATTTTTAAACTTATATATGAGGCAGGAGGTTGTGCACATGACTACAGTGCCTTCCAAAACTAGAAGAGGACATCAGATCCCCTGGAGCTGGAATCATAGGTAATTATGAGCCTCCTGAAATGGGTGCTGGGAACCAAACTTGGATCCTCTGTAAGAGCAGAACACACATTTAATGGATAAGCCATCTTTCCATCCCCCCACTCCCAGCATATACCTGTTTTTTAGAGACAAAATCTCATGTAGCCCAGGCTGGCCTTGAATTTATTGCATAGCCAGCTCCTAATCCCCCTGCCTCTCATTCTCAACTGCTGGTATTACAGGCACCTGACTTCATGTCTGGCTTTAAACTACTGAATTAATACTTTAAATTAATACTTTTTTGAAATTCATATTCATGAGTGAAATTGGTCGATAATTTTTCTTTTTTAAAGTATCTTTGTTGCTGAGCTTTGGTGGCACACCCTTTAATCCCAGCACTCGGGAGGCAGAGGCAGTCGAATCTCTGTGAGTTCAAGGCCAGCCTGGTCTACAAATTGACTCTAGGACAACCAGGGCTACACAGAAAAACAACCTTGTCTCAAAAAAAAAAAAAAAAGATTAAAGTATCTTTATTCAAACCGGACTTAGTGACTCATACCTGTAATTCTAACTCTTGAAAGCTTGAGACAGGAAGAGGGCTGTGAGTTCCAGGAAAGCCTAAGCTACAGAGTGAGATCCTATCTCAAGCAAAAGAAAAAGAAGTAATAATTAAATAAATAAGACATGAGGAAAAAAAGTAATAGAAATTGCTAGGTGTGGTGTGCATGCCTTTAATTCTAGCACTCAGGAGACAGAGAAAGTGGATCTCTGTGAGTTCAAGGTTAGCCTGGTCTACAAAGTGAGTCCAGGACAGCCAGAGCTACACAGAGAGAAATCCTCTCTCGAAAAGCCCCTCCAAAAAAAAAATTTAATAGAATGGCTGCTAGAGAAAGAGAAACCAGTAGAATGTGGAGGAAGAAGGAGGTAGATAAATAAGAAAGAGGTACATGATAGATACATAGGAGACAGATGACAGATACACAGATACATGGATAGATACATAGATAGATAGATGATAGATGATAGATAGATAGATGATAGATAGATAGAAAGATAGATAGGTAGATAGAGAGAGAGAGAGAGATAGATAGATAGATAGATAGATAGATAGATAGATAGATAGATAGAT
>CAJQZJ010001826.1:19860147-19908091 GCA_907164525.1 Lophiomys imhausi | reverse complement strand
TATATATATATATATATATATATATATATATATATATATATATATATTAATGTTGATCACTTGGAATTGGATAACCATTTAGAGGGCTTATCTCTGGGGAAGACTAATTCCCAGTTTCTCAGCAGTATTTAATTTTTTTTTGGGGGGGGGGTTCGAGACAGGGTTTCTCTGTATAACCGCTCTGGCTGTCCTAGACTCACTTTGTAGACTAGGCTGGCCTCGAACTCACAGAGATCCGCCTGCCTCTGCCTCCCAAGTGCTGGGATTAAAGGCGTGCGCCACCACCGCCCGGCTTCAGCAGTATTTAATTGCCTGTAGCTCTTCCTCTAAGGGTAGAACCTTGTAAGATTTCCCAATCCACTTTGGCACATTGACTGGTGTTGTCTTTGTTTGGGTCTTGTTTAAGCAAATTGTTGAGATTTCCTGAGTGTAACTTACCTGTCAAATCTAGAAGACAGATTTGCAGCAGACTTCCTGGCCCTTTGGCCCTTACAGCCTTTTCCACCTCCACCCACTCCGGAGATGTTTCTAGAGCTATAGGTGTAAGTGTTGGGTTATAGTTGTATTGTTTGGAGATGGGCACACCACAGTCTCTGGCTCTGTTATGGATGGTTATGAGCCACTGAGTGAGTGCTAGGAGTTGAACCTAGATCCTCTGCAAGAACAAGTGCTCTTAACCACTGAGCCATCTCTGCATTCTTGTCGATAATATACAATTGGGTCATATTTTATAATCTACCTGGGTATTTATGTATCTTAACTGCTATCCTTAAATCACTTATTAGCATGTTAGGGCTTAAATCTACCATTTTGTTTCTTCTTTTCTGTCCCCTGCCCCTCATTTTCTTTTTCTTACCTTCCTATGATTACTTGAAATGTTTTTTAGGTACTTATCTTTATTTTTTTTACAGTGCTTTTTTTTTAAAGGGGTCAGAGCAGGTTGCCAGATAGACCTCAAACTTGCTATGTATCCAAGGATGACAAACTCTTGATTCTTCTGTTCCCATCAGCTGAGTCCTAGGTTTGCAGGTATGCAGCTGCCACACCTCCTTAGCGTGCTGCCAAAGACTGAAGCCGGGGTTTTATACGTGCTAGGCAAGCATTCTACCAACTGAGCTACACCCCCAAGTCCTGTTTGCAGTTTTGAGTTCATCCATACATTTGTATAGCTCTTTTGATAGTTTTTCTGGAAACTGTGTATGTCTATACACATACATGGTGGTCATGTTGTCATCATTTTACCAAGTTGGGGTGTAGAAATAATCCTACTTCCTTTAAATCTTTTTTTAAGGTTTTCTGATACTCGAATGGTTTTTTTTGTTGTTGTTGTTGTTTGTTTGTTTTTAGGTTTTTGAAGACAGGATTTCTCTGTGTAACAGAGCTCTGGCTGTCCTGGACTCACTCTGTAGACCAGGCTGGTTTCGAACTCACAGAGATTCACCTGCCTCTGCCTCCTGAGTGCTGGGTTTAAAAGCATGTGCCATCATGCCCAGTCCTTTAAATCTATTTATTTCCCCACTTATAATTATTTCAAATATTTCCTTTCTATGTGTAGAGGGCATGAGTGCTCACAGAGAACACTGGAGAAACTAGGAATGTTAATCACACAGGCTTGTCTCCTCAATGGAGGAAGTAAGTACCTGCTTCCCACCTAGAAAGCTGGGAGCTGATGAGTCCCCCAGAATGTTTATCCCAGAATCTCCCTCCCTAGACCTTTTTCTTTAGCTTTGCTTCTCAATCAATAGAACCCATCCTTAGGGGAGATGCCACATGTACTTTATAGCCTGCTCACCTCTATGCTATCTTGGTCAGAGACCACACCAGATCCCAGGCCTTTACGCTATAGCACCTATTTTCATGGTATGAATCACATGTGTTTTGCAAAAGAGTTTTGATGTAATCACACCTTAAGTTTTATTGTGCACATTGAATGGGATTAATTGTTACCAGGAATCTTTTTTCCAAAACTGTACTGGATTTAAATATGTCCAAAATAAACTGGTCTGGTCTCAGACTCCAGAAGTTTGAACCACTTGGGATAGTGGCCCATGTCTTTAATCCCAGCATTCGGGAGGCAGAGGCAGGTGGGTCTCTGTGAGTTCAAGGCCAGCCTGGTCTACAAAGCGAATTCCAGGACAGCCAGGGCTGTTACATAAAGAAACCCTGTCTCCAAAAACCAAAAGAAAAAAGTTTGAACTTGAACCAGTGTGTGCTCACCTAAGTCATGCTGAGCTGGGTTTCCCTTTTATCTCATGCAGATCATTTCCGTGCCGACTGTGACACTTGCAGGGATCCCCACATTGTGCATTTAAGATCATATCAGACAGTATTACAGTTTTTTCTGCAATTTTCAGATACAGTTAAGAAAACTCAAGAGAAAAAAGATCTAATCATGGTGGCTCATCTAAAATCCCAGCACTTGAGAAGCTGAGGAAAGAGTATCAGGGAAGGTTCAAGGACAAAATGGGCTACGTAGTGAGCTCTAGGATAGCCTGGACTACAAAAAGAAATTTTATCTCAAAACACAAAACAAAACAAACACAGAGGAAAGTTTGTTTTTATTTGTATTTTCCCACATCTATTGTCTACCCATTTTCCTGCAAATGACATAATTTGATTCTTCTTTATTTTTTTGCCCGATAATTCTAAAGTTGTTGTAGTCTTGCTGGTGGCATCTATAAGTTGTGTGTGTGAATGTGTCTGCATGTGTGTGTGAGACTGTGTGTGTGAGTGTGTGTGTGAGAGTCTGTGTGAGTGTGTGAGTATGCGTGTTTGAGTGTGTGTGAGTGTGTGTGAGTGTGTGTGTGTGAGAGTGTGTGTTATTATGTGAGAGTGTATGAGTGTGTGTGTGTTTGTGAGTGTGTGTGATTGTGTGAGAGTGTGTGTGTGTGAGTGTGTGAGTGTGTGATTGTGTCAGTGTGTCAGTGTTTGTGTGAGAGTATGTGTGAGAGTTTGTGAGAGTGTGTATGTGTGACAGTGTGTGTGTATGAGAGAGAGTGTGTGTTATATGTGTGTGTTTGTGTGTGTGTGACTGTGTTATGTTGTGTGTTGTGTGTATGAGTGTGTGTGTGTTGTGTGTGTGTGTGTGTGTGTGTGTGTGTGTGTTACGTGGCTCACGAGGAGAAGACCAGAGGTCAATGCCTGCTGTTTTTCTCAGGCACTCTCTTTTTTCTTTTTCATTTTTTGAAATAGGCTTTGTTGAACATGGAACTCACCAATTCAGCTAAACTGGCTGGCCAGCAAGTCCTTTAGAGCCTGACTTTGCCTCCCCTACCACATCCAACAACCTGGAACCTCGGTGTGTTTACTATACATAGCATGGGGGTGGGGTTAGCTAGTCTGGGTAGGAAGTCTTCACAGAAGAGCAATTTCAGGCTATAAACATCCAGGAAAAGAGGCCACAGTTGGTAGTTTTGGGGTTTTTTGTTTTGTTTGTTTGTTTAGGTTTTTTGAGACAGGGTTTCTCTTTGCAACAGCTCTGGCTGTCCTGAACTCACTATGTAGACCAGGTTGGCCCTGAACTCACAGAGATTCTCCTGCCTCTGCCTCCCGAGTACTGGGATTAAAGGTGGGCACCACCATGCTCAGGTCAGTTGCTAGTTTTTGTACACACTGGTCACTCTAGTCTCACTAGGACCCCCACCGAAGAATTTGACATCCCAGCAAGTCCTTAGAGCCTGACTTTGTATTGCTCCTATACCTGGGCACTTGGGAATCTGAACTCAGTGGGTAGCAAACACTTCCCATGAAGCTATCTCCCCAGTTCCTATAGAGCTTGTCTTTTTAAAGTTCAGTTTGGGGTTTTCCTGGTTCTTGGTTGATTCTGTAGGCAAAATGCTTCATTCCCCTTAAGTTTGTCTACTAACTCCCTAGTGCCCAATGTGAGGTCATCTGAATTTGGAGCCTTAGGGAAGTAATTAGGGTAGGATGAAGCTGTAAGAATGGGTCTGTATTCTGCTGAGAATAATACTCTCCAAAGAAGAGAATGCTATGGTGCCAGACCCTGCTATCTCTTACTCAAGACAGGGGAGGGGGGGGGGATGTTGTGGGAAGCAGAAGTTGTTCTGATGTGGGCAGGGCAAGTCCATTTCCCCTTAACGGCCAGGTAAAGATGAATATCAAACCCTTCCTTGGGAGAGCAGAGCGGCCAGTGTGTACAAAAACTAGCAACTGTGGCTTTCTCTTCCTGGATGTTTATAGCCTGAGATTGCTCTTCTGTGAAGACCTCCTACCCAGACTGGCTAACCTCGCCCCCTGTGCTATGCATAATAAGCACAAGGAGGCTCTAGATTGTGGTTCCAAATTGCTAGATGTAGTAGGTGCAGTTTCATCAGTGCCCAGGTCCCCACCGGACCTCAGATTTCCTATATGTGTGTCTGTCCTTCCTTCATTCCTTTGCTGCTCCTAGTCAAGGTTCTCATACCCAAGCTTCAATGGTCATGGCAGAGCATCAAAATTTTGTTCTCTCTGGCTCTCATTTGAGCACCGAATTGCCTATAATGGAGGATCCAGCAAGAAACAGGCATCTACAAGCCAAAAAGAGACTCATGGGGAACCAAACTACCTTGCACTTTGCTCTGGAGATGTCACAGCCTCCAGGGCTGAGACATAAATTCTGGTGTTCATGATACCCAGACTAGGGTGCTTGTGAATGAAAAACTAAGCAGGCAAGCACAGCATGATACAACAAGTGGGTGATTGAAACCTAGAAATCTTGGGTGTTTTTGTGCTGGGATTCGGATCTTATTTAAACCTGTTCTAACAGCATAAGAGGCTACATATTCCACCTCATTATTGCCAAGTGTAGGTAGGAGGACGAGTTCTCCACCCAGCCTCCAAACTTCAGGTTCCATCCACAGGAAAGGAGGAGGGCTCCCTGTGACTGCTTTGTGGGACATGGAAGGCCAGGCTCCCTGCGTGGTCTCTGCACTAACCACAGTGTGAGGGAATCTTATTAAGGCCCACAGGGATGAGAGTCCCAGCTCCCTGCTCAGCTTTGCCTGCTGTTCTCCCAGCAGGGTGTTCGATGCCTCACTGCAGATGAGGGTGGGATCTTCAGTCCCACTCAGCATTCGCTGGCATGTGGGTGATAAAGTCACAGATTTTTTTTTCTTTGTTGCTTGGCTAGAGTACAGCAACTTTCATTTAGCACTAAGTCTTTGAGATTCATCCATTTTTAAAAAATCTATTAGTTGTTCATTATTCTTCATTGATGATTAACATTTCTGCTATGCTTTGCATCTTAAGTCTTTAGGTAGTACCACTGGGGGCAGCAGACCTCTGAGAAGTGGGATTAATGGGAGGTCTTTAAGTCACTGGGGACATGCCCTCAAAGGGAATAATGGGACCTGAGCCCTTCTTTTTCTTCTTAGTTTTCTGAGCCATGGGGTGAGCAGTTTTGTTCTGCCACATGCTCCCTCCATGATATGCTATCATGGGCCCAAAGGCACCAGCCAGTCAAACACACAGACTGAAATCTCTGAAACTTTGAACTAAAATACACCTCTGTCTCTCCCCATTGTGCTCTACTCCTGCCTATATATGCAGCCAAACTGTTGTAAGTGGCTTTTTATTTCTGTTTTATTATACACTCTAAATTATGTTACTGTACTTACACCTTTATCTCCCTTCCAACCCTTGTTCCTTCCAATCTCCCAACACTAAGTGGGAGAGAAAGGAGGCTAAAGGGGAAAAGACATAAGTATCTTTGAGCTACTTCCTGCTGTTTAGGGTGGTCGGGTTCTCTTTGGGACAATATCAAACTCAGTAGTCAGGATATACAGCAGTTCAGTAAACTAGCAACAGCAAACCAGCAAACACAGCAACAGGACAAACCAGTAGCAATTTGGGGGTGCACCAGCAGGGAGAGCAGCACTTTCTTCCTTCTTCAGAGTGCCTCCTCCAACCCTGGCCCTATTCCCTTTCAGGCTCTGGCATTTATATACCTCTCCAGAGTCCACAGAATTCGACCTTCTGCAGCTGGCTAAGCCACATCCCTACTAGCACATGAGGCACTTAGAGTTTACAAGTGTGGACAAACTGAAGTAGCCTCACATCTGGGATTAAAACAAAAATATTCTCACATCATAACTGGGTTTTTTGAGAAACAAAACTCTTACCACACCCAACCCTTTTATTTTATAAGTTAATTACCTCAGTTATTTGTCATAGTGATGGAAAACTGACTGACAGCTTAATATATGTGATTTATTGATATATTATATGTATATTAATACTGATATACTGATATATATATTTAAGTAAGTGGAAATGGTTACATTGTCAATACATATGTTACAAATATTGACTCCTGTCCATGGCCTCTCTTTTCTCTGTTAATGGTGTCTTTTGATATACAGAAGTTCTTAATGTTAATGAAATTCAACTTATCCATGTTCTTAGTAAATCTGTTCCATCTGTATTCACCAAGAAGCTTGACTACCTCACTTTAGTTTCCACATTGAAGATTGTAGCCCACTATGAATTAATTTTTGGTGTCTGTGGTTTAGATGGGGCCAGGGTTCCTTTTTCCAACATAGATATCTTATCAACTCATTTTTTAAAAATAGCCCTGACAGAGGGGAGTGAAGTCTGTCATAAATCCCACACATAAATAATGTGTGGATTGGTCACTGGGTTCTTTATTCTATTTTTAGGTGGATTTGTTCTTTGTTGTTGTTGGTGGTGGTGTCCCAGAACAGCCATAAAAAGCTGTACAGAAGAAATGTTGATAAAGCCCACCCACCTCCTCTCTCTGGAGTGACCAAAGGGCCACTGGAGAGGTATTTATCTCCCTTCCATGTATTATCAGACATAAATGCTCACATGGTCTGTATTTACAAAGAAGTTTTTGGTGATGTGGAGAAAAGTTCACTTGTGAAGTGGATAAAGTCAAATACATTTGCACAATGGTATTTTGGGAGCAATTTTGTTCCCAATTTACAGGTGATAAACTTTCCCAATGGCTCACCAATACACAGTGGATGTAGGGATCGAATTCAGTCTAGAGACCATACTGGTTATAAAAGACAGGCTGAAAACCTGTGAAAACATTAGTTGTGTTTGTCTCTGTGGTGGTATGTTTTTTTTCTTTTTAACTTATCCACAGATCACTACTTGTTCTCTTCTTCACGGCCTTCGAGACCCACTGCTCAGTTCCTCTTGCCTTCCAGCACTCAGCACAGAAGCATCGTAACTTCGGAATGGGTGAGTGGTCAGCTGTTCCCTTCCATACCCCTTACGATTGGCTCCATGAAAACAAGGTCTGGTCTGCCTATTCACCTCTGGATGCCCAAAGTGACTCCTGCCACACAGCAGGTGCATGTGGGGGTCCTGTCACATAGCAGATTGTCAGGGATATATGTCAGAAGGAGACATGAACTCAGGTTTCTTTCTTTGTGTTCCAGCATAGTATGATGCAGTAGAAGGGGTTGGAATTGGGTTAACCATAATATCTCTCATCTACAAGGCTGTCTGACATATAGTAGATATTCAACAATTACATGACCTTCTTGAATATTTTGCAATAATTAGGTAATTTGTATCTATTTATTTAGCATTTTGTTTGTTGCATTAAGAGAGATTAAACCCAGAGCCTTAAGCATGCTAGGCAAGTGTTTTATCACTGAGCTACATTCCAGTTCTCAAGTTTCTGTACTTCTTACTCCTCTGTACTTAGGGTTTGTTCATTTGTTTGTCTTTAACATAAGATAATGAATAAGGACTAATTCTACATCGTAGGATTTTTATTAGAATAGAACTCAGTGTCTGGTATAGAGTAAAGGTTATCTGCTTATAAGTGAAATGCCTTTTGCAGTGCCTGGCACATAATAGGTACTCTGTAAATAGGTGAGGCCCAATCTTATCTTTTTGGTCTGGACAGATTTATATCTGTCTGCTTCTGGGGAGATAGGTTTGGCTCTTTCAGAGTTGGTGATGTACAGACGCCGCCCAGTGGCTAATATCTGCCACTGCACCCTCAGCTTCTGGTAGGACTTCCTGGCTCTAGTCATACCCTTAGGGTACTCTTCCCTGTATATTTTCTTAGGAGACCAGAGACATTGGAATCAAAGAGGAAACAGAATTGACAGTTAATTCTAGAAGGTGGATTCACAAACTTTAGTGGTCAATTACATATCCCAGTGGGGAAGGTGTATGGGTTTGCCAAAGACAGTGGTTTCCAACCAGGGGAGATTTTGCTCATAAGAGGACATTTGCTAATATCTGGAGACATTTTTTGGCTGTCATAACTTGAGTGGGCATGGTACATGGTGTCTAGAGTATACAGACCAAGCATGCCACCAAGTATGCTAAGGTGCATAAGACATTCCCCATAAAAGATTATCTAGTCCCAAACTTTTACCAAGGTCAAGATACTCTGTTCTAGGAATCCTGTTAGGACCTCCCTGAGCATTCTGGGCATCAGGAAAAGCCTTGGAAGGGCTATCCATGGGAGCCACCAGTACTATGTCTATCCATCTCATGTAAGTGGGAGGAAGACGCTAGCTAGGAATTAGCATAGCCCAGAACTCTCCAAAGACATGGGAGGGGCATCTTTGGAGACTACTCATTCCATTCTCTTAAGTTTATGGCCTGCAACACGTCTTCAGTGCTACCACTGAGAGTGTACAAAATCACTAATCACACAGAAGGATCCATGCACAGAACATATGTCAGTTAATCATAAAGTCCCCAAATAAGACATGTCCCCACACAGCTCTGTTAGGAGAGCCTGAGACTGGGGAGTATGATAGTGGCCAGAGATTTGCTTAGCCTGTATGTCTAATGTTTTCTTGTTTCAGCCCAGTGGTGATGGTGGCTCACACCTTTAATACCAGCACTTGGGAGACAGAGACAAGCAGATCTCTGTGAATTCAAGGTCAGCCAGAGTGAGTTCCAAGACAGCCAAAACTACACACAGAGAAACTCTCTCTCAGAAAAACAAACAGGCAAAAGATCTTGTTTTAAAGATTTTTTTTTTTGAGACAAGGTTTTTCTATGTAACAGAGCCCTGGCTGTCCTGTACTCACTTTGTAGACAAGGCTGGCCTTGAACTCACAGAGATCTGCCTGCCTCTGCCTCCCGAGTGCTGGGATTTCATGTGTGCACGACCTCGCCCAGAGATTTATTTATTTTTATGCTACATGTATGAGTGTTTTGCCTATGTGTATGAATATGCACCATGCGTGCACAGTTCCTGGAATTGTAGTTACACATGATTGTGAGCCACCATGTGGGTGCTGGGAACCAGATCCAAGTCCTCTAAAAGAGCAACACATGCTCTTAATTGCTGAGTCATTTCTCCATCTCCAAGTCCAAGATCTTAGTTAGGTTCACCACCAAAAAGCAAATCCATGTGGGGATGGAGAGATGGCTTGGCAGCTTAGAGCAGAGGACCTAGGTTTGGTTCCCAGCACCAACATGGTGGCTCACAATGGTCTGTAACTCCACTTCCAGGTAATCTGATGCCTTCTTCTGATCACTCTGGACACCTGGCAGGTACATGATGCACATATATACATATAGACAAAACACTTATGCACATAAAATAAATAAATCAAACAACTACGTTTTTAGGTAAATATTTATGTTAACTAGGAGAGCTACAGCCTTCTATGCAAGAAAAATAAAACACTATGAACCAAGAAGAGATTCTACTTCTCCTGCTCTCTTATATCTCTGCATTAAGTTTAGGAAGCAGTGAAGTCTCTCTTTTCTCTTACATTTGGTCTGCATTGAAGAAAATAGACAAGGACTGTGCAGGAGAGGGTCCATGCATCAGGACCAGGAGGCAAGATGGAAGAACTGTCTATGCAGCATCATCTCTTGAGCCTGGGAAGAGAATAAAAGGTTGAGAGTATGGCCCTCCTAGACGTTTCCAGCACCACACTATAATCAATAAAGCAGGCCGAGGGGCACCCCACCCACATCCTGTGGACACCTGGCTAGACTCTTCTCTGCCTACCAGCGAGTCCTGGAACTCCTTGGGGTCATAAAGGCGTCAGCTGTGCAGCCTGATGATGGGGACCTGTCCCCACTGCTGACTATGTTCAGCATCCCAGCCCTCATCCCTGTGCAACTTTGATACCCTGGTGCATCCCTGTGTGAGGTGAGAGATGCTGTCCCTGTCTGGGCCTGGAGTCTCTCTGACTGGGGATTGGAGTGTGCTTTCCAAGCTTCTCATTCTCAAGTCTGCAGCTCAGGAAATCAAAAAACTTTTGCTGACGGATATTACTTTGAGTTCTATTCATATGTTAATGAGTGTTCTGCTGCCTGGTGAGACCTTGCTTCTTTTTGGTATCTGGTGGGAATCATTTGATCTACAGGCTGAGATGGGAGGCATCTTTCCTCTTCTTGCCTGTTTACCTGATCATCTTCTTTCCTCTAAGGCATGATGTGAATTTTCAACGATTGCAAAAGCTCCTTGGAAAAGCTCAAAGCTCTCTCTGGAATCATCGTTTGAATTTTTGTTTCCTGTGTCTACAGTGCTTCTGTTTTTCAGAGACATTTCAGAAAAAGATCATGGAGATAACCCAGATATCCTCAGGGCAGTACTCATCTTTCAGCCTTGTTTGAGACAGGGTCTCCCTGTTGCTGTGTAAGACAGGCTATCTGGTACTTAAGCGTCTAGCAATTCTCCTGTCTCTACCTCCCATTTCCCACAAGCTCGCTAAGTTTGCAAACACCTGCAATATTGAGTCTGGCTTTTATATCAGTTAAATGAATCCAAAGTCAGGTCGTCAGGCATATATGGCAAATGCTTTTTACCCCTGAGCCATTTCCCCACTCCCACCCCTACCCTGTTTTTCTGACCGCACTCTTCCATCTGCCCAGCTTGCACTTGCTTTATCCTAGAGCATCTCATAAAGGTGCTTTGGTACCCAGACATCTGCCCATCACCCTGGCCTCCTGCTCAGTTCAGGTGCCTGAATATTTGCTCTGAAAACTTTGGCAGCCCTGCTCTTCTGCCTGGAACTAGGTCTCCTGACTCTCATGACCTTTTGATATGTCCCTAGACATACCCACAGTTTCAGCTGGCTGGTACCCAGCAGCTCTTTCTGTCCTTTCTACACAGTGGGACTCCAGAGTCTGCTGGGCTAGAAATGGCCTGTGTCTTGTTTTGATCTGAAGGAATTTCATGTAGTCCAGATTGGCCTTGAACTTGATCTGTACCCAAGGATAACCTTGATCTCCGGAGGTTCTGGCACCCTCTTCTTCAGTGTTGGGATTATAGGTGTGCACCACCACGCCCAGCTTGGCCTGCCTCTCAATCTGAGCTCTCAGTTCCATTGCAGCAGCACTGGCTTTTAGAAATCTACTATTCTCCAGCCACACACTGTTCTCAGGGCTCAGTGTTCTCTGCCCTGGGGGCTTCTGGTAGGAAGCACCCCTCTTCTACTCCATGGTGGTTTCACCAACCCCATCTCCAACACAGTCCAGGCTCAGTAGAAGTCTGGAGACCCAGTAGAAATTACTGTCTGTTTTTCATTTGTTTGCTTGTTTTGCTTTTTCAAAGTTAATATTGTATTTCCCTTCATTTGGTTGTTTGGTTTGTGTGCCTTTAAGTTGACATTCCAAAATGCCTCATGGTATGGAATCAGTACCTCAAGTTCCTATGGAGCAAAACTGCGTTCTTCAGTAGAACTCCTTCAGAAGACTGATGGCAAAGCCAGAGCCTGGCCACCAAGTTATGGTGGGTGAGTAGCTATTTGCTGAAAAATAGATGTGAGGTAAATCATGCCCAATGTACCTTTCCTCTCTCACTGTAATGAAACTCGGTGTGGGAGCCTCGGTAAACTGTGCTTTACTTTCCCAGAGGGGGAAACTAAAAAGTTCCTGTCAAGCAATAATGGGAGGCATTGAAGCAAGAGCTGGGTGAGTTGATGGAATTCTCTGGAAGCTCTGCTAATTCTGTCTCAGTGCATTCAGCCCGTGCAGCCGGAGCTGATCCGAGGAAATGACTGAATTGCTTATTCTGCTTTGCTTTATTTGTTGTTTCTTTCTTTTTTTTAGTCCACGCTTTCAAGTTCAGTTAAAATTTTTGTTTGTTTGCTTGCTTGCTTCCTTTTGCTTTTTTTTTTTTTTTAACAGCTGGGACACATTTTTTCCCATTCTTTAAGTACAGCCCATGAACTAACTGGTCGTGAGATATCATCTGTCATGCCTAGATCTGCCTGGCTGTTCACCTGTGAATAAGATATTGCCTGCCTTTATCCAGTGTGTGCTGGAGGCTGCCGAGAGGCCTCAGCATGGACTTCTCCCTTGGTCAGTTTGAAATTCCACATTTTCTTGTCACAGAGCTCATGTATGAGCTGTGCATAATGGCTGCACAGTGATTGTCACAGAAAGAAATAACTGTTGTGGCTTTCATTTAACTTTATCATTTCAAATCATCTTATTTGAGATTCACAGTCTCTAACAGACCCTAGCCACCTGTCCACGACAGGGGTTCTCTTTAGATGTGAAGACCCTCAGAAAAATGAAGATCCAGGGAGAAACTACATGCATACCATTAGCTACAGAGTAGTAACCCAAAAGTGATCTACATGTCTGAAATTTATGCCATCTATAGTTAATGATATCATTTATTAATTACTATTTTGTCTTTAGTTTATTGAAGATTTCTTTTTAAAGATTTTTTTTATTGTAATTGTTTTGTTAAGACAGGGTCTTGTCATGTAGCCCTGGGTGGCCTGGAACTTGCTATGTAGACCAACTGGCCTCAAACTCACAGAGATCTGCCTGCCTCTGCCTCTCAGGTGCTGGAATTAAAGGCATGTACTACCATGCCTGGCTCTCAAAGATTTTGTTTTTTTTTTAATTATGTATAAGTGTCAGAATGATATGCACATGTGCATGTCTTCAGTATACTGTTCCACAGCACTTCCAGGCCAGTGGGTCTGTGTTGGGCATTTGTGAATCTCCTATGTGCCATGCAGCTAAGGTCATAAACAATGCCCATGGAAACTAGCAAGCAGGTTGAAGGTTGAACAAGATCCTAGCTCCAATGTTGGCAGGCTGGTGAGAATGTTCACTCCCTGTGTTCTTGCAAAGCCCTCAGGCTTGTAAACAACCTGGCTCCAGGCAGAGAGTCACATATCCCCCATGCAAAGAGAGCATCAACATAGACCAATCCTAAAGCCCTCTTTAAAAATCCCCTACTGCCCCAAAGCTATATATTTTCTATGATACACTAAATAAAGGTCTGTTGTCATTGTTGTTCCTGACTACTTCTACCAAAGAAGAGTAAAGGCTGCCTTTTATCTATGGCTCTGGCAGGCCCTACTCTCACTGATAGCTGCCACTAGAAGCCATGGCCTTCTGGACCTCCCACTGGCTGGGCCCCTCTCTGTGTCCTTTGTGCCCTGTGCTGCCACCAAGGCTTGGCCATTAGCTGTTTTGGTAAAGAGCTTAAACCAAGGAGCTAACACACTTTTAGGACAGGTTTCTTTCCCTGTCTGCCCCTTTGGTTGGTAGCACCTCCTTTAGCCACAGAAGCTGAGGAACTGGAGTCTTGGGCCTCAGCAGTGGCGCACTCACTTTGGCCACCCTGTGAATTCTTCCATCCCCATTCCATCGGTGCTGACCCTGAGACCCAGAGCCAAGGATGGAACGACAGGTCTGCATGATAACATATATCCTACAACCAATGAATTTTATAGCAAAAGCCTCTTTTTGTTATCAAATGAGCTTGTTGGTCATGAGCCATGTGTGGGATAACATTGGGTAAAGATGATATAGTCTTTGTGAATCTCTGAACAATGATTCTGACAGAAATATCAGTAGTATAAAAGAAAAACCTGGAAGTACATCTATTCCCATGAGTGTAATGTCCTTCAACTCCAGTGAGGGAGTGTTCCAGTTTTACCACCAGATTCCTTTGGCTAGTCCCACTAGGGAATGGTGCTATACTGGGGGCAGAGTGTTAGCTTTCTGCTCTAGCAGCTGAGCACTCCCCAGAGCTGGTAGCCACATTTTCTTTGGTGAAGGGCTAAACGTGTTTAGCTTGAGCATAGTGCTCCTTTCTTCCACCCTGCAACTTCGTATCTATTCCAGTGAGCAACCACTGATATGCCCGGGGAAAGAAGTCAGTGGATATGTACATGCCAAGTCATCCTGTCCATCTGATTTTTGGGTTTATTTACCGTGGATGACTATTGGGCTTTTTGGTGGGATATGATTGTATACACCAAGCCTGTTCTAATAGGCCCATCTACATATCTCTTCTGGTCACTTCTGTCATGAGCTATTTATACCATAATGGTGAGTCAAAGAAGAGACAATAAACAATGAATTGTGTAGCCAGTAAAGGAATTCAGACAACTCATAAGTATATCTACTTTTATACACGTGGGATGTAAGAAAATAACTGGGTCCATTGAACCCACTGTACAGACAGAATGAGGACAAAGCTCCACATATCACATGACTCCTATAAACCTACAGTCTGACCAACAGGTCATTTTGTGCCACCGGTAAATAAGATCAGCACAGAACCATTATCTGAGAGTTCCCCTAAAGTTGTGGTATTTTCCCTCCAGATACACAATCCCTAAGCAAGATACAGCAGTCCTTTTAGGAATACACTTGGGGGGACATCCCAGGTACTTCTTTAAATGGATGCAGCCTGCCTTCAATCAGTAATCTGTAGCCTGGGAACGGCTTCCTTTGGTAATTGTGTGGAAGGCGGTAAATTCCTGCTGTGGTAAACTTTGTCATATAGACCAAGCCCTCTTTGTAGATTGCACATCTGCTCCTGCCAAAGGAACCTATAATCAATTAACTGCTAACTCAGAGCCCTAGAAACCAAACACTCTGTTCCTGAAATACGTTATGTAATTTACCCACTCTGATTCCTCTTTTTTATTTATTAAATTTTATGTGTATTGGTGTTTTGCATGCATGTCTGTCTGTGAGTATGAGGGTGTCAGATCCCCTGAAACCAGAGTTACAGACATTGTAAGCTGCCATGTGGGTGCTGAGAAGTGAACCTGGGTCCTTTGGAAGAGCAGCCAGTGCTCTTAACCCCTGAGTCATCTCTCCCCCATCTTGATCCTTTAGGAACCACCACCTGGCCTCTGTCCACCCAGAATCTTGTTATTTCCAGAAAGCCCAGTTCTCAAGTAAGTCCCCACTGTTGTCTTTGGCATTGCTTTCCAAGGGTCCTCTTCTAGAGAACCTAGCTTAATGCTAGGGTAAATGAAGAGCCTTCCCTGGGTGCTAAGTGGGGCAGCTGAGGAAACTACCGCTTTAGGTCCACTCTACTTCCTGTCTCCTGATTCGAGTTGGCTGTCGGCCACCCCTGTCCCCAAGCTTCAGAAAACTCAGAGAAGTGAACTGCCAAAGGCACTTGTGGGCGCTCATGGTAAATACTATAGTGCCGATCCCCATAAATACACTCCTGTCAATCATTTTATGCCAATCAAATTCAGAAGTTCTCCTCTTTGGTCTGATGCTTTCTACATGTTTTCCAGGTTGCCCCGATTAAATGCATCAGCTCTTAGGCTAATGCCTAAAAGAAAGAAATGTTTATAACTTCAAAAATAACTGATGCAAAAATTCTTATTTTTTAAATAATTTATTTTTTATTTCTTCAAGTTACATCTCAATCACAATCCCCTCCCTACTCCCCGCTCCAGTCCCACCCTCCCACCCTCTTCCCCCTCAACCCCCCATCCTCTTCCCTTTTTTTTTAAATTTAAGGTATATCTCTTTTTCCCCCAAATTCTTATTTTTTAAATTTTGTTTATTATTATTGTGTGCTGCACTTGTGGGACCAGATGCCAACTTTTTGGAGTTGGTTCTCTCCTTCTACCTTTGCATGAGTCTGGGAATTGGACTTGGGTCTCCAGATTTATGCAGGAAGCACTTTTACCATCTCAGCACCCCAACCCTACAATGCAAAAATTTTAATGTGCCTCTAAGACCCTTAGGCCAGGGTACCATTCTTTAGGCTTGTGTCAGTCACTCCCTTGCTGCTCTCAAACCTTTCATGGTTACATGGAAGAACTCTCTGTTCTCTTAACCTGTGAATAAAGAAAACAGAGGAGTTAATACTTTGAACAGCACATCCTGAAGCACAGTGAACGTAGAAAAGTCATTCTCAGAAGTAGGAACCCACGCAAGCGGACACAGCTTTATTTACATCAATGGTTCCTCGGCCTGTGTAGGTAACAAATCCATTGTGAGTCAGATAAAAGCTAGGACTTACCTCCAGAAAAAAACTTGGTTTTATTTTGTTACTATTTTTTAGCTAGCATTTAAAGTAAAAGGATTAGTCCAAGGCACTGAAAGTATTCAAAGACTGTCCATCAGAAGAGGATGGTTGGGGGCTGGAGAGATGGCTCAGCGGTTAAGAGCACTGGCTGTTCTTCCAAAGGTCCTGAGTTCAATTCCCAGCAACCACATGGTGGCTCACAACCATCCACAATGTGATCTGATGCCCTCTTCTGGTTACAGATGTTCATACAGATAAAGCACCCATACATAAAATAAATAAATAAATCTTTAAAAAAAAAAAAAAAAAAAGAAGAGGATGGTTGGTTATGCACATAGAACTGCACCACACCAGCAGTGTTCAATTATCAGCCATTTGAGAGACAATGATGTGGGGGGGGGCCCAGCCCACTGTGAACGGTGCCATCCTAGGCTGGGTTCCATGAGAAAGCAAGCTAGCTGAGCAAGCCATGTGAAGAAAGCCAGTATGGTTGAGTTCCTGTCCTGATGTCCTTTGATAATGAACAGTGATATGGAGATGTGAACTGAAATAATTTTCCTCCACAAATTGGTTTGGTCATGGTGTCTCACCATGGCAACAGAAACCCTTACTAAAATATGGACTACATAGACTTCTGATCAGAATTTATCTTCTTGGGGAGCCTGTCTACAGGGCGATCTGGGTGCCTCTGGCAGAAAGTCCCAGTGTGAGCCAACCAACCTGCACCAACCAATATTTTCCCTTTTCTTCTTGAAACAGTCTCCCTAGGTAGCCCAGGTTGGTCTTGAACACATCCTCCTGCCTCAGGCTGCCAAATGGAATTAAAGGTATGTGCCACATCTGGCTGTTGGAATTTTTAAATGCATCATCTCTAAGACTAGCTAGTGGGATCTACATATTAAAGATGACTCTAAGCTTCTGAATGTCTACAACAAAAAAAACAAACTCTCTGAAGAACTGTTCTGGTTTCCAAAGTCTGTAGGTCAAACTGAACACGATCCATTTGCCACAAATCTAAAGCTCTGAAATGTCTTGTCTTGAGATACAGTCTGCCAGAGTCCCTGACTCTATTATTTTGACTCGGGACTAATTGAGAAGAATCGTAGTGGAGTGTGCAAGACCTTCTGCAGAACAAAGGGACTTCTGTTATTTATATATTTTGGGGAGTTGCAGACACCAGGGAGAGTCTCACAGTTTCCCCTAACAACCAATTATTACACAACTTTGAGATTTGAAATGTCTTGCCATAGGAAACAATGTTAAATTTTTGAAGACCTAATATTTTCGAGGAGACTTTCAGATAATCTTACAAAGCCACTTTTTTTTTAAGGAGATAAAATATTGAACAGGAACTACACATAAAAATCCTCCACGCCAGCTACAATAGTCTCCAGACTATTTCCCCTTCATCTTTTTCACACACGGCCTTAGGACTAGCTTCAGAACTCTGCATTTTATCTGTCTTACCCCTTAATAACACTTCTCTTCCTAGAATTTCTTTTCTTTTTTTTTTTTTCCTCCTTTAGCAACTGAGAGATAAGAAGGCTGCTGTTTCTATCTTCAGGCAAGATTTTATTAGCCAGAACTCAATGGGTAATGCAAGGTTTACAGAAACCTAGGAATTAATAACTTGAATGTGAAAATAATATGTTCTTTAAAAAAAAATGTATCCGTCACATTTCACCCAGCTTGTAAATTGCCTCCTAAATCAAGTCTAAATTCGCAAGCTGAATTTTAAGCCCTTCCAAAAATTACTGTTATCCATATATTCACTTTGCCCTCAATCCCAGCTCTGGTGAGCAATTGTCTTTGTAGAGGTGCAAGGGCAGGCAGTTATTAGTTTCATTTTTGAGAATGGGTCTCACTATATTGTCCAAACTAACCTCAGACTCACTATGTAGCTCAGGCTGGCCGTGAATTCACCATCCCGTCTCAGTCTATGTGCTGGAACTGCAAGCTTGCATCTTCAAACCTGGCTCACAGAAAGTTCATTTGGGAGATGCAGGGGAGAAAGGGAAGTGATATGGAGAAAGGATGTGATCAACAAACTGCCACAGAAAGCAACTAGAGCTTAACCCCACAGAGAATTCCAGAGGTGATGCAAATCACAGTCACACCGGCAGAGAGCAGGGTGCTAAGGATTTCCACCCATTCTCATCGCCATTGGCTGAGGCCAGCTCATGGGAATGAAACCAAACTTTTAAAAATTATTCATCAATTACTTATTGGTAACTATATTAACTTATAACAAATATAAACACTTACTTAACTACTAACCCTACAAATGCCTACAACCCCTATTACCTAACCACTAAACCTATTGATAACTATTACAACTATTTTCATAGCCTTTTAGAAGGATACAGTCTCAGGGGCAGGTCCTCAGTCACCATGAACACAATCTCTGGGATAGACCCTTTAATGCACTTAGCAGTCTTTCTTCTGGAATATCTCAGACGTAGATTCATCAGGGTAAATTGGCTATGGTGACTTCACCTTAAATAAGGCTGAGGCTTTCTTCTCTCTGGGAGACCTCAGCCATCTGTCTGTAAAGCCAATTTATTTCCTTTGTATCAGCAACTCTGCTGCTCTGCCTCAGTATTTAAAGCTGGCCACAGTTCCGTTCAGGCCTCTGTTCGGACAGGTCAAATCCCTCTAGGCAAAAGCTGAGCTACAGGATTTAGTCCTTGGCCCTTTGCTGTCTTGCTGAGGCTTTCTCTGCTCACCAGCTTCTTTCTGCCTCAGGGAGATGTGGCTGTCAGTTCACCAGCACTTTCTCCATCAGAGGATACAAACTACTTTCTAGTGTGAGGACTCACTAGCATCGGAGCTCTCTAGCATGGGAATGTCATTTTCTCAGCACCTCCACCATGCAAATTTCAGAGTTTCTGTTCTGAAACAGCCCCTGGAAGAGTGATGCCACCAACCCAGAGATCAGAGGGTATCTAGACAGAGTACTAAGAATATTTTTCACATCTGGTCCCTGCCCTAAATAAGTCTGTGCATATCCAGTTTTTCTCTCCAGAAAACTATCTTCTTGTCCTTCATTGTTGTATCGAATCCTTCTCTCTTAAACAAGCTTCCCTGCATAGCCCTCACCCACGATGAGCAAAGCTGCTAAGTGTGTGTGCCAGGAGTGAACAGGAGAGGTAATCTAAGCAAACGTGCTCTCCTCTGAGAAAACACAGCCCTTAGGGACCACAGACTGTCAAGGAGACAACACCTTTGCCAGAAAATGGGGCCAGTAATCTGAGAGGCAGAGGTGGGAGGATCAGAAGTTCAAGGCTAGCCTTGGCTATATAGAAAGCTTGAGGCCAGCCTGAGATAAATGAAACTCTGTCTCAAAACACAAAACAAAAACAGAGCCCTTGCTGAAGCAGTTCCTGACCATGGGCACTGCTTGGGGAGTAAAGTAGACATCGGCCTTCACATGGGTAGACTCACTCAGCCACCCTTTCGTAGGCAGAACAGAAACCACGGGATTCTACCCTCTCAGGTCACCCTCTCCTCGATAGCCATCCAGGACTTATACATAACTCTCCCTGTTAGCAGAGTATGATAGCAACAGATATTGAATGTGTAGCCTGGGGAGCAACTCCTCAGTGTATTAGTCAGTTTTATGGCTCAGGGGGAGAAATCGGGTGTTCCAGAAACAACTGATGGGAAAAAGCAAGAAAGTAAAAAATAGAAAGTGAAGTATTACTTATGTTCCCAAAGCCTCTAGGTACTTCTCTCCCCAGTGGATGGGAGCAACTTCTCCTTCTAGTTACCAAGACAATAAAAGAAGAGGCCTATCCAAACTTGATATGCCCAATACCCATTGTGATGGTTTGAATAGGTATGTCCCCCACGTAGACTCATGTGTGAGAATGCTTGGCCCATCATAGGGAGTGGCACTATTAGGAGGTATGGCCTTGTTGGAGGAAGTGTGTCACTGTGGGGGCAGGCTCTAAGGTCAAAAATGCTCAAGCTACGCCCACACAGTCTCCTTCTGCTTGCTGCAGATCAAAATGTAGAACTCTCAGCTCCTTCTCCAGCACCATGTCTGCCTGGACACTCCCATGCTTCCCTCCATGATGATAATGGACTAAACCTCTGAAACTGTAAGCCAGCCCCAAGTAAATGTTTTCCTTTATAAGAATTGCTTTGATCATGATGTCTCTTCATAGCAATAAAACCTTAGCTAAAACACCTATTTTACGGTGTCTTCAAAAGGACACAAGAGGAGGCAACAAATGGGGAAGAGGTGGGTCTATCATTTAGAGCCTTAGTAAAATCTAGACTAGGGGCATTCTGAATGTGAGCTCTGGATGCTATTGTCAAGTTCATGGACAATCAGTAGATTACTTCTTTTCTTTAACCATTTAAAGTCAGGGACTGGAGAGATGGTTCAGCTGCAATTCCAGAAGACCTGGGTTCAATTCCTAGCACCATATGGTGGCTCACAGTTCTCTGTAACTCCAGTCCCAAGGGATCTGACGCCCTCTTCTGGCCTCTGTGGGAACTGCATGTATGTGGTGCACAGACGTTCATGCAGGCAAAATACCCATGGACATAAAATAAAAAACAATAATTTAACAAGTAGAAACATTTAATATTACATTTATAGTGGAATAAAAATTAATTAATCAATCAATCCCAGCACTTGGGGGGCAGAGGCAGGTGGATCTCTGTGAGTTCGAGCCCAACCTGGTCTACAAAGTGAGTCCAGGACAGCCAGGGCTACACAGATAAACCCTGTCTCGGAAAACCTAAAAAAAAAAAAAAAAAGCTATAGGCAGGAAGATAGGAAGATTAGTGTTGAAGGTCATTGCTACACAGCAAGGTTAAGGACAGGCTGTATGACATCCTGTCTCAAAGAAACCAAAATAATAATAAATAGAAATGGGCGTGGTGCTACTTGCCTGTAAACCCAGCATTCAAGAGGCTGAGGCAGGAGGATAGGTACAAGTGTGAGGCCAACCTGGCCTGTGCAGTGAGACTCGGGCTAGTCAGGACTTCATACCTAGATGCTGCCCCAAAACATAGAAAATAGGATTAGTGGAATAGCTCAGTGGATAGGGGAGACTGTTCGAACCTGATAAGCTAAGTTAAATCCCCAAGACCCACACAGTAGAAGGAGAGCACCAACTCCTGAAGATTGTCCTCTGACCGGCGCACATGTGCACACATGAATACACATGTGTGAATGCACACACACACTAAATAAATGTTCTAAAAAATTTTTAAACATAGAAAGTAAATTAACCATTTTATTAGATACATATGCAGGCGCATTATCAGTCTTAATTTGTGCAGGTATACCCATAAATGCCATTATTTCTAGTAAATGTGTAATAACACAATCAGCCTTTTCAGAACTTAAAGCAGCTGCCCATTGAAACCCTGACTATGTATCAATGGTATGATGTACGTACCTTTGTTTTTCAAATTCTGCAAAAAGAAACACATCCATTTGCCAAATTTCATTCTTTAGTACCTCTAGGGTTACTATCAGCAGGTAATGGAGTTTGGTTATTTAAAAAAAAAAACCATGTAGGACATTTTAAAATTATTTCTTTGGCTTGTTGCCAAGTGATAGAGAATTTTCTCTTTAAACCTGAGCTGTTAACATGATGTTTCTCATGAAATTATGAGGTTTCTAACACATTTCCTATTAGTAGTTGGTTAATCTCCTCATTACCTTGTGCCAATAGACTTGCCAAACCTGTATGAGACCGAATATGAGCAATATATAATGGATTGTTTCTACTTCTGATGACCTGTTGCAACTGAATAATAAAGAAGTTAATTATGAGTTATCAGAAATAAATTCAGCAGTTTCTATATGCAACACAACTCTTTCTGCATATAAAGAATCAGTATTTATGTTAAGAGGCTCAGAAAAATCTAATAACACCGTAAGGATTGCATACAAATTCTGCTTTTTGAACTGAGGTATATGGACTTTTAGTTACCTTGCTGATTTTGTCTGTTTTATAACCTGCCATTCCCATTTTGTTTGCATCAGTACAGAAGAAGGTTGTTGCATCAGGAATTGGTGTTCCCTTTACAATACATGGAAGAATCTAATTAGTTCTTTTTATAAATTGTATACATTTGCTTTTTGGATAAAAAAAAGAAAAGAAAGTAAATTAGCTGGGCATGATAATGCACATTTGTATGCAATCTTAGCACTTTGGAAGCAGAGGCAGGAGGATTGCCACAAGTTCAAGGCTAATCTGGTCTACATAACAAGTTCCAGAGCAGTCAGGCTACATAGCAATACTCTGTTTTTAAAAATAAAATAAAATGAAGCAAGGGAATATAGCTCAGTTGTCAGAGTGTTTGCCTAGCACACACAGTCCTAGATTCTATTCCCAGCACAGCATAAACAGAGAACAGGGGCAGAGAAGGCTCATGTAGTCAGAGAACAACTTTGTGGAGTTGGTTCTCTCTACCTTCCTTTTTTTGAGTTTTTTATTTTATTTTATTTTTGGTTTTTCGAGACAGGGTTTCTCTGAATATCTCTGGCTGTCCTGGACTCGCTTTGTAGACCAGGCTGGCCTCGAACTCACAAAGATCTGCCTGCCTCTGCCTCCCAAGTGCTGGGATTAAAGGTGTGCGCCACCACCGCCCGGCTTTTATTTTTATTTTTTAAACATTTATTCATTATTTGAAATTCCATCTCTATCACAGCCCCCTTCCTCCTTCCCTCCCAGTCTCACCCTCCTATTCTCTACCCCCTCTTCCTCCTATCCTCCTCAGGTGAGGGGGGGTCCCCAATTATCAGCCCCCCTCCGTTCATCAGTCACATGAGGGCTAAGAACTTCCTCTTACTCTGGTGCTTGACATGGCCACTCACTAGTGTAAAGTGGCCCACTAACAGGTAACAAAGTCCATGACTAAGACCGCTCCACCACCCACTTGCTAAAGGATCTGTATGAGGACCAAGTTTCTTTCATCTATATTTGTATAGGGGAATTTAGGTCTAGTCTAAACTTTTTTTCTTCTTTTTTGTGTTTTTTTTCTTTTTCTTTTTTGTTTGTTTGCTTGTTTTTTTGTTTGTTTTTTGTTTTTGTTTGGTTGGGTTTTTTTTTCCAAGTCAGGGTTTCTCTGTGGAGTCTTGGCTAGTGAAAGGCTAACTCATTCTGTAGACCAGGCTGGCCTTGAACTCACAGAGATCCACCTGCCTCTGCCTCCTGAGTGCTGGGGTTAAAGGCGTGTGCTACCACACCCAGCAATTGCAGGCAGCTGTGAACTGCCATATGGGTGCTGGGATTTGAACCTAGGTCCTTTGGAAGAGCAGTCAGTGCTCTTAACTGCTAAGCCATCTCTTCAGCCCCCTTTTTTCTTCTTTATTTGGTTACTTTTTCAGTCTCTGTCTTTTCACCTTTATGTGGGCTCTGGGGATTGAACTTCATTGCCAGGCTTGGCAGCAAGCCCCTTTACCCACCAAGTCATCTCAACTGGCCTTATCCTGAAGTTTCTTAGAAAACCTAATCATGACAAAAATAACAAGTCAGGTGTAGTGGTACATGATCCTAGAACTTGAGGTACTGAAGCAGGAGGATCAGGAGTTCAGGCTAACTAGTAATTTGGAGGCCCGCTTGAACTATGTAGTACACTGTCTCAAAAACAAAATACCCCCCCCCTTAAAAAAAGAGAAAGAAATAGAACATTCCATCCAAGCTTAAGTTGACATGGGAAATACAAGACCATGTTCTTGTTCCATGAGTAACTTCTCAGAACAGAGGCAATCTATTTTAATGACTTGACTGCATTCTTTTCACTTCCCATGAAGATCTGACTAAGAAGATATTAGTGGTTCATTCGAGGATTGAACATATGGTGAGAGGCAGAAAAATGGAATATTCCTGCTTGTTAACTATCTTCATTACTTTTCTATTGCTGTGATAAAACAACATGACCAAGGCAACTTATAAAAGAAAGCATTTAATTGGGCTTACAGTTTTGGAGGGTTGGAGTCCATAATGGTGGAGCAAAGGCATGGTGTCAGGAATAGCTGAGCTCACCATGATCTTAAGCAGGAATCAGAGAGTCACACTGGGAATTGCTTGAGTCTCTTGAAGCCTCAAAGCCCATCCCTGGTGATAATCGTCCAGCAAGGTCACACCTCCTAATCCTTTCCAAATAGTTCCACTAACGAGAACAAGTGTTCAAACATATGAGCATATGGAGGTCCATTCTCATTCAAACCTTCCAATTACTACTCTCTCCCCAGATATTAACCCTCCCTCTTTTTTCTCCTAAATTCTCATATTCAGAAGAGAACAGAGTTTAATTTATTTATTCACCTTTATCACCATCCCTCATTCCCAACTATAGGCACACAATCTAATATTGTATGGGTGTTCATCCTTTTCATTGTATGTTGGTTTGATTGTTTGCAAGATAGGGTTGTACATAGCCCAGATACAGCCGAGGCTGGCCTCCAACTCCTGCAGATTCCCGTGCTCCCACCTCATGAGTGTTGGAAGTGCATGTGAACACAACAGCACTTGGCCTAATTGTGCTTCTTATAAACTATATTTTCTTAGATGCATGAAATTTTTATTTATAAAATGAGCTGTGCCATAGTTCAATGTTCTTTTTCTTCTCTTGTTGTTTTGCTTTGTTTTTGAGACAGGATCTCATGCTATGTATTCCAGGTCTTGAACTCATGTCAATGAGGATGACCTCAAACTTCTTATCTTCCAAAGTGTTGATATTACAGGTGTGTGCCTCTGTCCCTGATGTATGCCACACTGGGAACTGAACGAAAGCATAATGCACACTAGACAAGCACTCCACCAACTGAACTACGTCCCCAGACCCCTCCTTAGCTCTTTTGTTCACCTACAATGTTCCTAAGACCTTGCCACAGTGCTGAATATGCACTTCCACTTGCCGCTCCTAAGTGATGTTTTTATAAATGCTCCATATTTTACCTACTTAGTCTCCCAGTGACAGGTAAGTAGATTGCCTACAACTCACTTCTTTTAAAAATAAAAACTTAAATCCAGGCGGGGTGGCGCGCCCCTTTAATCCCAGCATTTGGGAGGCAGAGGCAGACAGATCTCTGTGAGTTCAAGCCCAACCTGATCTACAAAGTGAGTCCAGGACAGCCAGAGCTTGTTACACAGAGAAGCCCTCCCTTGAAAAAAAATTAATTAAAACTGGGTCTGGAGGAGTGACATGTGCCTATTATCTCAGCACTTAGAAAGTGGAGTCAGGGGCTGGAGAGATAGATGGCTCAGTGGTTAAGAGCACTTGTTGTTCTTCCAAAGGACCAGGGTTCAAATCCCAGCACCCACATGGCAGTTCACAGCTGTCTGTAATTGCCGGGCGTGGTGGCACACGCCTTTAATCCCAGCACTGGAGAGGCAGAAGCAGGTGGATGGATCTCTGTGAGTTCAAAGCTAGACTGATCTACAAAGAGAGTCCAGGACAGCCAGGGCTCTGTTACACAGAGAAACACTGTCTCGAAAAAAATAAAAATAAATAAAAACTTGGCTGGACGTGGTGGCCCACACCTTTAATCCCAGCACTGGGGGGGGGGGGGGGGGCAGGTGGATCTCTGTGAGTTCAAGGCTAGGCTGGTCTACAAAGTGAGTCCAGGACTGCCAGATATACACAGAAAACCTTGTCTCAAAAATAAATAAATAAACAACAACAACAACAAAACTTGTAATATGCACCCTTATACATCTCCCATTTGGACATGTGTGAATTTCCCTTAGATGTGCACCCAGGAGGAAAATAATTAGGTAGCAGTGCACATGAGCTCTCCACTTTAATGAGCCCTGCCAGGTTGCTGGTAGGAATTGCTAAACCAGTCTGCTCTGCCACTGGCAGTGTGTGAGTGTCCCTACATTACTGCCTTCCTGCCAACACTTACCATTAATTAGCTTTCTAATTTTCGCCAGTTAGAAGGGCAGAAGTGAACCTTCTCTCAATCTGAGCAGTAGACTGGCACGTGGTAGCACTGCAGATGGAGTGCTCAACCACTCGGCCGCTCTCACGCCTACTGAGCTTTGAAAGTCCATTGGCTTACAGCTGCACAGCTCCCAGAGCCACACACCCCCTTTTCCTCTCTTCACCACGGTCCAGGACTCATTACTGCAATCGCAGAACCAATATATTCCACGCCTGCTACCAAACTAGTATTCTAGAAGCATGGCCTTTTGAAATAGGGATGAGGATGCAGAGAACAAATAGAGGTGGGAGTTTTTGGCCTACAACTCTAGTGCAGGGGTTAGATTTTCCTTCTAGAGGGGAAATGTCAGTCAATCAAAGACGTCATTCTCAGTTAAATCTCCATAAAGGACTCATGTTTGTTGTTATTTTGAAGTCTTTTTGTTTTGTTTAAGGCAGGATCTCACTCTGTAACCCCTCCTGGCCTATAACTCACTATATAGCATAGACTGGCCGCCTTGAATTCATGACAACTCCCCTGCATCAGCCTCTCAAGTGCTGGGATTACAGGTATATACCACTGTGGTCATCTGGAATCCTTTCTTTTGAGTAAAGAAAGTAGATAAATTAGTTGTAGTAACCTACACCTGTTAATCCTGGTCCCCAGGCTGAGGTAGAAAGATGCCATGAGTTCCAGGCCAGCCTGGACCACAAGGAAAACTCCAGGTCAGCCCCCTGCTTGAGTGATACTCTATTCCAATCCTTCAATAAAGGAAGAAAGGGTCAGGAGTTCAAGGTCATCCTCTCTATGTAAGAAGTTCAATGTCTAAATTGCATGAGATCCTGTCTCAAAAAGCAAAGAAACAAAAACAAAGAGTGGGGAAGGGGAAAGGATGGTGATTTACTACAAAAATAAAAAGCATCTCACTGAACCCAATACCTAGTGCAATTTGAACATGGCTTTTATTGCTCAGCCTGCATGGCAAATGCCACTGTCCCAAAAATCCCTCCCAAAGTTGCAGATGTCACAACCCAAAGAGACCAAGACCTTTCAGCCTTGAGATTATCTCACTTTGCCAAACTCCTTGAGTTTCTGTCACCCAGAGAGGAGGCATGCCTAATAAAGAAACTGATCATGGAAATGAAGCACCATGAAATGCCTTGTTCTGTAGCTGCTGGATAGTCCACAAATGGTCAGATCACAGAGAAGTAAGGCATACACTGTGTCCAGGTTGTAGCTAGGAACCTTGAACTTGGATCTGGATGCAGGGGACACAGGTGACTGGATTGTCACTCCAAAGTGAATATGAGGTGATGTGTGGTTTGTGTCTGTGGAGACAACTGGAATTGTACCTGAGAAGAGAGGAGAGAGAAGACAGGTGTGTACCCTAAGCAGTGGGAGAGGTAAGTGCCCTGGGCAGAAGAGAGCAGGCTAAGTAAGCAAGACTGTTTCTGTTTTGCCAGTTTCCCTTACATGAGAAAAATCTTGAGATGCCAAACATTACTTCTCAAACTCCGCTGGCTAGAACTCAGTCCTATGGTCACACACTCCTGCAAGGAAGAATAGGAAAGGAGCTCCAGAATAAGCCAGGAAGGAGAAGAGAGAAGTTTGGTGACTGTGGCGGTTTGAATAGAATGGCCCCCATAGACACACGTGTTTGAACACTTGTTCACAGGCAGTGGCACTATTAGGAGGTGTGACCTTATTGGATGAAGTAGGTCCCTGGGGGCAGGCTTTGAGGTCCATATGTTCAAGTGAGGCCAAGTGTGGTACACAGTCTCTTTTTGTTGCCTGCAGATCAAGATGTAGAACTCTCAGTTCCTTCTCCAGCACCATGTCTGTCTGCATTCCTCCATGTTTCCCACCATGACGATAATGAACTAAACCTCTGAAATTGTTAGCTAGCCCAAATTAAATGTTTTCCTTTATAAGAGTTGCTGTGGTCACAGTGTCTCTTCACAGCAATAGAAACTCTAAGACAATGAACATCTGGCCACTCTTTGCTACTGAGGCCTTCCATTCTGTCCAAGTGGCTTCAAAACCTTTTGGATTCCACCCAGGCATGGCTTCCAGCCAGGAGTGGAGGCACACACCTTTAATTTCAGCACTCAAGAGGCAGAGGCAGGAGGATCTCTGTGAGTTCAAGGCCAGCCTGGTCTATAGAGTGAGTCCAGGACAGCTAAGGACACACAGAGAAACCCAGTCTTGAAAAACCTAAAAAAAAAAAAAAAAGTTTGGATTCCAGAAAGCCAGCTCTGTTCTCTGTCTACCATTTCCTCTCTTCTGGACAACAGAGCATCCTGAAAATTCTTATATCTAACCTGGGCACAGGAGGACTAAAACTCACTTGCTCTTGTCTTCCTGCTTGAAGAAAGAAAAGAAAGACAAATGGAGAAGTAAAGAGTCACATGGTGTTTATTCCCCAGCTACACTAAAGAATCTACTGTACGCTAACAATCTCTATGCTCAGAAATGCAGAAGAGTCTTCCCTGAGGAATCTTCCCTGTCTGAACCGGAAGCATCATATACATATTTATGTCCCTCTGTAAATTAGGGGAGATGAAGAGAGCAGAAGAAATGTCATTCTACTCATACATACATATGAACACACACACTAGTTTCTCTCTCTTTTTTTTAAACTAGTTTCTCTCTTTAAGCAGAAAGCTTATCCCTCTTTCCAGCAATGAAATCCCCTTCACTGCTGCGTAGGACAAGACCATGAGCATAGATAAGGTCAAGTGAGTTTTAAGCCTCCTGTGCCCAGGTTAGATATAGGATTTGCCAGGATGCTTTGTTGTCCAGAAGAGAGGAAATGGTAGACAGAGAAAAGAACTGGCTTTCTGGAAATCAAAGGATTTTGAAGTCACGTGTGTGAGTGTGTGTGTGTGTGTGTGTGTGTGTGTGTGTGTGTGTGTTTATATAAAAATTGATACTGAGCTGGGCATGGTGGCACACATGTTTAATCCCAACATTCGAGAGACAGAGGCAGATCTCTGAGTTTGAGACCAGTCTGGTCTACAGAGCAGGTCTAGGAAAGCCAGGGCCACACAGAGAAACCCTGTCTCAAAAAACAAAAACAAAAAAAAAAGAAAGAAAGATAGGAAAAAAAAAACAAAGAAAATGTCATACTGAAATCCATTTTTTTTTTTTTGCCTGGCATGGTGGCACACACCTTTAATCCCAGCACTTGGGAGGCAGAGGCAGGCAGATCTCTGTGAGTTCCAGGCCAGCCTGGTCTACAGAGTGAGTCCAGGAGAGCCAGGGCTCTGTTACACAGAGAAACACTGTATCAAAACACAAAAAAAAAACAAACAAAAACAAATACAGTAAAGTAAATTTAACATATCCTTATTATTAACCCAACGTATTTGTATTTATTTACATTTCTTGACATGTTTATTCCTAAATACTTGCATGTTATTAGAACATATTCATTGTTTAAAACTACCATATGAAACCCATCACAGTCAAAAGCAAACTGAGGAGGCAGTGATTAAATATAATGTGGCATCCTAGGTGGGATCCCAAAGAACACATGACATTGGGTAAAAAAAAAAGGAAATTTGAATAAAGGACAGACTTTAATAATAGGGTGTCAGTATTATCAACCAATTTCCACAGATGCCACATAGAGGTAAGAGGTTGATAATAGAGGAGACTAGACCAGGGTATATGGGAACCTTCTGTACTCTTCCCCATTTTTCTATAAATCTAAAACTGTTCTAGCAAGTCAAGTCTATTTTTAAAAAGAGTACATTATTACTCCCTCAACTAGCTGTTTTTCTAGCATTAGGCATTCATGCTGGCTCTGGTTTCCACTGTTAAAAATAGTATTCTAAGAACACCCTGTACAGTGACCTTCCAAATGAGGTCAGAACCAGAGTCAGCCTCGAGTAGACCCATAATGGAAGTGAACTACCGTGATTTCTTTTACCTCTTCCAAGCCCTAAACAACAGCCTTTCCAGCTTGCCTGATGCTTACAGCATCTTCGCACAGCACTCCATGCCCCTCACATGATGAGCACTGTTCCAGTCTCTGCCTCTACTCTAGTCCCTAGAGTGAACCCTGACCTGAGGCAAAGGCAGTAAGCAGTTCTCGCTGAGCTTGAGAACTTCCACAGCAGCATCCATGATGTGACAGGTGCTGCTGCTCCAAATAGCCCTCTTAACCAGGTATGATGGATCTCACCCCTAATCTCAGCACTTGGGAGGCTGAGACAAGAGGACTGCTGGGATGCAGAGCCAGGCGGATCTCTGTGAGTTCAAGGCTAGCCTGATCTACAAAGTGAGTCCAAGACAGGCAGATAGACAAAGAGAAACCCTGTCTCAAAAACAAATGAAAAAACAAACATTATGAAGAAAAAAAGTTAAAAAAAAAAAAAGGCAGGCAAGACAATGTGTTCCTGTCAACACAGCATTGTTGGGTCTGGACAGGTAAACCCCGGAAGCTCACCAGCCAGTCAGTCTTGCAAAAACAGTGAGCTTCCCGGAAACAGAGGCAGACAGATCTCTGGGAGTTTGAGGCCATCCTGGTCTACATTGCTAGTTCCAGGACAGCCAGGTCTACATAGTGAGACCCTATCTGAAAAAGAGAGCGGGGTGGGAGAGGAAGAAGAAGGAAGAAGAGGAGGAGAGGAGAGACCGTGCATCTTTCTCTTGGCCTCCACTTGGAAGCACAGCAACCATATTCATGCACACATATACCACACACAAAGGAAAAGAAAGGAAAGAAAAAGGGGGAAAAAGATAAAGCAGAGGTCTGCAAATCAGAGAATAAATCAATGATTTAAATATGTAGCTTGGAGCCAAATATAGAAGCTGTAATCTCAGCAGCCAAGAGCCTGAAGCAGGAAGATTTTGAAATTGAAGCCAACCTTGGTTGCATAGTGCTACCCTGTCTCCAAAAACATTAACTAATTAGCTAATTAATTAATTTAAAAAATTTTAAATGTGTGATTAGCATTTTATATCAGTGTTGGTAAGATAATAGAAAAATTATCAGTCAGAAAGAAAAAGAACGACAGGCATGGTGGTACATGCCTTTAATCCCAACACTTGGGAGGCAGAGGCAGGTGGATCTCTGTGAGTTCAAGGCCAACCTGGTCTACAGAGTGAGTCCAGGACAGCTAGGGACACACAGAGAAACCTTGTCTCAAAAAAAAAAAACCACTGGTCATAGTGGTGCACATCTTTAATCTCAGCACTCAAGAGGCTGAGACAAGTGGAGCTCTGTGAGTTGGAGACTAGCCTGTACTACATAGCAAGTTCTAGGACAGCCAGGGCTTCATAGTGAGACCCTGGAGGATGGAGGCAATAACTAGTAATATCTCACAATGAAGAAAAGTATCAAGAACGTTGGGAAATTAACTTGGACCAGGACATAACATATGTAGGATATGATGCAAGCTGACTCCTTCCAAAACGGGAGGAAGGAAAGAAAAGAACAAGGAAACAATTCCTGGAAGCTCCCCACCCTCTGCCTGGTGATGAACAGTACTGAGAGTTTGCACAACTCAGTCCCAGATTTTGGCTCTGATACTTCTCTCTAGGCAGAAGAGCTAAGATTCTGAGGGAGAAACTGGTTTCATCTCCTGAAGTAGGAAATCTTTCATCCAGAGCCTGGAACATCCTGTCATTCAAGCAATTAAGAACATATTCAGAGATTTCGGGAGCAAACTGACAAGATCAAGATGAAAAAGGTCACCCTAAAATCAAAGCATTGAATAGCCAGAGAGTAACCACATGAACTCCAGAGAGAGAAACATGACCACAGGAAGCTAGGACAGGACAGACCCACTAACCCAAGGATCTTAAACATTTGGGGAGACTTCACGAAGGATACCAAAAAGTGGATCTGAAGTGAACACTTGCCACATAATGGACTTTAACTTTCATTTATCAGCCAAAATTATGTCAATTAAATAAACCCCAGAATATAAACCTAAATGGACTTGGAGAGGCTTGGGATGTAGCTCAACTAGTGGGATCCTTCCTACTGTGCAAAAATGCCTGGCTTTGATTCCCAGCACCAAAAACAAAACAAAACAAACAAACAAACAAACAAACAAACAAACAAAAAACTGGTGGTGGACATAGTGATGCCAATACTGTGGAGACAAGAGGGCCAGGAGTTCAAGGCCATTCTCAGCTACATAGGTCTTGTTTTACACACACACACACACACACACACACACCAGAATTATAATTATCTTGGAGAAGAAAAAAGACTCTGACAGATATGTATCAGCTGGGTTTAATGGTTCAGACCTGTAATGTCAGAAAGTTACAAAGTTAAGGTAGGAGGATTACTACAAATTGGAGGCCAATCTAAGAGGATTGCTACAAATTGGAGGCCAATCTAACTTACATAGTGACAACTTCAAGGCCAAGGCTAGCTGGGATACATAGTGAAACCCTGTCTCAAATGAATCAATAAATGAACAATGAAAAATCTTTATAAAAGTAAGAGAGTACTTGTAGGTGTCTGGGTATTTCTAAAAAGCTAGGGTAGTTTTGCAGATGAAGTTGCATCAGAAGATGAAAAAAATGTAAACAAAAAGGGAAGATGTATTAGATGGTACAAATGAGTAGAAAAGTGACTTCCTGAATTAGCGTGGCATGAGCTAAGATTAAGTAATAGAAATAAAAGTCAGAAAACTGGGGGCCTGGGAAGCAGGCTCAGAGGTTAAGAGCACCTGTTTCTCTTACAGAGGAACTGAGTTCAGTTCCCAGCACCCGCCTAGTGGCTCATAACAGTAACTCAGGTTCTAGGGCTTCTGATGCCCTTTTCTGGCCTCCCTGGACATCAGGCACACATATGGTACACGAACAAACATACAGGCAAAACACTCATAAAAATAAAAGTTAAATACACAAAGCAGTGAACTCATGTTTTTGTTGTCAGTTGATTAAGTGCCCCCAAGAGTGGATCATGAAACCGTATGCAGCAGCCGTGCCAGGCTGAGGGAGCTCAAATGGGGGCAATGTCAGTTAAGGTAAAAGAGACCGACAGCGTATCAGAGAGAACAATAGTTATGAGGGAGATGTCAGAAAGTAAAAATAGACTCTTTATAAGAAGATAAAGAGTAAGAATTATGTAAAATGGGTGAGGGAATTAAAAGAAAAAAGACATGAAAGTTTATCTAAGTTCAATGATGTTTTAAAAATAAGTAGACATGGTGCTGAAGAGATGACTTGGTGGTTAACAGAACCTGATATGCTTGCCTATGATTCAAATTTGGTTCCCAGAATCCATGTCTGGCAGCTCACAGCCAGCCGTCCTTAACTCCAGCTCCACGGAATCCCTCTTCTGGCCAGCTCAGATACCCAAACTCTCTTTGTCTCTGTCTCTGTCTCTGTCTCTGTCTCTGTCTCTCTCTCTTTCTCTCTCTCTCTCTCTCTCACACACACACACACACACACACACACACACAATTTTAAATATTTTTTTAATTTTTATCTTTTTTTTTTTTTGGTTTTTTCAAGACAGGGTTTCTCTGTGTATCCTTGGCTGTCCTGGACTCACTTTGTAGACCAGGCTGGCCTCGAACTCACAAAGATCCACCTGCCTCTGCCTCCCAAGTGCTGGGATTAAAGGCGTGCGCCACCACCGCCCGGCTTAATTTTTATCTTATGTGTTTGTGTGTTTTGCTACAACAGATGCCCGTGTGCCTCATGCCTGGTTCCCAAGAAGATCACAAGAGCCCCTGAAACTGGACTTAGAGAGTTTTGAGCTGCCATGTGGGTGCTGGTAATTAAATCTGAGTTCTCTATAAGAACAGTGTTCTTAACTGCTGATCCATCTACATACACAATTAAGAAAAAAAAATTTAGCCGGGCGGTGGTGGCGCACGCCTTTAATCCCAGCACTTGGGAGGCAGAGGCAGGTGGATCTTTGTGAGTTCGAGGCCAGCCTGGTCTACAAAGTGAGTCCAGGACAACCAGAGCTGTTAAACAGAGAAACCCTGTCTCGAAAAACCAAAAAAAAAAAAAGAAAAAAAAATTTTAAATAGAAAAAAGTAGACAGGAACCAAGTGCAAGGAAAAAACAAACAAACAAATAAAAACCTAGCCCTCTGACAGAAAACCAAAAGATGGAAAAACCATATGAGGGGCCATATTGGCAGTGAGAAGGACCAGTGTGCAAAGGAGCATGTCTTCTTCCCTCATGGGCCAGTACTGTCTTGCTCTGGGTTCTGATTGTCATATTACAGGCAGCCTCCCTGAAAGTGAGTGAGGACTCGCAGGGTCACATCTGTGATTTAAAAGGAAACCAACCCAGGCACTGGTCCCCTCCAGTGAGCTGGCAGGGCCTGGTGCTGAGGAGTTTGAAGGGTCCAGCATGTTTCCAGAGCTGTGCTTTGGACTAAGTTCTGAATTACAGTAAAGCAGTTTTCATCGGTGGCTACAGAAATACAGGGTTGGGAGAAGAACTCCCCGGAAAGGAAGTAGGCAAAAGGCTGTGCGCTGTTTTAGCTGAAAACAGTAAACCCTGCAAGCAGAGACCTTGGAGTTTGCTGATGTTTCTGGTATGGGATAAATAATAAAAGACTTTAGAAGTGGGGATTCTGTTGGTTTTGTTCTGTTTAAAGCTGCGGGGGAGGTGGACTCTATGGGCAGCCCAGCAACTGGAAACGTCACAGAGAAGCAAAACCCATTGCTTATGTGGTGGTGACAGGCAGGGGCTAATGCACATGCCCAGCTGGAGCAAGAGGGACAGATCTATTACCCTGGAGGCCTCCCTGTGGGCAGAAACTAAGAAGGGAGACCTGTGCTTTCAGAGCAGAACTCAGCCCCACCCCACCCCCACTAACTGTTGCATCAGTCAACAGGGCTGAGTAAGACCCCTAGTATGTGCGTTATCCGGATTACAGCTGCTCACATTCCCCTTCCTTAAAGACTGGCAGCTGCTCCATTGTCCTATGCCTTGGCCCCTTCACGATGAGTCCCACTTTACCCCTGTGAACTCAACCCTTCTTCCCTCTCCTTCCCCAGCTCCAGCTGACGTCCAGATTATGTAATGCCTTTCTGATTCCATTTTCCACAGTTCTCCTGAAGCTTTTCCACTCTATACCCTGGAGGTCAAGGTCTGTCGAATATTTTGCATCCTTACCTCTTTCCCAAGGATTCTCTTCATCCTCTTGCTCTGAAGAGGCTTCTTTCTTTGTAGTTCTGTCACATGCTTGTCTACTCTCCCTCAGCCCTTGGAAAACTTGGCCTAGGGGCTTAGAGATATCTTCGTTCATGTTTCTTGTTCCTCATTGCTAATCCCAAATGTACCCCTCCTCCAAGTGACAAACTTTCACTATGTATGACAGCCATGCATGTAGACACCTGTCCTCACCTGCCCCATGCTTCGAAAATTCCAACTAGTGGGCTAGGATAAAGTCCAGTTGACAGAGCGCTTGCCAAGCATTCACAGAGCCCTGGGTTTGATACCCAGAACTGCACAAACTGGGGACAGTGACTCCTGCCTGTAATCCCAGCACTCAGGGGGTAGAGGCAGGAGGGTAAAAACTTCACATTCTTTCTCAGATACATAGTGAATTTGATGCCATTCTGGACTACACAAGACCCTGTCTAAAAAGGAGAAGAGAAGCTGGGCAGTGATAGCACACACCTTTAATCCCAACACTCAGGAGGCAGAGGCAGGAGGATCTCTGTGAGTTCGAGGCCAGCCTGGTCTTCAAATCCAGTTCCAGGACAGTCAAGGCTACACATTCAAAACTGGTCTCAAAAAACAAAACAAAAAACAAATAAACGAAAACAATAAGAGCAGGAGGAAGAGGAGAAGGGAGAGGAGGAGAAAGAGGAGGAGGTTACAGGACCACCCTCTCCAACACTCCAGCATCACTGTAAGGATTTCAGTATCTGGCCAGATGAGTGGTCCAGGGAACTAGATGGATGCTCTCTTCTCCACTGAACAAGCCATCCATTCTACTCAAGCTGCTCCTACGCACGCGCAGCTTCAAGAATCTCTGTTCCTACCTCTTTCCTAAGCAAGTTTCCCAGAACACAAAGCCCGAGGGAAGCAACTTTGCTGACGCTTTGTGGACAAAAGCAAGAGTGAGGGAAAGAGACAGCCAGGCAAAGAAGCTGAAGCAATGTTTCAAGATGCCGATAGCATCTTCAGGACATCCAGCTGGGTTGCTCACTGGACCCCTCTTGAGAGTCCAGATGGAACCACTGAATAGTCTAAAAAACAGTCTGACAGGGGAAGCGGAAGGCCATCTATCTCCTGTCCCTGTCTTCTCATGTGTCTCCTCCCACTGCTCAAAATCCTTCCCATAGGGCTCACAATTTGACCACTATGGAGAGCCCCTGGGAAAGCCAGAGCTTCATGGATCTAGTTACCAGAGTTCCCGATTCAGACTGTGACAAACACTGCTGTAGATAAGCTGGGTAGACTGAAGGCAGCCTGAGACCAAAGGATAGGAGGAAATGAGCCATCTTGGGAACCAATAGCTCCCCTTATAAAGGGCTCAGGCCTGGAGACACAGGTAAGCATCATCTGGGCACACTGCATCCTTCCTGGACTCTAACACTTTCATATTGGATCTTAAGTAAGAAAAACAGAACAATGCTTTCATTTTCTCTTTCTCTAAGAAGGGAAGTTTAAATTCAATTCTCCAAGCACATGCCCAATTGCACTTACGATCTTAAAAAGGAGGACTAAAACACTGAGTTACTACAATTCTAGAGCTGGTAATGGTTGACAGTAATTTTTTTTTTTTTTTTTTTTTTTTGAGACAGGGTTTCATACAGCCCAGGCTAATCTCAAACTCACTATATGGCTGAGGACGGACGAGCTTGATCTTCCGATCCTCCTGCCTCTAGCTGTCAGATGCTGGAACTGCAGGTATGCACCATCATGCCATGCGTTATGCAGTTCTGGGGAAACACTATCAACTGAGCTACCTTGTCAGTCCAGAGCTGGTAGTCATTGATATCCAGGGCCATCGTCGGTATTAGCCCTCTTGCCTTGTTCTTGTCAGGACATAGTCACTGCAGATCTCACTTCCAAGTGAGTGAGGGAAAGAGACAGCCAGGCAAAGAAGCTGAGGCAATGCTTCAAGATGCCGATAGCATCTTCAGGACGTCCAGCTGGATTGCTCACAGGACCCCTCTTGAGAGTCCAGATGGAACCACTGAACAGTCTAAAAAACAGTCTGACAGGGGCTGTTCCCGAGTCCCCTGCATTTCAGAAACACTCTTTCTACACCATGAAAGAACAACCATTATCATTCATAAGAATGAGTGCCAGCTACCTCTCCCAACACGGAAATGTCTTTAGTTGGTCTACTGACCCACTAGTATGAGAAGTTTTATCAAGTAGAAAGTTACTGAAAACATGAATTCTACAAGGGGGTCATTGAGAAATGTGGTGGTCCATAGCAATATTTCCACAAACTTGGAGTTGCTGAGACCTATTTATTGAAGGTATTTGGAGAAACGAAACCATCTCAGTACCACAGCAGTAGTGCACCACCAAGGGAACCGCAAGGACTGGTACATTGCCAGAGTTTGAAAGACACATAGTAATTATTTTGCCATGCTCTTATTTAATTTGTCCTTTTGGCAGGTGAAAAATCTTGATGACTCTTGAAGAATGACAACAGATCACTATCAACATAATTGGGAAGGGAATCCAATTATAGCTGCAACCTTGGTGTGGTGTCTTTATTGGAGCTAATCAATACAGCCCCTGGCATCTGGAAAATGTCTCCTTTCCAGCCTAAAAGCAAACTGCTTTCATGTGGCATGACAGCTGTATTCCTTCACTAATTTACCTCAGGGCTACATCAACCTTCAATTTCCAGCATCACATAGCTAAATGTCTTGATAGTCTACAGAATACAAGGCTGGCTCATTTTATTGATGTCATTATGGTCATTGGACCTGATGAGCAGGAAGTATCAGGATTTCAGGTGCTTTGGCAGAACACATGCATTCTGGGAGATGAAAGATAAACCCTAACAATTCAAAAACTTGACATGTTCCCTTCAATAGCTGGAGGAGTCCAAGGCCTGGGACATGTTGAAATTTAGCTTGAAAATGAAAGGCAGGTTGCCCTACTGTGCATTGTCCACTGTGAGCAAAGAGACCCACAGCTTGATAGACCTGTTAGGATTTGGGAGAAAATGCACACACACACACACACACACACACACACACACACACACCATTTGAGTATGTTGTAATCAAACCATTGGCTTAAAAGCACAAGGCTTGAAGTTTTGAATGAGGTCCACAGCAAGAAAAGTCTCTGTGGCAAGTCTAAGTTGCTTAAGGTACCCTGTTGTCTGATATGAGAAGTGCATGCAACAGAGAGAAAAAGAAAGTGTATGGGTGGGCAGGGAGACTACCTGCCCACTCACTGAAGACTCACAAGTAGACCTTAGAAACCTATGGTGGACCTTGATTGTATATATTTGCACCATGTGCATGCATGCAGGTGCCTGGGGAGGCCAGAAGTGGATGCTGGGTCCTCTGGAACTGGAGTTACATGTGATTTGAGCCACCCAGAATAGGTGCTGGGAATTGAACCTGCATTCTCCACAAGAGCAGCAAGTGCTCTTAACCACTGAAAAATCTCTCTAACCCCGTGAATCTTACAGAGTTTAAATCTGAAAATATGAAACTTTCCTTAAGTGACGGTGCCTGCAGTGGGATGCTGTCAATATGAGGTGAGATCATAATCATAAAAAATGATCAAGTGAAGCCCTATTCCCAGCACTTGGGAGGCAGAGGCAGGTGGATCTCTGTGAGTTCAAGTCCAGCCTGGTCTACTGAACTAGTTCTAGGATAGCCAGGGCTACACAGAGAAACCCTGTCTCTGAAAAACAAACAAAACAACCAAAAACAAACAAACCCAACCAACCAACAAACTAAACTACTACAGCAACAGCAAAAATTCAAGAGAAACTAAGGAGTTTTGACACAGAGCATCTCAGACTCTCGTCAGTCCTTCCACCACTGTGCTCATCTATCTATCTATCTATCTATCTATCATCTATCATCTATCTATCATCTATCTATCTATCTATCTCAACAAGGTCTCACTGTGTAGTATAGGCTGATCTAGAACTTACTGTATAGATCAGGGTAGCCATGAACTCATAGAGATAGACCTGACTTTGCCTCCCAAGTAACTTTTTTTAGGCTTTTCAAGACAGGGTTTCTCAGTATAACAACCCCGACTGTCCTGGAACTCACTCTGTAGACCAGGCTGGCCTCAAACTCAGAGATTAACCTGCTTCTGCCTCCTGAGTGCTGGGGTTAAAGGTGTGTGCCCCCACACTCAGCCCCAAGAAACTTCTATAAGGGCTTTAACACAGAGAGATTATAAAAACAAACTGTGAGGATGGAGAAATGGTTAAGTGGTTAAGAGCACTGGCTTCTCATCTAGAGGGACTGGGTTTCATTCCCAGGACCCACATGGTGGCTCACAGCCATCCATAACTCCATTTCCAAGGAATCCAACACCTTCTTCTGGCCTCCTTCAACACAAGGTGCACATGTGATACACAGACCTACAAGTTGGCAAAAACCCTCATACACATAAAATAATAAAATAAAATAAAACAAGAACTAACAGTAGCCCTCCTGGTGGTAACCCAAGTAGTAAGTGATATTCTCTCTCTCTCTCTCTCTCTCTCTCTCTCTCTCCCCCCCCCCTACTGTGTCCTCTCCTGCATTCTCCTGCATTCTATTCTAGCACATCATCTCATTTAGTTTCCAGCCTGGGTGCTACCAGACTTCATTTCTCAGGTATGAAGCTCTTTGTCTCCTTAGCCTTGTCAAGCAGTGGTTGCTACCATTACTCCTTCAATTATCTCTAAGTGTAGAAGTGCCAAGACATGCCACTAAATGCTGGATTGCAAATATTCTCCTCGGTGTCCTCAACTGCCTTGTTATGATTATCAGGGTCAATAACCTGCATCAGAATGGCTTTCCATGCCTGCGAGATCACAGGCACATGGACCAGATCTCTGCTGTCGACTTGGAATAACTAGCAGCTTTATGGTGCCCCCAGAGGAAAGTTCTCCACCCCCCAGGGAACACATAGAGGGAAGGAAGAAATATTTAGGGGTTGGTTATTAGAAATGATAATGAAAAAACCAATTTCCCTATCCTACTCTCCCTCCCTCCCTTTCTGTAGTGCTACAGGTCAGACATAGAGCCCCCTGTGCTCAGTGAACGCTCTTTCACTGAGCTATACCTCAGCCAGAGAAGGGTCATCTTATTCCAACTTCATATGTCAGCTAGCATCTTGGAGGGCAAGGACTTAGAATACTGCCCTCAACTTTGCAGTTTAGCTGAGCCATTCCAGCAGTCCTTCCGGCTGCCTTCAGATATGTGAAGTACGGTAGGACATTGGACCTTATGTAGGTAGGTTATTGCTATGCACCTCCTTTGCCATAAGACAAGTTTTTGGTCAAAGGCAACATTATTTGGGATGCCATGGCAGTTGATCAGACATCTAAGTCCTACTGGGAAACGGTGTGGGGAAAGCTCTCAGGACAGGTGCAGCAATCATTTCTGAGCAAGTGTAAGTGTCAGTAGTGGGTGCTCACTTCCCTTTCCACAAGCAACTGTGATAACCTTTCCACCTGTGTTAGGGTTCTCTAAAAGTAATTCAATCAATAAAAGTCCTCATGTGCATGTCCGGCTTCTTGACAGACATTGTCTTAGAGGAGTCACTCTGAACACCTGGTTGACAAGTATCTTCACTAGAGTAGACAGTGGCTGGTGATGGTAGTAACATAAATCCCTAAGACTCCCCCCTCTCCTCAGATCTAGCCTCATTATTCTTCCCTGGGCCACTTTGTCTCCAATTTTCTAATCTTTTCAGATTTCTGTACAACTGGCTGAATCATTCATAGCTACTAGGAAGTGTATTATGTTCTTATTTCAAGCTATTTTCCCTCTGTTAATAGTGACAGAGGTCTGGAGATACAGCCCTGTGGAAGAGCATTTGCTATGTGTGTGAGTCCCTGGGTCAATGCCTAACAGTAAAGAAAACAATAGCAATAAAAGTGACATGTCATCTGCTCCAAGTGAAACATTAGTGTAGCAGCTGCCCAGTTTGGGCTAGCAAGAACTAGTGCACAGGGCCTCAGCATTTGGGAGTCAGAGGCAGATGGATAGCTGTGAGTTTGAGGCAAATTCCGGTCTGTGTAGTGAGCTCCAAGACAGCCAGGGTTACGCTGAAAGACACTGTCTCAAAACAAAACAAAAACAACCAATGAAACAAACAAATAAACCCTAGTGCACTGGGAATAGAGAGATGGCTCAGGAGTTGAGAGCACTTGCTCCTCTTCCACAAGACCTGCGCGTGATTCCCAACAGTAATTTGGTGGCTCCCAACCTTTTTAACTCATTCCCAGGCATCCCATGCCCTCTTCTGGTCTCTACAAGTACTGCACTTGCTTATGCACAGATACACATGCAGGAAAAATACCCATACACATGAAATAAAAATAAATACATCCTTAACCAAAAGAACTATTGCAGTCATACCACATTGTTTTCTCCCGGGAATGCCCTCCCCGAGAATGCGTGTATGAATCAAGAAGGACTCCCAGCAGCTCTGAACTACACAGTGGGTACCAGACTAGCCAAGGCTAGCCAAGGCTAGCAAGACTCTATGTCAAAAAAACTAAAGTCATTTCTAAATTACGGGCTTCCTCTCCAGAGTTTAAAGAGCTCTCTTATCTAGCTACTCCCCTGCTTTAAAGCCTCCTGTGTCTACCATCTTAGATTTGTGGGCTTGTAACAGACCCCCAGACCTTAGCACAACTGGCACCATGATGGAAGTACCATTCAGACCTTGGAACCCAGCACACAGGTAGCAGCAACACCTGCCAAAATGGGAACAAAGACCTAATCCATCAAAGTCCTAGGTTCTGGGAAAGTCCCCAGATACACTAACCTTGTTTTTTAGTTTCTCTATTTCTGCTTCTGACTAACTGCTCTTGCTAACTGAGGCATGTCAAGATGGGGTGTGGTTTTTGTGCTTGAAAGCTCACCCTGAGAAAGGCTTAGGACTGAACTCTGGTCCCAAAAACCCAGTGCAGTCACCAGCTGGATAACAGAGACTTTCTATTGGCTTGAACCCATATCCAAGTGGTCTTCTCTGGTAGATACTCCACAATAGGCTCTGCATGCCTAGTATTTTTAAAAAATTATTCAGGGAGATAACAAAATCCAACAGAACAACAGGCATTTAGAGACCAAGATGTACCTAGAGAGTCACTGTGGATGGAGACGGGGTGCTACTTACACGAGGAGACATTTCAGAGTGAGGGGTGAGAGAGAATGCAAGAATGAGGGACAGAACGTGAAACATTTCTTTTTAAAGGCTCGACTACAATGAAACCCCAGCAATTGCTGCCCACACTAGAGCAGTGACCCTGTCTATGCCCTCTCACTATCCTCTGGACCCACCACCCTACTCTCTAATCATATGGCTCCCCTCTAGATTAATCTGGAAGGCAAGATCTCCAGCTTCATCGTCCCTGTATCTGCTCCTGTCTCCCAGCAACCAGCAAGTAGCCAGCACAGAATGCATTGGACAATTGATCGACGAAGGACAAGTGTGCAGGGTTTTGGTAGTCATGGCAATACACTGATCAAGGACTTGCTGCCTACAGTCACAGAGTGACAAAATGAATGCCAGATCTTTCAGTTGAAACTGAACAGCCCTAACTGATGATTGAGCTGGGTGAGGAAGATGGGAGGACAGGCAGGGCATCCAAAGACTACATCATTTTAGTCTGAACTGCAGCTGTCCTCCCTTGCCCAATCTGGCTTCTTCCCTCTTCTCTGCCCAGATGTTTAAGTCCATGATATTTGTCAACTAGATTGGACTAAATGCCTAGATTAGTTAATCCCTCCTTAGGGGTTGTCATTGGTGGTATTTTCAGAGATGATTAGAGTGTTAAGATTTTAACCTAATGAAGGGATTAGCCCCTTGATAGAATCATAATACACTGGCGTTACTGGGAGTTGGTGGAAACTAGGAGGTAGGGCCTTAGTTAGATGAGGTATGTAACAAGAGGCTTTTATTATTTTTATTACTAAACTTAATTATACACTCTAATTTACTGTACTGTACTTAATACCTCTACCTCCCTTCCATCCCTTGTTCCTCCCAACCCCCCAACACTAGGTGGGAGAGGAAGAAGGTTAGAAGGAGAAGGGACATAGGTCTCTTTGAGCTACTTCCTGCTGATTAGGGTCGTTGGGTTCTTTGGGGGTAATACCAGTCTCAGTAGAAGTCCAGCAAACCAGAGACAGCAGCAGGAGGAACAAGCAGCAGTTTTGGGGGAGCACCAGCAGCCAGGAGAACAGCAACCTCTTTCTTCTTTGTAGCCCTTTCTCTTTGTAGCATCCCCTTTTCCTCCCCCTTCTCCTTGGGGGTCTGGCTTTTATTCCTCTCTCAAAGTCCCGAGTTAAATTTACTCAGCTGGCTAAGCCACGCCCCTGCTAGCTCACGAGGCAGTTAATACTTTACACCTGTGTCTTAAGCACCCTCACACCTGGGATTCAACAAAACCATTCTCATAATTGGTTATTTTAATAAACTCATACTACCACAGAGGTAGGTGACTATAGACATGCCCTGATCTGTACTTGTAGTCCCCTTTCTATACTTTGTGTCTGCCCTCAGGCAAACAGCTTTCGCTGGACACCTACTCCTGCTACTGTGGTGTTTCTGCCCAAGTATGTGGTGCAAGTGATCAAAGACTGGATCCTCTAAAACCATCAGTACAAACAAGTTCTCTCTCTCCTGTTTCTTTTTTTAAATGTGTTTTTATTATGTGTGTGTGACAGAGAAAGAGAAATACAGAGACAGAAACATGTCACAGCACACACATGTAGAGGTCAGAGGTCAACTGTCAAAACCAGTTCTTTCTTTCTACCAAGGCTTTCAAGACTGAACTTAGGCAAGTGCTTTTACTCACCAAGCCCTGTCACTTGTTTTAGATGTGTTGAGCAACAGAACAAGATGTTCACAGTCAGAATGAGAGAGAGCACTGTGTTCAAATTTAACCTTGGGTTCAGTGCCCAAAATCCGTTGCCAGGAAACTTGCTGAGAGAACGTGACCTGCTTGAGGTGAGAATTTTTTCCTTATGTTTTGGTCTCTCTACCTCACACTTGGGGGTCAGTGAGCACCGAGGGCTCCCCAAAGGAACAGAACTGATAAAAGATACCTTCTTCCAGGAGGCCTTCCCTGATCTCTCAGCCTCTGTGGTTTTCCAGAGAAATCTGAGCTATCACTCAGCTGAGACTGAGCACTCTGTGGTTTTTGTTTGTTTCGAGACAGGATTTCTCTGTGTAACAGCCCTGGCTGTCCTGCACTCACTCTGTAGACCAGGCTGGCCCAGGACTCACAGACATCCGCCTGCCTCTGCCTCCTGAGTGCTGGGATTACAGGCGTGTACCACCACGCCCGGCAAATACAGACAGCTGTGAACTGCCATGTAGGTGCTGGGATTTGAACCTGGGTCCATTTGGAAGAACAGAAGGTGCTCTTAACTGCTGAGCCATCTCTCCAGCCCCTCGGCACTCTTTGTTAACATTGCCTCGACTGCAGGCTGCACAGCAAACACTCCATGTCTTGTCCATGGCTGTGGTTTCAGTATTTACATGCTCTCTGGGGCTCAGGAAATGAGGCTGAATAGCATCAAAATTTTGTAATGTTTGTTTGTTTGTGTGTTTGGAGACAAGGTCTGTCTACGTTTTCCTGGCTGTCCTGGAACTCACTCTGTAGACCAGGCTGGCCTTACACTCAGAGAGATCTGCCTGCTTCTACCTCCGGAGTGCTGGGATTAAAGGTGCATTTCATCACACCCTGTAAAAACTTTGTAAATTTTGAAAGTAGGCAAAGTCCAAGATGGATACTTAGCACATGTTTATTGTGAGGCATGGATCAGAATGGAGTGGACAAAATTCTGATTTTAGAGATATTCAGTTGCATTAACATAGAAGTCCACAAGATGTCAGTGTTTCTGCACAAAGAAAAAAATGATTGCCAGTTTGGATACAGAAAGCAATGCCCTTCTGATGTGAAACATGAACAGTGAATATTCACTCTAAAGCAACAAAGCCTGTTTATCTAGAAATTATTTATATATATATATTATAATAAATACTTCAAGTGCAGTGGAGTAAGTAAACTCTCCTTTCTGCTTGTCATCCCGATGCCCCAGTTGCACTATGCCCATTACAAGGGTAATGATTTTTTTTAAAGCATTTATTTATTTATTTATCTATTATGTATACAGTATTTGCTCTACATATATGCCCAGGCAGATCTCAATGTAGATGGCTGTGAGCCACCATGTGGTTGCTGGGAATTGAACTCAGGACCTTGGGAAGAACAGCCAGTGCTCTTAACCTCTGAGCCACCTCTCCAGCCCAAGGGTAATGATTTTTATCTGGAATAGTGTAATCCTAACATTTGGGAGGTAGAGGCAGGAATGTCAGTAGTTCAAAGTCATCCTCAATTATATAGACAGTGCAAAGCTACTCTGAGATAAGCAGAAAATCAAGTCCTGGCCAGTCATGGTGGCACCTGCTTTTAATCCCAGCACTCGGGAGGGAGAGTCAGGTGGATCTCTGTGAGTTCAAGGCCAACCTGGTCTACAGAGTGAGTTCCAAGATAATCACGGCTACACAACAGAGAAACCCTGTCTTGAAAAAACAAAAAAGAAAAAAGAAAATCAAGCCCTATTGTTGTTCCACTCCATTGTATCATAATGTATTTAGCACAATTTCCCTGTTAACAAACATCAGACATTAGGCTGTTTAAATATTTTAGAAATATTTAAAGACAAACTGGACATAGTGATATATGCCTTTAGTCCTAGCACTGAGAGCAGAGGCAGGAGAATCTTTGTGAGTTGTAGGCCAGCCTGGTCTACATGATGAGTTTCAGGATAGCCAGGGCTACACAGTGAGACCCTGTCAAGAAAGAGAGAGAGAGAAATTCCTTATTTTATGAATGTGCTAGTGTAATTATAATTTTATAATTTAAATTCCAATATTTTGCTGTAATGACTTAGCCTACCACTGAGCTTCTTCCTTTTATACTCTCACCAGTGACTGTCTTTTTCTTCACAAGATTGTACAGTTATTTTATTATATATATATATATTTTTTGAGATAGAGTTTCTCTGTGTAACAGTACTGGCTGTCTTAGAACTTGGCTTGTAGACCAGGCTGGCCTCCAACTCAGAGATCCGCCTGCCTTTGCATCCCGAGTGCTGGGATTAAAGGCGGGTGTCACCAAGCCCAGCTTTATATAAAGTATTTTTACACACAAGTACATACAATTTTTGTAACAGGCCCCCAGACCTTAGGAGGCCCCCAAACCTAGCACAAGTGACTCTAATGATGGAAGTACAGTTCAGGCTGTAAAACTTAGCAATACCTGCCAAAATGAAAACTAAGACCTACTCCATCAAAGCCCATAGTTCTGAAAAAGTCTCTAAATGTACTAACCTTGTTGTTTCGGCTTCTATAGTTCTGCTTCTGACTAACTGAAGTGTGTCAATCCAGGATATGTTTTTGTTTTGGGGGGAGTTTTTTTTGTTGTTGTTGTTGTTTTGTTCTGTTGTTTGTTTGTTTTTTGCTTAAAAAGCTCACCGTGACAAAGACTTGGTGCTACACTAGGATCCTGAACACCTGATGTAGTCGATGGTTGGCTAATAAAGACTTTTGTTTTAAAGTGTGCATTGGTGTTTTGACTGCCTGTATGTCTGTGTGAGGGTGTTGGATCCCCTGGAACAGGAGTTACTGACAGTTGTGAGCTGCCATGTGGGTGCTGGGAATAGAACCTGGGTTCTCTGGAAGAGCAGCCAGTGCTCTTAACCACTGAGCCATCTCTCCAGTCCCTAATAAAGACTTTCTGATGGCTTACACCCATATCCAAGCAGTCTTCTCTGGTACACCACAACACTATAATATATACAATATATATTTCCCAATATGAAAAGTGAACTATGCCACATTTTTATGGTTTTTGAAATAGTTTCATTGAAATATAACTCATTTAATACAATAAATTTCACATTTAGAACCTAGAAAGCTGGCTCAGTGGCTAAGAGCACTTGCTGCTTTTGCAGAGAACCCGGGTTCTATTCCCAGTGCATAGTGGCTCACTACTGCCTGTATCTTCCATCTCCAGAAGATCTGACACCTTCTTCCAGCCTCTGGACCTCACTTCACATACCCACATAGAGACACATAACCAAAAATAAATTTCAAAGTGTTAGAGTCCAATCCTGGTGGGACCTCCAAATGTTATAGTCCAAGAATAGCCCCACAAGCCATTCAATCATCCATCTCAGTCAGATATTGATGGTTTATGGAATGCACACCCCAAAACAGGTCATGGCCAAAATGACCAGGGTCACAGAGAGGTCTCGGAACCTAACTGTTATGTCAGTCTGCTTCCAAGGAAGGCTTTTTATAATAAAAACCACATACGGGTATCAACCAGGTAAACAGGTCTAGGAAACAAACCTCATCCAGGTAACCACATATAAGAAGCAAGGGGAGGACAGCAGTACATCATTTTGACTAGCCAGACAAAGCATTTATGTATTTATTTGTTTGTTTGTTTATTGAGACAGGGTTTCTCTGTGTATCCCTCGCTGTTCTATACTCATTTTGTAGACCAGACTGGCCTTGAACTCAGAGAAATCCACCTGCCTCTGCCTCCCCAGTGCTGGGATTAAAGACATATGCCACTACACCTGGCCTTTCTTTTTCTTCTTCTTCTTCTTCTTCTTCTTCTTCTTCTTCTTCTTCTTCTTCTT
>CAJQZJ010001826.1:19824396-19845447 GCA_907164525.1 Lophiomys imhausi | reverse complement strand
GTGTGTGTGTGTGTGTGTGTGTGTGTGTGTGTGTGTGTGTGTCCCAACACAAGTGTTCTCTGTGTAGCTCCAAATGTCCTGGCACTCACTCTGGAGACCAGGTTGGCCTTAAACTCACAGAGATCTTCCTGCCTCTGCCTCCTGAGTGCTAGGATTAAAGGTATACCCCACCACACCCCAGGAGGTCTGTTTTAAATATGCTGGATTTAGCCAGATGTGGTGACACATGCTTGTAATTCCCTACACTTGGGAGGAAGAGGCAACCAAGGCCAGCCTGATATACTTATCCCTCCAGGCTAGCCAAAGCTATATATACAATGAGACCTTGTCTCTAATTAATTAATAACATGCCAGAGTTATCAATTATCTGGAAATTCTTTTGACATATTGTTTTGGTTTCTGGTTTGATGGTTTTAAAAACAAGGGATTAAACTGGTGTACTAGATGGCTTTGGGAAAAAATTGTACAGTTCAGCAAAGAAAACCAGGTTGGGCTTTGTTGAGGGGTAAACACATTTATTCTAGCTCTGCACTGATCGTTTGGTCTGGCTCTTGTCCCCTGATGCCCCAGCTCGAGGCACTTGTCTGTGTGCCAGGATCAAGGTGTCCTGAATGTGTTTAGCTACAGCATAGGTGAATGTTGTACGAATTGATCTGGGGATTTTATCTAATTAACAAAAGTCCTGCCTGGTAAACACATTCGGCTGTCTCTGGGCCTCAGAGAGGCTGGTTGTTTATCGATCGCTGTATCATTTTGGCTGGATGGTAAGATATTAATGATGGCATCCGAGCAACCAAAACATCCAGGTCTCTTAATCAGTAAATATGTAAATGTCTTTGTGGCTTGTGGTGGATTGAAACAAAATCTTTATCCCAGACCAGCAGAGGTCAAGGCCTGAACAGCATCACTTTCTGTAATTTGATAGTTTTTGCTTCCTGAGGAGTCCAGGTTTTTTAACCTAACCCTCACAAGTGTCCTGAATGCTGGGACTTCGAAAGGCAACATAGTGTTATAGAAAGAATACAAGAGTTTCAGAATTAGAAGGCCTGGGGTCTGCTTTTATCATAGTTACTAACCAACTGTGTGACATTAACATGTCACAACCTTGCCAATAGCAGCCCTCTTCACAGATAATGACACGGAAGTTCAGGCTGCTTAGTAAATCTCTCAAAGCTGCCCACTTGGGAAGGAGCCCTCCTCCCTATCTGTTAGGCTAGAAGCCAAAAAGAGGCTAGCCTGTGTTCCCATTTCCTTTTCGGAAGCTGGCCAAAGGGACAACCATTTCTGCAGGGCCTATTGGGAATCCAAGAGTTCCTAAGGATATACCACCTAAGGCTTTGCAGCAATCTTGAGTTCTTCTGCCTGTCTAGCACCTGGGCCCTGCCTCATTGCCCTAGCTAATAACAACAGTAGTTGTTCATTGGCTGTGAACTCTGTGGCAGGCAGAGAGTAAATACTGTGTGTGCCTCTTACCACTGTGTTACAGAATAGACGGTTATGTACATTTTCCAAATGAGAAAACTCAGGACTTAGGCAGACTTGGTTCCTTCTGGTGGCCTCATGCCAGTGTATACGTTCTTAGCATGTGCTTTTTTTCTCATCAGCTTATACTGGGTGATCATCTTTCTTACCAAATTATATTGGATCTTAAAGGCCGGACGATTCACCTCCTTGCCTTTTTTTCTCCAGTTGTATCACGTATTTCTCTTTACCTGGCTAAAAACCCTGTCTTAATACACAAAATGGTACCTGCTTCTCCTGCCACCTTAGCAAGTCACATGTGGCTGTCGAAGCATGCCAGAGGAGGAGAGTATAGAGTCTGGCCAGTTGATTGATTAGTTGATTAAAATACTGTTTATTCTCCAAAGACCACTCAGTAGGAGAGCACAGCCCTGGGCAGCAGCTGGGCTAGCTAACTGGTCTCCAGGAGTCTCCATTCATGTGGATGGGAGACCCTGCCAACCTGCATAAGAATCCTTTCTGAGACTGGGCTGTAACTTCCATCTCAATAGCCTTTTGTTTGGGGTTAGCACCCTGGCCTCCTGGAAAGACTGTGTTTGAGCAGCCTTTGCAGATGGATGGTGAGCAGGGTGGGTGGTAGAGTACAATGGGAGGCCCCTGGAATTCCTGTGGACTCAGGACTTGAAATACAACAGGCAGGCCAGGATCTCCTCTTAGGCTGCAGAGTGTTCAGTCGCCATCCCCTGCCTGGGTCAGCCAGGATTTTAGGAACTTCTACTCTACCCCTAAGTTTCAGGTGCTCTCTGCTCCTGAAGCAGAACAAGCATCTGTTCTATTCATCCACCTCATCTTTCTCTCTCCCTCTCTTCCCCTCTCTTTTTAATATAACTGTGTGTCAGAAAATTTACCCTTTGAACATGTAAAATTCATTGGCTTTTAATACATTTATAAGATAGTGCAATTATGGGAGGGAGCGATACTAAATCGTTAAGAGCACTGGCTGCTCTTCCAAAGGACCTTGGTTCAAATCCCAGCACCCACATGGCAGCTCACAGCTGTCTGTAATTGCCGGGCATGGTGGCACACGCCTTTAATCCCAGCACTGGGGAGGCAAAGGTAGATGGTGGATATATGTGAGTTCAAGGCCAGCCTGGTCTACAAAGTGAGTCCAAGACAGCCAGAGATACACACAGAGAAACCCTGTCTCAAAGAAAAAAAAAAAGATAGTGGAATTAATATGATCTAACTATCACATTTCATAACTCCTACCCTTCCAACCCCTCCACCCCATTTCATCAGGAATCATTTCTGTCCTTCCTCCTGGAAGCCTCTGGCAACTGCTAGTCTGTTTCCTGTCTCTGTGGATTTGCCCATTCTGGACACTTTACATGAATGAGATACCACAATCTGTGGATTTTGTATCTGACTTCTTCAGCTTAGCCTAACTTTCCAAGATTCACATGTGTTGTAGCACATTGTTAATACTTCATGCCTTTTAAAAGCTGAATAAAATTTCACATACAATGAAACACATTTGATTAATCCATTGTCAGTTGACAGACATGTTTTCAGTGAAAATGATCAACAGTTATGTTTTTGTGAACAAGACCAACTTGCCCTTTTAAATTTTCTTTTGTTTTGTTTTTTTTTTTTGAGACAGGGTTTCTTTGTGTAGCCCTGACTGTCCTGGAACTCTCTCTGTAGGCCACCAGGCTGGCTTTGAACTCATAAAGATCCGCCTGCCTCTGCCTCCCAAGTCCTGGGATTAAAGGTGTGCACCACCAAGCCCAGCCATTAACAGACAGTTTCAAACTGCCATGTGGGTGCTGGGATATGAACCCGGGTCCTTTGGAAGAACAGTCAGTGCTCTTAACTGCTGAGCCACCTCTTCAGCCCCTAAAATTGTTTTACCAACTGCATTAAGCTCTTTGTTCTTTGGCTAATCTTTCCCACAGGAATTATTTCCATGATGAAATAGGTGGAGTTCCCCTAACACTTGACACAGGGGGTTGCCACTACCTGCTAGCCCTTCATGTGGTCCCAGCTCTGTCCTCTAGGACTACTCACTGGGCTCCCTTTCCTTGTTCAGATCTTTAATTGACCAGATAGTATGACCAGGAAATAAATATTAGGAGTTTATGCCACTCTACCCAAGCCTGACTCCCTAAGCTGTGGTTTCAAGTTGCCATATCCTGGCCATTTTCTAATGAAAAGGCTGTGAACTTTTGGTGTCTTCTCTGAATTCCAATGTGGCATTATTGTTGTGAGGGGCAAGACAGTCATGTCCTTGTTAGGTAGAGATGCCATGTTCCTGTTGATATGGCCAGAGCCTACGTTCACTTTCTTTTTTTTTTTGGTTTTTCGAGACAGGGTTTCTCTGTGTATCCTTGGCTGTCCTGGACTCACTTTGTAGACGAGGCTGGCCTCGAACTCACAAAGATCCGCCTGCCTCTGCCTCCCAAGTGCTGGGATTAAAGGCGTGTGCCACCACCGCCCGGCACTACTTTCTTGCCTGTCTCACTGGATTCCCACAATCTGTTAAGCGTTGGTCAGGCTGAGGCTCAGGACTGCTTCCCTCTGTGAGCATTTGATTGCGTCTGTTTGCTTAGTTTGGTTTGAGGCACAGCCGCTGAGGACACTGCTTATTTACCTGTGCGTGAAATCAGTGGTAGTTGGGAGACTGTGATAGAGACAGGTGGTCTGTGGGCATTCTTATGCTCATACTAGAAGACTCCAACCCGTAGGTCACCTACTCACTCGAGCCTTTTCATTTTCTGTCACCTGTAGTCCTATCAGACAGCTAGAGTGTGCTGTCCCACGCTGAGTGCAGCAAAAACAGGCTATGTGTTGTGGGAAGGATAGATAGGGGCTACAATTCCAGGATGCCACTTACTACCTTGGAATCTGAAGTCACATGTGTAACATGGGGCTTTCTTGTCTAATTCTTAGGATCAAATGAGACCACAGCAGTCGGCACAAGAAAGATGAGCCATTGAACTCCATTATTTGAATTTATTATTTGGACCTTTAATCCTAGCTACTAGGACACTGAGGCAGGGAGATCATAAGTTCAAGGCCTGCTGGGACTACAGGGTGACTTTATAGGCAGCTTGGGCAACTTTTTGAAAGTTAAAAAGGGTTGGGGTTATGACTGGAGTGATCGCCCAACAGTTGAGTACTTCTGCTTTGTAAAGGACCTGGATTTCATTCCCAGCATTCACACCAGGCAGCTCACAACTGCCTATAATATAACATCAGTTACTGAGGGATATGATACCCTCTTCTGGGTGTGTGGACACCTGCATCTTCCTAAACTGAGACACACACTTATAAAAATAAATTCAGGTAAACTATTCTGGGGCCATATAGCACCGTAGTAAAGTGCTTACCTGGCATGCACGAGGCCCCAAGTTCAGTCTCCAGTACTGAAAAAGCAAGAAGTCCACTCAAGAATTTGCCAGAGAGCCAGGTGTAGTGCTGCGCGCCTTTAATCTCAGCACTCAGGAGAAGAGGCAGGCGATTTCTGTGAGTTCAAGGCCAGCCTCATCTACAAAGTGAGTCTAGGACAGCCAAGGATACACAGAGAAACCTTGTCTCAAAAAACGAAAAAAAAAAAAAAGAAAGATTGAATGAATGAATAAATTTGCCAGATATGAAGAGCCAACATGTTATTGTTGCTGTCCTGTACAGGCATCTCAGAGGACCATGATAATTAATGCATTATTGAGGGTGAAAGGACCTGTTCCATTACCCTTTTCCAAACTCAAACTGAGCTCTGTCTGTGTGGGTAAGGTTTATGTCTGGCTCATAGCATGCCCTCAATCCCCAGCATAGAGGATGGATGACTTTGAGAAACTGTTTCGTGTTCTGTTGCATGAACAAAAAGGCTGGCCCTTTCCTGTCCACTGCAGGTGAGAATTATGGGCAGGTATTATGGTTGGCCTTGCCAGTCTGTTCTTTACTGAAAATCTCATGTGAGATTGACAGTAGTTGTTCAGTTGCCAGTCCGGTTGGATCCACTACTATTTCTTACTGCTAATTGTGACAAGCTTCCTGGCAAGCAGTCAGCTGCCCAGCTACCCTCTGCTGCTGCCCAGAGTCCTGCTTTGGGGCCAGTAGGTGGCGCCCATAGCCCTTTCCCACACATCAGCTGCCTGGACCAAGGAGTCACTAAGGCAGATGCTGACAGGCAGTAGCCCTGGGCCCGAGGTGCCCACTTGATGGTGTCCTAGGTTGCTCCTCCCCCTTATTGTTGTATTTTCATGTTTCATTCCATCTCAGCCAGGCACATCTCCCTGGGGATGCAGAGGTGTTTGTTTTAGGGGATCCTAGGAGGTCATTTGCGTCCGGGATCCTTGCTTGTATTTTAGCTGTTTGCCAAGCATGTGTCTGTTCAGCAGCTGCCTCGAAGGCCTGGACCAGCACCCACTCAGAGTCCTGCAGTCACCAATCCTCAGGAAGAGTCTGCAGTGATGAGTGAGTGTAGGAAGGGAGTGCTACCTCAAAGCTGAAAGGAGCCGGAAACTGGCCCAGCTGTGCGGGAATGTCAGTGTTATGAAGATCATAGAAAGGCTGAAGAGCTATTATAAATGAAACGAAGTCAGCAGTGTTTGGTCTTTACTTTGTTTCTGTCTTCTGGATCACAGGGCTAGAATGCTGTGAAATATTGGGATAACGAGACATTTGAACATGGGCAGAATATGAAGTGAAATGCCCCTCCTGTGGTATCAGTTGGCTCCAGCGTCGATCCCTCCATGGGTCCCCCAGTCTGCAGATGCTTAAAGTGTCTCCATAAAGCCTACATATATATGTTTGTATACTTAAATCATCTCAGCCGGGCGGTGGTGGCGCACGCCTTTAATCCCAGCACTTGGGAGGCAGAGGCAGGCGGATCACTGTGAGTTCGAGGCCAGCCTGGTCTACAAAGTGAGTCCAGGACAGCCAAGGATACACAGAGAAACCCTGTCTCGAAAAAACCAAAAAAAAAATCATCTCCAGATTACTTATATATGATTCAGTGTAAATTCTGGCAAATAGTTGTCATACTCTATTATTTAAGAAATAATGACAACAAAAATGTCTGTATATGTTCACTATAGATGCAGGGGGTTTTCTAGTTTATCAACTTTTTTGTTCTTTTGAGACAGGGTTTCTCTGTGTAACAGTATGGGGTGTTCTGGAACTCGCTCTGTAGACCAGGCTGGCCTCAAACTCACAGAGACCCTGTCTGCCTCTGCCTCCTGAGTGCTGGGACTAAAGGCGTTTCTGAACTTTTTAAAAATTTAGTAAGTTAGTTTCTGATTTTTCTTTCCTATTTTTGAGTGGTTTTGATCTGCACTTGGTTGAGTCTGCCACATTGAAAGCTTTGCCATTATACCTGGTGGTCCTGTAGAAGTCTGACTTGTACTAGGAAATGCATGCTGAAGTATTGGAGATAAAGGGCACAGGGTCTGCGGTTAATTCTCACACAGGGCAGTAAAATGTCTTAGGAACAAATGAATCAAAGTGCAAGGTGGATACATGTGGAGGATTTTTTGGTGCTAGTTTTGTAACTGGTTTCTAAGTTTAACAATTTAAAAATAGCAACCTGTGCACATTAATATAACAGGTGTCTGTAAAGAATAGGACAAAGAATGTCTACCCAGCATTGGGCTTTATTTAGTTAGACCAATGAGTGTCATTTAGGCTGCAAATCAACTCTTTCACCATTTGCTTTTGAATGTGTAGAACAATTATCGGAGTAGCAGCTACCATTGAGAAACATCATGCACATTCACACACACACACACACACACACACACACACACAAGCACCTTTGATCATCTCAGCACTCTTGTTTTGAGATGAGTGAGGTTCTGAGAGGTCAGCCACACCTGCCATGGGCACACAGCCGGGCAGAAGCAGAGACAGGATCCTATCTGGTCAGTCTTTTCTTAGAGAGGCTTAGTGAACCTGCTCATATGTGATGATTCTGCAGGGCATTCATTAGTTTCCAAAACACTGAAACTAACTGTAGTAGGAAAGACCCAGGGATGAAGTGTGCAGGTTCACTGCATTTAAGTTGTGAGTGCTATGCATATGCCAGTCTCTGTTCTCTCTCACTTGCTTCCCTGAGGCAGACCAGTGTAAGAGTGCTGTAAGCACCTGGAGGGCTTCCTAGAGGAGGGGGCCTCAGCTCAGAGGCTGGTGCAGTTCAAATAGGAGGCCAATACAAAAGAGGCCAAAGAGGCCCACCCTGTCCTGTGCTTGTTGCAGTCAGAGCACCAAGCCCTTGCCTTGAGATCTTTAGGCCCAGGCTAGGATCCAAGAACAGCCTTTGCTGCCCTTCCCCCACCTCCCCATCCCTGACTGGCTGGGAGATAAGGCACAGATGGAGGCTGCCTGGGGATTCTAGCCCCAGGCGCCTTGCCTCTGCTCAGACAGAGGGCCTGGTGCTGTTATTACTGTAAACAGGGCCTTCTGGGCGGCTCCGACCAGGGTCCTGTTGCCCAGATAGTGATCATGATTGGGTCTGCATGGCTCAGTGCTTCCAGGCCTCTGATGCAGGTGGGACTGCACTCCCCACTCTTCAGCCCCCTCCCTGGCTGCAGCTGAGGGCCAGTTCCTGCAAAGGATCCGGAAATCAGTTGGAACAATGCATGATTGAAGTTCACTGGCCGCTTTGTATTGATTGGTCATAAAGAAAAAGGAAGAAAAGTGAAGTGGTATTTTCTTTCCTTGAGAAGAGCCATTTAGAATGACTTAAATCTGCATCTGCCTGCCTAGATGTCTTCCCTTCTGCAAGCACAAAGCCCAAGGAACTGTCTTTTTGGAAGTCTTACTGTGTCAGATCTGCTAGGAATTCACTTCTCAGTTTCCATTTTGATTGTGTGTGTGTGTGTGTGTGTGTTAGTGCTCGGGGAGGTCAGAAGAGGATGTTGAATCTCCCAGAACTGGAGTTATGGGTAGTTGAGAAACACTCTCTGGATTCTGGGAACTGAACACAGGTCCTCTCAAGAACAACACATGCTCTTAACAGCTGAGCATCTCTCCAGCTCCAGATGCTTCACCAATTTAAAATGGTAAGAGTTTTAGAAGTAATAGGGACTGCAGAGAAAAATAAGGTTCACAGAGGTAGATTATCCTGAGCACCATATCAAGTACCTGACAGCCATGACTAGACCATTACCATCAGCCCTCCAGGCCATGTCCCCAAATGTCCTCACCTACTTCTGAGTCTGAGATGCCTTGCATGTATTTATACACAGGAGACTAAGTACTTTGAGAAAGAGTGTTGTGTCTCAAGTCTTCCACCACAAGGCAGAAGTGTTGGTGGCTGATTGGTGTTTGCAGGTATTGTAGAGACTCTTAACGCTGAGAACTCCCATGTGCCAACTGCCAGGGCAGGAACAGCTGACAAAGACAGGTCTTTCCTGGAGGATGCTAGTGACTGAGGAAGGTTAGACAAGACAGCCAACTGTCGACTGTTACAGATAAACACAGGGGGCTGAGAAGGCAACAGAATGAAAACTTAAAATGATTAAGAAAAAGTGAGCAATGCTGTGATCTGTGTTATAAAAACAGCAACAGAACTTCCAACTGAGCAGAAAGTGAAAGCCGGCCTGCCTCCCTCCTCCTCCTCAGAAGGCAGGAGTGATAATGTCAACTTTTGGTCTTTGGCCTGCTGGTTGTTAATACATCCCTGGTGGCTAGAGGAGATTTTTTTTTCCTTCTTTGCTCTTAAGCTCTGCTACTGATTGTTCTCCCTTGCTTGGGGATTTTAGGCAAGTTTATTTTCTTTTTGTTTGCTTGTTTTTCAAAACAGGGGTTCTCTGTGTAGCCCTGTCCTAAAACTCACTCTGTAGAGCAGGCTACCCTTGAACTCACAGAGATCCACCTGCCTCTGCCTCCTGAGCGCTGGGATTAAAGGCGTGCACCACTACTGTCTGGTGACAGTTTATTTTCTGGTACCTAGGTATATTTTCCTATGCCATCCTGAATTACTTGGGACGTCAGGTGTGATGACAAGGGCCCCTTACCCCCTGAGCCATTTTCTCCTAGCTTCTCTCCACATCATCATTGTAAAATGGGCCATGATGCTAACACACAGGCATCGATGTTTTCACAGTGCCTTATTATACACCCAGTGGTTTAGCCATCTTGACTTATTAGCCCTTGATGACACCTCTGTGGCTGGGGGAGAGTTTGTTTTTTTTTTTTTTCTTGAGAGACAAAGTCCTGTTATACAGCCCTGACTGACCTTGATTCATGGCAATCCTCCTGTCTCATCCTTCTGAGTGCTAGGATTATAGGCATGCACCACCATACCCAGGTTCTGTCCATTGTCCAACAGATATAAAGACAGAGAGCAGGGGCTGTTGTGAGAGGGAACAGAGAAGCCAAGTCAAACATTTATCCATAGACCCTCCCTCTGTAAGTGGCAGCAGCTGTATTTGAACTGAGATCTTTTTTGCCTTATATACCCTGGGAATTGTGCAAGAGCTGGGATTGAATTCTAGATGTCTGCTGTGGTCTCCTGTCTGCTACCCTGAGCCATCCCCATTTAGAATCATCCACCACTGCCCTGCTGAACAGGAGAGTTAGTTCATTAGGGAGAGCTGGCCGCAAAGTCTAGAGTGAGCCCAGGAAGCCCAATGCACGTGCTCCCTCTCCCCAGCAGAGCACCGCTGTTCTGCCCTGACTGGCAGCCTGCATTAAGCATTCTACCCATCATCTCAGGGATGATGGAATCCTAACCTTTTCGGAGACACCGTGCTCTGTCACAAGCATTGCTCTTTTTAAAAGAGATTAATTCACTTGCCGCATTTTGTCCATTGGTGAAAATCACAGGGGAGAGCAAGGGTGGCTTTCTCTGGACTCAGAGGCCCTTTCAGCCACTCTCAGCAGGCAGTCACCGCCCCACCCCACTCCACCCCCAGCTGGCTCAGGGCTTTGAAATGAGTGCCTGCTGGGCATTCACTTGCGAAGCAACAAAATGAAGTAAGGAGATCTGATTTGTGAAGTCCTAACTTTGGGGGCTGCTCTGCACTGGGGGAAGGCTGGGAGACAGTGCCCTCCGTCCCTGCCCCCGCCCCACCCCTGGCTCAGCACTACAAGGGGAAAGCTGTAGTTAGGTTTGCTGTGGTGCCGGTGAGGTTAGCTCTTCCTTCCTCAGTTTACCTTACAGAGAGTCCCTGGGGTGTGGTATGTCTCTCAGTCCTGACAACCACCTTGCATGAGAGAGGTTAGCATCCTCCATAGCCAGTGAACTCAGAGCCCGACTCTAGCCACTAGGATTCTTGCACTCTTCCATTCCACCAGCCTCCAGGGGCTACAGAGTCAGAGTCTCACTGAAGAGCACTACAGTTCTCCTCCTGCTGTGACCCACCCCAGTTTTGCAGAGCCCGTCCCTGCTATACTTTATAGAAGGGCCGAGAGGGTAGTCCTCACTGAGCTCACTGAAGCTCCGTGAGGGGCTGTGCCTGCGCTTAGGGTGTTAGGATAGTAAGGAGCAGAGCTCAGGACTGTACTAGACACAGGGCTCTGACTCTGCCCTGTATTGCTTTGCTGTTATTGTTTGAGACAGGTTTCACTGCGCATCCCAGGATGGTCTTGACCTTGCAGTAGTTCTACTGCCCTACTGCCTCCACCTCCCACAGACAGTTATGTACTCTGATGTTGGACTGGCCTTACACCGTTATACTAAAATGATAGCAAGTCAAAAAGGACAGCCTTTCTTCTCTACCATCCTTGGCCAAGAGTTTCTTTTCCTTCTTTGTTTGTTTGTATTTCAAGAAAAGGTTTCTCTGCGTAGCCCTGGCTATCCTGGAACTCACTCTGTAAACCAGGCTGGTCTTGAACTCACAGAAATTCACCTGGCTCTGCCTCCGGAGTGCTGGGATTAAAGATGTGCGCCACCACACCTGGCGAGTTTTTCTTTTTTTTAAATTAACAAAAGACAACCCCATACATGTAAGTAGTTCAAAACTGTTTATCATCACAAGTTTAAAACAGCAATATATTCTGTGTACCCCTTAGGCATATAATTCTAGAATGCAGGAGGCTGAGACAGGAAGTTCATGAATCAAGGCCAGCCTAGGCTGCTTAGCAAGTTCAGGGCTGGTGTAGGCAACATAGTAAACCTTGTTTAAAAACAAACCAAACAGCCAGGTGTGGTGGTGCACACTTTTTTTCTTTTCTTTTTTTTTTTTTTTCTGAGACAGTTTCCCTGTGTAGCAGAGCCCTGACTGTCCTAGACTTTGTAGATCAGGCTGGCCTTAAACTCACAGATCTATCCGCCTGCCTCTGCCTCCCAATTATAGACAGCTGTTAACTGCCATGTGGGTGCTGGGATTTGAACCCTGGTCCTTTGGAAGAGCAGCCAGTGGTCTTAACTGCTGAATCATCTCTCCAGCTCTGGTGGCTTGGTAGCGTGCCTTTAACCCTAGCACATGGGAGGCAAAGGCAGGCAGATCTCTATGAGTTCCATGCCAGCCTGGTCTACAAAGCGAGTCCAGGACAACCAGGGCTGTTATACAGAGAAACCCTGTCTCGAAAAACTAAGCAAACAAAACCAAAAGCAAAGAAGCCTAGTATTGCCAAGTGTTTTGAGAAGAGACATGCACAGACCCAGCCCCCTGTCCTGCTGGTATAGAGTGGTCATTATCCTGGAGGATACCGAAGCTGTTTGTTCACACCACATACATGCATGTCCTATGACTCAGAGGTCCCATTCCCACAGAAATGGTCAAAGGATGTCCTTTAAGTATTGTTTTTGGTGGTTACCTGAGTATCCCTGGTAGATAGAGGGTAGAGAAGAGTATGTAAAAGTGACTTTTATTCTCCTGATGTAATTGTCATCTTGGAGACTTACTGCCTGTGTCTGCTAACCTAGGCCTAGTTCTGGAAGTGTGGAGCCTAACTGATTCCATCTTGAAAAAAGATTCCATTTTGTATTAGGTTTGACTCAGAGCTGACCTCCAGTTCCAGGAAAAACAACAAAATATACCCGCATTCCAGGGGTGTTCCCTAGTCATAACCAGGCAGCTCACTCTGAGAAAGCACCCAGAAAGTCTAAACAAACTTTCTGCTGGTCAAGCTGACTGATAATGGTATGGCAACAACGAGCCAATTAGGGATAGACACGTTTGTCTGTCCAAATGTCATCCAATCTTGGGCTAAAAACCCCTTTCTTTGTTTAAGCCCCTATAAAAACCCTATATTTTCGGAATCGTGGCTCTCAACTGGAACCACTGCATCAGTGAGTGTTGGGGTTCCCTGCTTGAGCTTGAATAAACAGCCTTCATGCTTTTACATAGGAGTTGACTCCTGGGTGGTCTTTGGGGTCTCGAGAACCAGGCAGAACAGAAGCTTCTAGCCTCCGTACAATCTAATCTAGACCTAGAATGTTTTCAGCCTTGAGACTTACTGTTGAATATCCTCACCCTTTCTTGTTCTTTCTGAACTCTCTGGCTGGTTCAACTCAGCTATTTTAGCTCAAACTCCTCTCCAAGCTGACTGATTCAATCTGTCTTCTTTCTCAGTCTCTGACTGAATTGCTCTGTTTGGCATCAGACTTACTCTAGCAATCTGTTCTCATCTTCTGGCTCCTTCTCATTCTCTGGCTCATTCTGTCTTCACCTGTGTCTAGCTCTTCAACCTGTCTCTGTAATATTCTTCTCCCGGTAAAACTGCCTCTGAATTCCATGAACTGAACTGCCACCGCACTTCTCTCAACTCGCTGACTCAACCAAACTCCTGAACAGAACTCACAGATATCTGCATACCTCTTTCTCCTGAGTGTCTCCACCACGCCTTGACAAGCTTTTCTTTACATGAAACTTGCTCTATACCAGCCTGGCCTTGAACTCAGATCTGCTTGCTTTTGTGTCCTGGGATTAAAGGTGTGTCTGTATTCCAGCCAGAACACGCAGACCTAGAAGGCCTTTGGATGTGATCTCCTGCCAGAGCAGCCGTGTTCTGAATTGTCCTCTACAAAAGTATGATGAATTTATTCTGGTCCCTGTCCCTGCTGTTTCCCTTTCATGGCCATGGTTGTTAAAGAAGCTAAGAACCTTAGTTATACATTTTTGTGTGCAAAAAAAAAAAATCTCCTTTTGCACAAATTGTGTGGTATCATAGAAGCATTCATTTGACTCTGAAGCTTAAGAGTGTAGATGAAGTTCTGATCCTTACTGTGATTCTGAAGGAAGTCCAGATAGGATAGAAGACCAGGACAGGATGGAGAAAATCCTCTCTGCCCCTTCCTCATGCCTAGTGGATGGACCATGTTTGTGTGTATGTGTGTGGGTGCTCGAACGTATGTTTAAACAAGGTCTTACTATATTCCAGTCTGGCCTGGAGTTCACTATGTAATCCAGCTGGCCTTGAACTCATGGTGATCATCCTGCTTAGGCCTGGGGATTATAGGAATGAGCCACCATGCCCGCCTGAACCAAATTCTTGCCTTTGTCTTCTGTGGCTAACATCATGGTCTTGGTTTTTCGAGCCACCATGCCCGCCTGAACCAAATTCTTGCCTTTGTCTTCTGTGGCTAACATCATGGTCTTGCTTTTTCGAGACAGGGTTTCTCTGTGTAGTCCTGACTGTCCTGGACTGGCTTTGTAGACCAGGCTGACCTCTGCCTCCTGAGTGCTGGGATTAAAGACCTGTGCTACCCCGCCTGGTGCATCATGGTCTTTGATTTCCTGCTGTCATGAGCCCTCCTAGAGTAGACCCCATGCCATCTAGAATCTAGCACAGAACCGTGTCATTGGCTGGCTGATATCAATCAGTCTTTGCCTTTTGTGTTATATGAAGGGAGTACTGTCTCGAGGTAGGCTGATACGATGAGGTGAGCAGAGTAAATCTGTAGAATCATTATCATCCTGCTGTGTGACCTTTCACAAGTCATTTTCCATCCTTAAGCCTGTTTCCTCACCCATTAAAAAAGATTACTGTCTGCCCCTGAAGCTTGTGAAGAGTAAATAAACTCAGGAACTTGAAGTTCCTAGAGGGCAGTTTGTACTCTGTAAGGTGCTAAGTAAGACATGGCTTTGTTCCACCTGTCTTTGTCTGCCTTCTGTTATATGGACCAGAACCCAGAATTCAGATTTACAGTGATGTATTTTAGACCTTGGATTTGTTGGATTACTTGACAATTAATTACTGAAGTCCCATGTGCTAGACACCTGGCATATAGATCCTAATAGTTCTGCATGGGCCCTAATGGGAAACTAACTTAGCATTTCTAATGTTCTTTCCTACTTTCTTTGGGTTGAAGGATTTGTATTTTCCAAACAGCCATGATAAAATAAAGACAGCTGAGGAATGTGATCCTTTTGTGAACAAGAGCTACCTAGATCGCCTGTTAGCGCACGCCTTTAGTCCCAGCACTTGGGCAGGTGGGCAGATCTCTGTGAATTTGAGGCCAGCCTGGTCTACAAAGAGTTCCAGGACAGCCTGTACTGCTACACAAAGAAACAAAACAAAATAAAAACAAAAAAGAGAGGGAGAAGGTATGGGCAGCAGGTTTGTATCACATGGCTTGAGGGCAGAACTTCAGCTGCAAAGGGGCTGAGATGTTTTTGGACCAGGAAGTAGGAATGTCATAGTATCATTATTAAGATAGAGAAGGCAAATTCCTTTTTAAAAGGCTTGGGAGGATGGGAATGAGAGAGGCAAGGGAAACCCCAGAGAAGGAGAAGTGATCAGAGGCTGAATTGGAGGTTGGTACTCAAAGGACTGTTTCCAGCCTCGTCCACTCTCCACACTTGTGTCTTTTTATCTGTTCTCTTGAGATAGGTTCTTTTTTTGTTTTTTTTTTTTTTGGTTTTTTTTGGTGGGGGGTGGGTTTTTTTGTTTGTTTGGTTGGTTGGTTTTTGGATTTTCGAGACAGGGTTTCTCTGTGTATATCTGGCTGTCCTGGACTCACTTTGTAGACCAGGTTGGCCTTGAACTCACAGAGATCCGCCTGCCTCTGCCTCCCAAGTGCTGGGATTAAAGGCCCATGTGCTACCATGCCCAGCTTTGAGATAGGTTCTTACTGTGTTGTCCGTATGTATTATATGCTTTAGGTGTTTTTCTGGGATTATTTCCACTCTTGTCCATTGTAAACCACACACTGAAAATATCTTCTGTCTCTTGTCAGGCTGTTGTCAGAAGGTGCAGATGTCAACGCAAGGCACAAACTCGGCTGGACAGCACTGATGGTGGCAGCTATCAGCCGAAATGAGAGGTAAGAAGTTCTTCCACACAGAGCCACCTGAGCCAAGTGTCTGCGGACTGTGTCCCTCCCTGGCTGTACCATTCACTGGCTTTGTGACCTTAGGCAAGTCATTGGTGTTGCCATAGCAGCCAGATGCCCAAGAGCAGATGATAGATGGTTACATGTGTGTGCATGAGTTTTTATCATCTTGAGAAGCCTTCAGTTACTGCCACCATTGAGGGCTCTAGCGGCTTTTTATTTGAAGAGTCTGGAGACTTCCATCCCTCTCCCCTGTTGGTGGCTGTGATGTTTTCCCACCTACTTTCCCCACCTCCCATTCAAGGTTGTAGCTATCATGTAACGATCAAAAGTAGGGACTGCAGAGATAGCTCAGGCACTAGAGTGCATGAGGACCTGAGTTCGGCTCCCTAGCACCGGACATGAACCAATGCATGTGTAACCCCAGTGCTGGCTGGGACGATTGTGGGGACAGAGACAAGTGAATCGCAGGGACTCTTTGGCAAGCCAGTCTGAGTCGGTGAGTTCCAATTTGATGAGGACCCTGTCTCAAAAAATTAGCTGGATTAGGCTGGGTATGGTGGCACAGATCTTTAATCCAGAAGTCAGAGACTGGTGGATCTCTTGAGTTTGAGGCTAACCTGATCTACATAGCTAGTTCCGGTCAGCCAGGGCTACCTAATGAGACCCTGTCTTATCAAAAAAGACCCTTATTTTAATAAATAAGTTGGTAGATCTAACATTTGCCTTTACCCCCCTGCCCCCAGGCATGCCCAGGCACAGGCATGCAGAAGTAACTTTCACAGCCACTCCACAAAATATATATTGTTACACTCATTTTGCAGTTGAGAAAACTAAAGTTCAGAGAGAAAAGGTGATTTACCTAAAGTCACATAGGCATTGCAATCCACCACACACAGTGTATATTCTGTTCTGTGTGCCAGTGCTCCCTTCCAGTGCTCCAGCCCAGGCTGTTCTGGTTTCTGCTACAGGGTGTCTAGAAGTCTGGTGGGGTAAAGTGTATAGTCACTCCAGCTGTAACTGTATGAGAGAAATTGTACAACAACAATAAAAAGTTTTTAGATTTTTCATCCAGTACTGGGGATTGAATTTAGGGCTTCAGGCATGCAAAGACTGAGACATGCCAGATTTTTTTTTTTTTTTGGTTTTTCGAGACAGGGTTTTTCTGTGAGGCCCTGGCTGTCCTCGACTCACTTTGTAGACCAGGCTGGCCTTGAACTCACAGAGAGATCCACCCTCTGCCTCCTGAGTGCTGGGATTAAAGGCGTGTGTGCCACCACGCCCAGCAATTACACACAGCTGTGACCTGCCATGTGGGTGCTGGGATTTGAACCCCGGTCCTTTGGAAGAACAGCCATTGCTCTTAACTGCTGAGCCATCTCTCCAGCCCGGACATGCCAGCTTTTAAAGGGATGTTTTCAGAGAAGCACTGTACCCTTCAGTAGCAGTTACTCAAATAGATAGTTGGAAGCACCAATTCTAATTCTCCCCTCAAGCAGGAGTCGTTAAGGCTCTTATCTGCCAGTGCTGGCCACTTTGGAAGAATCCAAAATGTGGAGGAAAGCCACAAAATTGAGATTTTAGGATTTAAGAGGTGATATGCCCCATATCCTCTGAGACATGGCTCTCCTTGAGATAGATCTCTCCTTGTTCTTATCATGAATTTAGGTCTCACTCAGTTACCTTGTTTGTCATCTTCAGCTCCAAGTGATTATTCTTTTTTTTGTTTTTTTGAGACAGGGTTTCTCTGTGTATCCTTGACTGTCCTGGACTCACTTTGTAGACCAGGCTAGCCTTGAACTCACAGAGATCCACCTGCCTCTGCCTCCCGAGTGCTGGGATTAACAAGCCTCAAGCTATTATTCTTTAAAGTTAATAGATACATGCTGGTGGTGTACTTTAGCACTAGAGTGCTTGCCTGGCATGCTTGAGGCCCTGGATTCAATCTGCAGCACCACAAAACAAAGTAAAAAAAAAAAAAAAAAAGAAAGAAACTATGTATACTTTGCTTTTGAGAGATCTGGTTGTTATTCTGACCCTTCATTGAATTTTAGAACTCCATGGGTAGGTGTTTCTCTCCATGAGAAATTATTTCCACAAACATTCAGTAAATATGTGCTCTTGGTCTTTGTCCTACTCTTTGAAGATCAGACCTGGGGAGCTCATAATTTAATGTGGAAAAGAAATGCAAGTAAATAAGTAAAGGGAGTAAAAGGTGTCTCCAAAAAACAAGAGAGAGAGAGAGAGAGGAGAGAGAGAGAGAGACAGGATGTGCAGGATGTAAGGTGGAGAGGGATGAAAGGTCTGGAAGCTGAGTAGGTGGTTCACGATTTCTTTTTTTTTTTTTTTTTTTTTTTTTGATTTTTCGAGACAGGGTTTCTCTGAATATCTCTAGCTGTCCTGGACTCGCTTTGTAGACCAGGCTGGCCTCGAACTCACAAAGATCCGCCTGCCTCTGCCTCCCAAGTGCTGGGATTAAAGGTGTGCGCCACCACCGCCCGGCGATTTCTTTTTTTTTTTTTTTTTTTTTTTTTTTTTTGAGACAGGATTTCTCTGTTTAACAGCTCTGGCTGTCCTGGACTCGCTTTGTAGACCAGGCTGGCCTCGAACTCGCAAAGATCCGCCTGCCTCTGCCTCCCAAGTGCTGGGATTAAAGGCGTGCGCCACCACCGCCCGGCCGGTTCACGATTTCTTAGGAGTCAAATAAAAACAATGTGACTGCTGTAGCTTATAAATGGGGGTTGTTCCTTTCTGGTGACCAAGAGAGACCTCTTTGTACACAAACACATGCTATCAGAGGCATTACTTTCCAGCACTGGTTCTCCAGCCATCTGCCCATTGTCTCCCAGTTTGCATATTCTTCCATATGTGGGAAGAGCTGGTGGTGAAGAAGCAGAGGTGTGTTTCTTCTGTGCGGTGTTCTCAGGGTTGAGACTAAACAGGAAGTAGCACTCTTGTTAAGAACACTCTCAATTAGTGACCAGATAGTAGTGAATGTGCTTTTGGGGACAGTGCTGTCTGAGTTTAATGCGGTGTTTCTTTAATTATATTGCTCTGTCCTTATCCAGGGGCCTTAGCAAATCAGTGACCCCAGTTGAGCAAAGTGAGCATGTTAGCTTTTACTTCTTGGCTCCTAAGACTATTACTAGTTGGTTTTGTTTTGTGTTGTGTTTTATGTTTTGTTTTGTTTTGTTGTTTTGAGACAGGTTTCTTTGTATAACAGAGACCCTGCCTCTGCCTCCCAAGAGCTGGGATTAAGGGTGTGGGCCACCATGCCCAGCCTAGCATTTGTTTTCTAAATGTGGGTGGGTGCAAAGGTTATTATTATACAAGCCTGTGCCCAGTGTGTTTTATCTTTTTGAACATTTTTTCATACAGATATATATTATGCTTGCTATACATTGGGCATAGACCTGAACTTGCCCTTTCTGTTTTGTTTTTAACTGATGCTGGAAATTGAACCTAGGGTCTTCTTTGGGATAGAGGTGTAGGAGTTGAGATAGGGACTCATGTAGCCCAGACTGACTTTGAACTCCTGATCCTCCTGCCTCTGCCTCCTGAGTGCTGGGATTAAAGGCGTGCACCACCACACCCGCCTGCATTAGTTTTTCAAATGTGGGTGGATGCAAAGACTATTATACAAGCTTATGCAGAGGTGCACTCGTTGAGGTGTGTACTTATGGACACTAGACGTTAATGTTGGGTGTCTTTCTGTGTCGCTCTCCATTGTATTTTTGAGATGCAGTCTCTCAGTGAACTAGTTGATTTGACTGACTAGCTACAAGCCCCTGAATCCACCTGTCTCTGCTTACCTCTAGCACTGGAGTTACAGACACAGCGCCGTCCCTAGCTTTTGCACGGGTACTGAGACCCACAGTCAAAGGCCTGATGCTTGCACTTTACCGCAGAGCCATCGAGCCACAATTACTAGGTTTTTAGCTGTGCCCTCCTCTTTCTCTCATTATCTAAGTGGGACGACTTTTTAAATTGAAAACAGCACTCTCTGCTTGGGTTTCTTTATTAATATTACAAAAGTTGGGATCCCTACTTCCTGCTAGGTACTTGAAATACCATTAGTGGTAGATCCCTGTCCTGTAGAATTCTTTGGAAGAAAGGTATGAAGGGAGAGTAGAGGCCCTGCCCCTTCATTCAGGGCTGACAGCGGAGAGCTTCTGCTTCCTTTAGATGTTTGCAGTCTGTGGACCAAGAGCACAGTTCCCCCTCAGGCATCAGCTTAACGTGTTAAGTCCATAGGGATCTAGAACATAATCGCCTCAAATCTTTAAGGAGCTTAACTCCTCAACCAGTTAGGATTTCTGAATGTATTTATTTTATTTAGTTTTGAATAGGAAATGCATTGTCGTCTCTGTGATTTTTATTTGTATGCACAGAAGTTTAAGTTTAAGATTTACTCCTTTATTCGTAAAAAGGATTCAAAGTGACTTAATTAAATACATGCATACATATATATATATCAGAGACTTAAAACTGGATCAAGATCAAAACAATATTTTTAAAAGGAAAGATGATTGTATCAGGATATTGAACCAGACATTTTCTTTTCCAAAAGTAGGTTGTTTGTGTAAAAATAATGAGAAGAACGTGGTAGCCTTCTGAATTCCTTCTATCTAGAGATTAGTCCTTGAGTCATACTTAAGGGAGTTCTAATTTCACATAAGTAGGAGTCTGCTCTACTGACTGTAAATTAGGTAATTAATGAACCAAATAGTAGTATAAAGTTTTGGTTTTTCTAGAGAGAGAAACTTATTTCTGAAGCTCTTTTACTATCATTACATACATCTAGCAACTTCTTAATCATCGTCAGATGCTGATGTGCTGGGCCACATGAAGATAAAAGCAATCACAGATTTCATCCCAAAGAACATTACTTAAGGGAGTGGGAAAATGGTTTGGCCAGTAAAGTCTGGCTGTATAAGTAAGAAGAACCATATAAAAAGTTGGACAGGATAGTGTACCCACCTGCCTATAATCCCAGCCCTGGGAAGGCAAAAATGGGCAGGTCCCTGAGGCCTTGCTGGCCTGTCCTACCAAGCTCCAGGTTCAGTGAGTGATCATGTTTCAAACATAAGGTAAAGAGCATTAGAGAAGACATCCAACATCAGCCTCCAATTTCCACACATGTGCCCGTGTATACATGGCACACACACACACACACACACACACACATTCTCTCTCTCCCCCCTCTCCTCTCTCTCTCTCACACACACACACACATTCTCTCTCTCCTCTCTCTCTCTCTCACACACACATTCTCTCTCTCCTCTCCCTCTCTCTCTCTCTCACACACACACATTCTCTCTCTCCTCTCTCTCCCTCTCTCTCCTCTCTCACACATTCTCTCTCTC